>OY986964.1:0-189756 GCA_963920575.1 Narthecium ossifragum | reverse complement strand
TTATCGGACATTTCAAATATGTTTTAAGCTTGCTTGAGTCTATCTGATGTTATTTTGGCTCAAACAAACCGTGGGTACTGCGACCCTTTGGTCTAGCCAAAATTGATGTCAACAGAGCCAAATCAACATTCTAAAGGATCGATGGGTAACAAAGGAGGCCCTGGCCACTTCTCCAAGTTTAGTCTCGGCGGAACTTGATCATCTTCTTGTGCGGGACCTGCAAACAACGACTGGTTGGAACGAAGAGAGACTGGCAGAGTTGTTCCACCCCGACCTTGCTAGAGCTGTAGCTGAGCTGCCAATCAACTATCAGGAAACATGGGATAGTTATCGCTGGGAGTTTAATGGCAGTGGATTAGTCACGGCGTCGTCGGCTTATTTGCTGCTGTTGCAGAGGTGCTGCAACGATAGCGTGACCAATAATCAGACACTTTGGTCTAGTGTTTGGAGGCTACCAGTTGGGCCCAGGATACGCCAGTTTATATGGAGAGCATTAAGAGGAAAGCTCCCGGTGCGCACTGCCCTTTGGCATCTCCATCTATCATCGGATCGCCATTGTCCTCGATGTGGGATGGAAGAAACGTTGGATCATGCACTGTTTGAGTGTGATTTCGTTCGCTGTGTGGTGGACACTTTGTTGGCAGAGTTGGGAGTGGGGCACTGTGATTGGCATGTTGAGAACATGATAGGTGCGTTCACTAGATCCTCAAGCACCGAGGGGGTTAGACGGTTGCAGGCCTACCTTGGCTATGGCACCTGGCTATCGTGGATGGATCGCAACGGCAGAATCTTCAAGGATGAGGGTGAATCGGTGGATACAATCGCTAGGAGGGCTCGGCGGCTAGCAGAGGAATTTTTTAAGCAGGGTCCCCCGAGCGGAAGATGCAGAGATGTAGGTGGGAACGATGATGTTGTACTACTGCGAGTCGACGCATCGCGTGAGTTGGCGGACAGTAGGCCAACGACGGTGGGGGTGGTGGCTTACAATCACCATGGCGACTTGCGTTGGGTGCAAGGATCGCAAGTGTGTGCCAACTCTGTTTTTGGGGCTGAAATGGTTGCTGTTTGTAGAGGGCTGGAGTGGGCTAAGGAGAGGTTGGAAAGACGGATTATCATTGAATCTGATGCTAAGGAAGTCGTCGAGGTGTTGAACGGACAGCGAACATGGCCAAGAGAAGAGGAAGACCTTGCGAAGGCGATATGGAAATACTTTTTGGACTTCCAGTCGGTGCTTGTATTTCACGTACCTAGATCAATTATTGTAGAGGCTGATCAAGTTGCTAGATGGTGCCGGGTTACGGGTACTAGCTTAGTTTGGCAGACGGAAGATGGCCGCGAGGCCCTCTCCCATGTTTTGTAATTGCCGTTAGCTCTCGACCTCAACTAATCAAAAAAAAAAAAATAGTATGAAGGAATTCTTGATCTGCATCCCGTTGGGGAATTGGACTGGACCCAACAGTAGCATATACTCGACCTGGTCATACACTGCCTCACAGCCGCAATCAGTACCAAGATTATATTTTGAACAGCAATCTGATTAGTCCAATGCTGGAACCATTTATACATGTGGCTGGACTTTTCAGATCGAGTCAGACAACATTAATCAAATTTGGATCGTTGTTCCACGGATCACATATATACTCCCATTCTACTTTTATTTTTCCAAGTTTCATATCATCTTGATCTCATACGGTATGTCACACCAGCTACTACCCAGATTCAATGGGACATGTTCAATCGGACATGCGGTCCGCACCATCAACTCATGCCTTCTAACAGTCCACATTAATTGCTATATCTATTTATTATATAAGATCCAGTGCATCCTATCATACATATCAGACGGATAGGAATGCCCGATCCAATTTAAGCTCGGATATATCAACAATCGAAATGAAGGCATGTTGAAAGGAGTAATGGAGGTTGGTGGTTAACGGGTGGTTAGGAGAGAGAGAAGAGTATGAGAGTGGCAGTTATCCATGCCACCTGGCAGGAGGGCCCCACCTAGTATCTTATAAGAAAAGGTTTTATGAGTGACTCATCTATCTCCGCACACGTGACGTAGGGTTGTAATTGAATATATATATGAGATAGTCGGGGGTGGGTGATTACCCGTACTAGGTGGTACGGGGGCCACCTAATTTACTATATAAGAGAAGATTTTATGACGTTGCATCTGAGTCATATACATCTTATGCACACAAGACGAAGGGGGGAGAGAGGGGTAGTTACCGGGTGGTTAGGAGCGAGAGAAAGGGGAGTAGTGGATGGTGGTGGTTACTTGTGCCACCTGGCATGGGAGGGCCACCTAATCTATCTTATAAAGCAACCTTTATGCCGTGGTATATGAGTTACAATAAAGAATTGTGTATATGGCTACGTGGCATGTGCATTGCACATTCCACCAATCGGTAGTGAGATATCGATTGTTTGTTCAATTCCATCGGTAGACCACGTACTACCGGTGAACTAGATCAATTGATCGGTATCTCACTACCGATGGAATGTACCAATGATCGAATCGGTAGGTATCGGTAGTGAGATATCGATCGATTGATATAATCCATTGGTAGTGGTTTACTGATGGAATAGAACAAACAATCGGTATCTCCTACCGATTGGTGACATGCACATATCACTTGGCCATGTACACAAATCAGCACTCTATGAGTTATCATCTGATTCATATATCTTGATCGCATACATGACGTAAATAGATCCATGTTACTAAGGGTGCGTTTGGCGCACCCCCATCCCGCTGAATCCGCGGGATGGGGGATGCGCGGATCCCGTTCGCGCGGGATCCGCGCGTTTGGCGTTTTGGAATCCCGATTTCGATTTCGACATACGCTTAGAAAGAGCGTACGCCGTTTTGGAATCCGGAGGGGCGGATTCCGGATTCCGGATTCCGGATCCCACGGATTTCGGATCCACCCCTCTGCCGAACGGACCCTAAGAGTAACCAATAGAGAGAGAGAGGATAGAGGGGGTGGGTGGTTACCCATGCTAGGTGGCATGGGGCCCCACCTAGTCTATCTTATAAAGTAAGGTTTTTATGACGTGACATCTGAATCATATACACCCTTAATCTACGAGCAGTAGATGTTTTTGTTTCGGTCTAGATATTTTGAACCCTCCCATGTCATCTTTGTATCCTACAATGGCGAGACCCCAAATCATGCACTGGTGTAGTAAGGGGTGTCTGACGTGCAGACTGAGTCGTCACAGTCATGGATTTCCATACCGGCCGGTACTGTGCGTACCGGCCGATATTTACCAGACCGGTGACTAACCGGGACGGTTTTCTCCCCCGGATCGGTCCAGGGGGAGACCGGCTGTGTATCGGCCGATACACATCCAAACCGGCCGGTACAGGCCGGTTTGGATGAATATCGACCCGTACAAACCGGTTTGATACAGAGAAGGGAAGGGTGAGGGAGAAGGAATGATGTCGGTGGGGATGCTGTTGGTGCCCTTGGTGGTGGCCGACCAGTGGGCCAACGGCACCGACTTTGCCCCCGCCACCACCACTTTTGCCGGTGGGGATGCTGTCGGTGGACTCGGTGCTCGATAGCTTCTTTCGCCGGTCGATTATAAGAGGGGGAGAAGAGAGGTGAAGGAGAGAAGGAAGCAGAGATCTCCTCCACCTCGGCTGAGGAAGAACAGAGAGGAGAGTGGAGAGGAGGATCGAGACTTACCTGGAGGTCCAACTCCAAGACCGCTGCCATCTCCTCCACCGATCTACTCCACCGCGATCTCATCCACCGCTGCCATCTCCTCCACAGCGATCTCCTCCTCTCCACCACGCCTCCACCTCTGCGATCTCCGATCTCCGATCTCCTCTTCGATCTCCTCCTCTCCACCGGTCCTGGACCACCCCGGCGTCGAGGGAGGAAGGGCGTTTGCGTCGAGGGAGGAAGGGCGTCGGCGTCGAGGGAGGAAGGGCGTTGGCGTTGGCGTCGAGCGGGGAGAGGCCTGGGCTGGCGTCGAGCGAGGAAGACCCCGAGTGAGGAAGAGGGTTTGTCTTTTAGACTAAACCCTGCTTACCGCCGGCTTATATAAAGGTAAGCAATTTTATTAATTTATTTATACTTTAATGATTCAGTTATTAGTGTAGAATGTAGATTTAGTTAGAATAACTAAATTAATGATTTCAATTATTACCATTGACTGCCGGCATCACACTAAGTTAAGTTCAAGTATTAAAATAATTTTCATAACTTTTATCTTAAATAAGTTAAAGTAAAAAATTGATAGAAAAATTTGAAAATTTTAGAAAATTTGAGAAAAAGAAAAATATGATGATCTATGAATTATAGCTTTTCCGAAATATTTTGTTCATGAAATACTATATAAATATGAAGGTGTAATTAAAGATGGCGCCGAAGCAGCGAGTGGATGACGTCGGATGGGAGCATGGGGAGATGATTGATGGGAACAGAAGTCAATGGAAATGCAACTATTGTGGCATGATCGGAAAGGGAGGAGGGGTGAGTAGGCTAAAATTGCACGTAGCTGGTATAGGAGGAGACGTTAAGAAATACCATCGAGTGCCTCAGGAGGTTAGGCGGCTACTTAGAGATGAAATCGAGGCAACAAATGCGACGAAGAAGGCGGTCGAAAGACAAAGAAAAGAGATCGACAGACGAGCTGCAGAGTATCCTGTTGTGGATGACTACGAGGGTATGGGAGATGAGGTAGATGAAGATTTTATCACAGCGAGGAATGCCTCGTTAGAAGAACAGTGGGAGAGGGAGGAGATTATGCGGCAAAGAGCACGATTTGGTGCTTCGCACTATGAGACTGGTTCTGGTGTTGGTGCTGGTTCTAGTTCACAACGCTTTGACGAATCAGCTACTGGAGCTGATTTCCCTCACCCAAACCTGTCACACCCCGACCCAGAAAACCCATCCAGGACGGGGCGTGAGGGTCCTAACACTATTCATCATTAGCCGACGCAGTACAAGCGGAAAGGATAATCAATTTAATCAAAAGTAATCCAGAGGCTAAGCAGATTTGATCATGTAATAATATCAAGTCTTACAATGTCTGAGTTTCAAAATACATATTTATACCAAATCCCAAAAGATCTCCAAAAAGGGTTACAACATGCATAATTATATATATCAAAAAGTACAACAGTTACATCCTCCAACAAAACCTCAGACGCCTCTGGATGTACCTGCGCCGCCAAAAGCTGAACCAGTCGGCTCCACCGAAGAGGAACTGCCGCCTGCACCTGCAAACGCAGCCCGGGTAGGAATGAGCAAAAAGCCCAGTAGGGTTCTACTCTACGGCACACTGAAGGGAGGAAAACAACAACAGTGTTGTCCCCAAGCCTAAGTCTAAAGGATGCCACGGGTCCCATAACCCACCGATGTCCCAAGGGTTCCTGTCATGAAACCTCTCTCCTGAACATGTTACCAGGAGGACCACGGAAACAGTAACATGCAGGCTCTAGCCCTTACCCAGCAGGGATACCACTGCCTGGGGACCACGTCGAGAACTCCTCGGTTGCATCCCTAGCACTTGACCTAGGAGGACAACACGACCTCTAAACCTCAAACAAAGATTCAAGCCGACTATCGCAATCCTCAATCATCAGAGATTCAGATCGACAATCACACCCTAATCCTGACTACCCAACCACGGTCCTAAGGCTAGATCCGAGCTACCCGAGAGCCTCGGATCGGCGACCCAAGACATCGCCCGCCTAACCTCAAATGCCTCTAATGCATACAATGCATGAGCTTAAGCAAACATCTACCCTAGATGTCTCTATATGTCACATCAGCAGTTATAAGTTCCACAGATATACAATAGCCCTCGGCACTCGCCGGCAAGAAGCTAAGGTTCCACAGTTCCTCATTAGCTAGCACTCAAAGCTAGCTAATGGTTAAGCAAACAACTAAGCATTTAATTTCTACCAAACATGTATTTTCCATCAAAACTTGAATTAAATGCAAGCATAACCATAAGTTTGCAAAAAAAGGAGGAAACTCGGATCAAACATCAAACCCGATGAAAGTCCTTTGAAAACATAATGAAATCCACTTACAAGCTTCCATATATGTTTAAGATTCAATCAAGATTGAAGGCCATTTAAGGAAAATCAGAAAACACTGTTCAAAAGGCCACGGACGATGCCATGGTCGATCCGTGCATCGACCGTGGGGCCACGGACGATGCCACGGTCGATCCGTGGATCGACCGTGAGGCCCACACGAAGAAAACCAAGGGCGACGGTCGATCCAACCATCGACCCTGAACAGCCCAAAACCAACCAGAGCCTGACGGTCGATGCGACGGTCGATCCGACGGTCGACCGTCAGGTAAATGGCGAAAAAGCTAAGGTCCCACGGTCGATCGATCCATCGACCCTGGGAACCCAAAATCTCAACAGAGCCCGACGGTCGATCCGACGGTCGACCGTCAGGCCCAAAGCAAACATACTAAAGCTGGACGGTCGATACATCGATCGACCGTCGAGCCTGAGATCGACCGTCGAGTTCAAAACGCAGTATTCCGGAAATCCATTTTCTAAGATTTGAAGGATCAAAACATGTTAGAATACAATCAAACTTTGCAAGCAAGTGTATTTTGAAGTGAGGGATCTAATGATGCAAAGAAATCCATATTTGGACGGTTAAATCCCATTTTAGGTCGGAAAACCAAAAAGACGACAAAACGGCGGCGTTTCGGAAACCAGCCGTTAGAATACGAAATCTTGGCATACGAACACTCCAAACCATACACATTGCATACACAACGGATTTCACAACACCCTAGCTTAGCATTCCACAGCAAACCACACATGCACCCTAACCTAGTAGAACCCGATCCAAGGATCGAGGTAGAAACACCTACCTCAACAGCAAAGAAGCTCTCCACGCGTCCAGCCAACCTTGCCACGAGGATCCTCTACTCAAGCTCAGTCCTCCAAGCTTTAGCCCAGCCGGAGGAGAAGGGGAGAAGGGAGAGGAAGAGGGGCCGTCGGTGGGGAAGAGAAGGAAGAACCAGCCAAGGAAGAGAAGAAGGGAAGGAGAGAAGAGAGGGGAGCGGGTAGGGGGTTGGAGCCAACTGCTCCAACCACCCTCCACTCACCAGGCCCTCTAATGGGCCGGATCCTCCAACGGGTCGAAAGCCCGCTCACGAGCCCGATAGCGAGCTCTAGCGCGCCCGAGCTGGGATCTTCCGATCCCGGACCCACCTAACCATTCTAAACAATCACATACATCAAACCAAGGCCGAGGGTGCAACGCAGGTGTGAAACCGACCACCAGGGGGCATATTTACCAAAATGCCCCTGGGGTCCAAACCGCCACACGATCGCCCGATCGTGCCCGACGCGGAACCAAATTGACAGGGAACCGGCTCTCGACCCACGCTGGTCGAGTCAGGTCTGAGGGACGGGCCCTTACAAAACCTCAGCAGACAGAGATCTCTTTTCGGTATGTTTGGATCTCATAGGAGGGGTAGGAGGAGTACAGATGTAAGAGGCAGGAGAAGCGTAGATGTTAGAGATATAGATCCAAATGCATTCTCCACTCAGGAGGCCAAACAAAAACGGATCGATGACTGGGATGGAAAGAAGAAGAGGGAAATAGGCCGCAGCATATCTAGATTTTTTCATTTCAACCATATACCTCCATTCTCGGCCGCGAATACTTATTTTCGGGCTATGATCAGCACAATACAGAAGCATGGCTCAGGGGTTGAGCCACCTACACCCAAAGACATAGGAGGCAAATATTTGGATGATGAGGTTGAGGTGATGCGCAAGTATGTAGAGACATTTAAGAGACAATGGGATACTTATGGAGTGACGATGATGTGTGATAGCTGGACAGGTCCCACGAGACTGTCCATCATCAACTTCCTCGTCTACTGTAATAAAAAAATTGTGTTTCTGAAGTCCGTCGACGCCTCCAAATATTTTCACGATGCAAACTACATATATGGCCTGATGGAAAATGTACTAAATCACATTGGAGAACAATACGTCGTACAGGTAAACAATTACTTGTATATTAGTTTCGTCATTAGTTTTATTATGGGATTAACCAATTTCTATTCAATAATACAGATTGTTACTGACAATGGTGCAAACTTTAAGAAGGCAGGCGAGATGCTTATGGAGAGAAGAGGTCATTTATTCTGGACTCCTTGTGCGGCACACTGTATTTACCTGATATTTCGTGAAATTGGGGAACTTGTTTTTGTGAAGAAAACCGTAGATAAAGCCCAACAAGTGTCCAGATTTATATACAACTCGATCTATCTGCATGCCACAATGAAAAAGTATACTGAAGGAGAGCTTATACGGCCTGCTTCCACCAGGTTTTGGACTAATTTTATCGCACTTCAGTCTATGCAACAGAGGAAGAATGGATTGAAGTCGTTTTTTGCATCCAATGATTGGGCGACTACCAAACATGCTAAAACAAGCGAGGGGAAACGGGTTGAGAACATAGTCATGGCGGGCAGATTCTGGGACTATGTTCAAGAAATCATCAACTCCGTAGAGCCCTTGTATTGTGTTCTACGCATGGTCGATGGCGAGTCTAAGCCTCAAATGGGCACCATCTATCACGCGATACAGATGGTAAAAGGTGAGATACAGAAGGCGACAACGCAACTTTCTAATAAAATATTGGAGATCATTGATCACCGATGGGACACACAGATGGGCAAAGACATGCACTTAGCTGGTACGTCTGAATCATCTGATAACTTTAGTTTGTTTATTATTACGTTATAAACATTGACCAATCTTGTTCTCTATATGTTACTATCTCAATCCGGGTTTACACTACCGTTATGATGTGGGTATGCGACATGATTTACTGCGAGCATTGCGGACGTGTATCTTTAAACTAGAGCCTGACGCTCATTGTGCCTCTCTTGCGATTAATGAGGTAAGCACCGCTTACCTTATTTTTTGTCCATATCTAATCTGAACCTACTCCAATGAAAGTAAGTATTAATATTTGATGTGGGTATGGGCAGGGAAGTTTGTTCCGAGAAGCTGCTGGATCCTTTGGGGAAGCTGCTGCAATCAATGGGCGTTATACCACTGATGCCGGTGAGCTTGCGCTTGAATCTATTGGTTGAATAATGTGATATAACTAAACCTAACCGAGCTGTTGTTTCTTGTCACAGCTGAGTGGTGGGTGCATTACGGAGACATAACACCAAACTTACGAAAACTAGCGATTCGCATCCTCTCACAAACCACCTCATCGAGCGGATGCGAACGCAACTGGTCTACCTTCGCACTCATCCACACCAAAGTGCGAAATCGTTTATCACATGCTCGTCTGGAGAAGATGGTGTATGTACACTACAACATGAGGCTTAGAATGAGACACATAAGCACTGATTTGGCAAAAGACATGGGAGAGGTCGACATTCTAGACACCGGCTTTGTTGATGATGACTCGGATCCTATCAACGACTGGCTGCGGAGTACAGATGACCAGCCGGGCCCATAGCTTGATGAGCCAGGTGACCCACCGCGTCCTTATGGCTTCATTTCTCAGGAGTTGGGACTGGAGGACAATCAGGCTTGGAGCAACAAACATGTGGGTCGTCCTGTTGATGATTGGCGTCCTGCAGTATCACAGAGAGTTGCTGAGAGTTCAGGTAGACCACATGGTACACAAAATGAGCGGCGATATGAGGATGATGACAGGGAGTTTGCGAGCCTCATGCAGGGACGGGCTGCTAGTTCTCATCCGCCTGCAGTTGCAAGACGGCGACCCCGAAGCCCCACTGATATTGTAGATGATGAGACTACTGATAGCAAGTCATCGTTTTCAGAAAAGAGAGGCAGTGGGGGTGATGACGGGGCCGGGGCCGGAGGAGGAGAGACATTTGACCATGCGACACAGTCCCAAAAGGATATATTATTTACTGAGGAGCAGTGTTTTGACCATGCTACGCAGGATACTAATCATGGCGCAAGACGACCAGGGGTGTATTCAAGAAAGGGAAAGAAGGGTAGCACAAGTGGGGGGACTCAGCATGACTACACTGCCATGCGTGATGGACTTGCAGACATAGATGCAGAGATCAGTTCATCTTCGTCAGCTCCTTCATACCAGCACCTCAGTTATGCCACGTCGCAGTATTCTAGTCACATCGGCCAACCACAATGGCCACAGGATACTCTGCAGATGACTGGATCATCTGCTTCATATGGCAGTGACAGATATTCGTATGGTGATCCTGGTACAAACCAGCCATATCAACCGCAGAGGGTTGATGTGATGCCCATATCAGATCATCAGATTGTTATTGATTTCGAGCGTGATCCGGCAGAGTACCAGTCGCTTATCAGAGAGTTTGATGCCTATTATTCTCCCTATATGGCTTTCCCTCAATATATGCAGCACTTAAGTTCCACTAGGAACATTTACCTTAGACCACCGAATGACCAATTATGGTTAGTCTGAGAGAGAACTTAGTGTGTACTCATATGAGAGATGTATTGAGTTATTGCTTATTTTTCATGTATTGTAGTATACTACTTTGGTATGTTGTCACTCGTGTTTTCATATAAAAAATGATATTTGCCCTAGACAACTAAGTGAATATCAACTTTAATTGTTAATTACATTAGTTAACTTCAATGTATTTCAAATCAAATAAGAAACAAATGAAAACGCCCTAGACATGCCAAACCGGCCGGTTTGCCGGCATACCGGGCCGGTACGCCACGTACCGGCGGTACGTACTGGACCGACAGGTGACCGGAACGGTGCGTACCGCCGGTATGGAAATCCTTGGTCACAGTTGCACTGTGCTGTTGATTTAGAAGAAAGTTCTGTTAACTATAATCACTTGAAAATAGCGTCGGGGACCCATTTGATGTTAATTTTGTATGGTTTCCAAAGGCAGTTTTCGACGATTCTTGGGATGCAAAGCTCAACAATACCCGGAGCTTTTGACGATACTCGGTGTATCCCAAATGTATGTTTCTGTCGCTTGTCTTGCTTTGACCTGTCGTGGACTTGTAAGTAGGAGAGAAGTTTGATGACTTGGGGCAAGTTGCCTGGACCCAGACCTTACCCTGGTCGGTTCGGATCAGGTCAGATCAGAAAACAGTGAAAATTTTGTCAGAATCTCAATCGAGGACTGTTAAGCCTGACATATATACATAATATATGTGTATAAAGCATGGTACGAACTTTGAACAAATTAGTTTTGACTGATATTTTGGAAGCTATGTGTATAAAAAACAGATAGAACGAACTTTAAACAAATTAGTTTGACTGGTATTTTGGAACTCACAATCTTTGGTGGCCTAACCCAATGATATGGCTTCATGTGATGCCAGGCTTTAAATTTCCATGGTATATTTGTCACACCAAAATCGTATTGCCCTGGCAAGACGCCTAATTAAGTAGTATAAGATGCCCAATTGCCATTGGACAACTACCAATAATCCCGTTCTTTGGATTAAACTGAGCTCAAATGCATTCAGATAGAGAAAACCCACAAACCAAGAAGGATTATAGTAGACACATAAGTGAAACAATTGTTTGTTCTCTCCTTAATTTTGTCACGAATCAAAGAATTTGTTACGGCAACAATTAGTCGGCCATAAATCTACACATAACTAATGAAGTTATCTGTGCATAGGATTATACAATCTGATCTCAGACTTAGATTCAAAACAGCTTGCCAGCAAATTCTTCAACATCTTCATCTTTAGATGATGATGAAGAAGAAGAGTATGCTGCAAAGTTCTTAAGATCGGAGACGCTCCTCCCAAGTTGCAAGGCCGTCTTCAGCTCAAACAGCTCGCCATCCTCTCTCTTCCCTGCGTCTCTCTCCCCCAAGTTGGACTCGATCTTCTCCTCCAATTGCCGGTAAAAGCCGGCGCAGTTGCGGGACAGCTCGACCACCATCCCCAGCTGCCCACCATGCTCCACGGTGTTCACTATGGTAGCAAGAGCGCCGCCGAGAACACCAACCACCGCGGGCCATGGGCCGAGAGCAGGAGTGCCGATGAGGCCAGCGCCAGCCGCCGCTAAGCCGGCGAAGAGAGGACCCAAGACTGCCAGGGTCTTGTTAATCTTCACAAGCGACTCGGCGAAGGTCACGCAGTTGTCCACGTCCTTCGTCTTGATCACTCTTAGAACACCCCTCATCTCCTCTTCCAAATCCTTGCTCCAGCCATTCCTCATCGCCATCCCATTAATTCTTTGCTGTCGGTATTGTTGCTTCGGCCACCACATGGTGGGCTCGACCTTCTTTGGGAACTTCTCGAGCATCCCTGGTAGGAGCGGAAGTGGGTAGGCCTCGTCGAGTGCTAGCACTCTCTCCATGGCCTCCTCCACGGCTGTCTTGGCAGGAGATCGGAGTGCGAGATCGGTGTGGATCGACTTCTCCAGCTCCCTGAACAGCCGGGCGGCGTTCCTCTGCTCCTCGGCCAGCTGCGACGGCTGTATCTTGTTGACGACCATCATGACGCCGGTGGCGGCTGCGTACAATACGGCGGAGGACAGCTTGAAGGCTAACAGGTGAGGCGACGCTACGCCCATGGGGATCGCCGAGATTCCGGCCATGATGGAGGCTGCGAGGTTGATGGAATTGATGGAGTTGACGAGAAGAACATTCCAGTTGTTCCTCTGCTCGCCGATGATGGCATGCATCTCCGCACGGTCTGCGGCCGCCTCCGCTATCGCATAGAGCTTAGCCACCAGATCTTCATCTCTGGCAAACTTCAAACCAGAAGGTGGTTGGTTGCTGATCATGGTGGATGGCTTCTCTTGTTCTCTCAGGCTCAGTTCTTCCACGGCGATCATGGATTGTAGCTTTCTG
This sequence comes from Narthecium ossifragum, assembly GCA_963920575.1. NCBI lineage: Eukaryota > Viridiplantae > Streptophyta > Magnoliopsida > Dioscoreales > Nartheciaceae > Narthecium > Narthecium ossifragum. The sequence goes on along the minus strand of OY986964.1, from coordinate 176,925 downwards.
AGGCCACTGATGCCCTTTATTCGAAGATTGGCGGGCACTTGAAGGCTTGCGCGAGATCGTTGATGACATGAGATCGATGGAACTGATCCATATGAAGATGATAAGAGATCATGGGCTTGCATGGCTGCCATCTTTAGAGTGTTTTTTTTGAGTCTTTGGGATCTAAGTAGAGCTCGTTCCTCTCTGTTCCTTGGGGGGACTCGGGAGCTTTTGGTTGTTAGCTGGTTGTATTGCTTGCAAGTTGCAATGGATAGATGACCCTGCCTAATGGGAGTTATATATATAAGGCATGCTTTCGTTACCTGGTCTTCCCGTTGATCATGAAAGGACGCTGTTTGAATCGGTAAATCTATTGAAAACCTTGAATAGTCCATGCAGCCTTTTGAACCTTTAATAAATAAAGTATTTGCGACCTAGTGTTTTCAGATCAGTAGATGGAAAAGTACATGGATGAGGACCAATTCAAACAATATTAATGGAACTGGTTTTAGAATTTTGCGATCTAAGATAATATACTAACGGCCAAAAAAACACTTTGGTGCTTGATTTAATGAATTAAAACCCCGAGACCGTGCTTATAATGATAAATAAACTATAAATTCCTCCCCTTTTGTCCCCGGCCCAAAGGCTCTTCATTTGTATTCCAGATAATATAAACTCGTATAGTGCTCAGCTTTGGTGCTTGATTTAATGAAGGAACTCATTTTTCAATTGTTTGATCTTTGCTCATCTTAGGTTTTTAACGGAATGATGAAACTTAAACTAGTATGAAGGACTTCTTCTTGATCTGCATCCCGTTGGGGAATTGGACTGGACCCAACAATAGCATATACTTGACCTGGTCATAGACTGACTCACAGCCGCAATCACCTACCAAGATTATATTTTGAACAGCAATCTGATTAGTCCAATGCTGGAACCATTTATACATGTGATGTGGCTGGACTCTTCAGATCGAGTCAAACAACATTAATCAAATTTGGATCGTTGTTCCACGGATCACATATATACTCCCATTCTACTTTTATTTTTCCAAGTTTCATATCATCTTGATCTCATACGGTATGTCATACCAGCTACTACCCAGATTCAATGATTAAATGGGACATGTTCAATCGGACATGCGATCCGCACCATCCACTCATGTCTTGTAACGGTCCACATCAATTGTTATATCTATTTATTATATAAGATCTAGTGCATCTTATCATATGTATTAGACGAATAGGGATGCCCGATCCAAGTTAAGCTCGGATATATCAAACAATCAAAATGAAGCCACATGGAAAGGAGTAATGGAGATCGGTGGTTAACGGGTGGTTAGGAGAGAGAGAAGAGTATGAGGGTGGTAGTCATCCGTGCCACCTGACACGAGGATTGACGCGCCTTGAAATGTGTCGTTAAGTATATCAAAGACGGACAAAGCAAATTACCGAATTACTAGTTAATTACAACGTAGTTCGTGGAAGTACGGGTCGAGTCCTCGGTGAATTGGATGGTAGAATTAACAAATACGATCTAGTCTCTACAAAAGTTGTAAACAATTGAGTTGATTCTATAGTTATTCTAACTAAAGTACTCTAAAAGTAATTAAGGTGGAAATTTATCAAGAAAGAATTCCTAGGGAATTCCAATCCGAATTAAGGTCTAAATGTCTTCTCTATGAATTAAGATGAATGGCACCTAAATGAGATGGCAATAGGAGATCGACGAACGTAGGGTTAGTATCGTTCGCCGCTAATGAGACCAGGGGCGAAGCCAGAAAATTTTATCCGGGGGGGGCAGAATGTACCTTAGACTTCATCAAGTACAAATTTTCTTAAGAGTAACAATATTTACAGAAAATCTTAAATTATACAAAATTATTGAACTAACTACAAAACTATGCGAGTAAAATATGATTAGTTGACCTCAAAATTTTTTTCCTTCAAGCATCCAAATGTCTTTTTCGATAACATGCTACTATCTATACATAGAAAAAGATGTCATCAAACAATGATAACATAAATGCTTTAAAAAAATAAAACCAATGGAATAGATGTTTCTTTACATAAAAATTACCTTTTATAATTGTCCTCGACGAGTTTTCATATTTTGAAACCACAAGAAGATTTTCTCATGATCAATGCTATCAAAAACATCCCTTTCAATATATGTAACCGAAAGAAATAGAACAAAAACCCAAGGATCCCCAAAGATAGTTAGAGATATTTCTTCATATAAAGCATAGCTATTTAAAGCTTTAATAATATCAAGGTAACTCTTACGTACAGAGCTCAAAACCCAAATAAATACCAACTAAAACCAAATAACAAAAACCAAAACCCTAAAGTACAAGTGAAACATAAACATCACAAAACAATGCATGTATAATGGTGGAGGAAAAGATAGGTAGAGCGAGCACATTCCTATAGAAGAAAGAAACTAAAGGCCTAATCCACAAAGAAAAACCCTAAAAATACAAAGAAATATGAGAAGCATAGCTAGATGATTTTTAAAAGGTAAATTTGTGTGTGAGAGTGAAAGAGTAAAGAATAGGTTTTCGAAATTGTACCAGCTAAGAAGAGAACTCCACAGATAATTAAGATAACCAATTCAATGATTTCAAGAATTTAGCGATGATCATCAATAGACCCTTAGAAAACAATAAGAGAAGGAACATAATTACATAAACCGAGGCATCAATCACTTACCATAGATCTCATGAGCACCAAATCAATCAACAACAATAGGTTTTCTCTCCCTCTCGTCCTTTCTCATTTCCGGCGCCGGCGGCCTTGGAGAAGAAACTTTGGCGACGTCATGACAGGAGGTTTTTTGGGGCCGAGATACGCGTGACTCGGGATCGTGAGATCAAGAGATCAGATCAAGATCACACATATAAACGAATCCTGATGTTTGATGTTGAATAAAACTAGAACTAAAATAAGTTTTAACCTAACGGGTCGGATTTGGGTTTGGATCCGACCCGGATTTGAAAACTATATATACTTTTTAATTTTTTTCTGAAAATCCAGGGGGGGCAGCTGCCCCCCCTTGCCCCTTAATGGCTTCGCCCCTGAATGAGACGTCGGGTTAAGATCATCTCATCGCGTGAATATATCACAAGGTAAAAATCCACGATCGAGGCTCTAATTCGACCATAGCTCAACAATCGCCGGACTAAGGTCATATCATTGGCAAAGGATCAAGGCTTTGTATGGATAAGGTCTTGGATTGAAATGGGTTTAATACCTCAATCCCATCCCTCATCTAAGTCAAGAATGGTGGGTAGGATAGCTTTGGCTTGGGGTGGTTCTAGCACCTCAAGATCCTATCCTTAGATCCAGGATTCATCCCCTAGAGTTGCCTATGGTTCTAGCATAGCCTCTTCTTTGAGAAATTAAATCAAACATCTAGTAAGCATCATCTTATTCTCAAGCAATTACATGCAAAAAAAAGGTATTCAACCATTCAATAATGAAATTCATTAAAGAAATATGGAATTGCATGTGAATTCATACAAATACCATCTCACAAGAGTTATTACATCAAGAATCAAAAGAGAAATCTAAGAGAAAGGCCTAAAACATCAAGGAATTCTCAAGGAGGAGGGATTTAGCTACTCATCTTGGGTAGGAGATCCATGGAAGAGGAGGCTTTACCCATCTTCTCCATCAAAATCCACCCTTGAAGCTCTCAATCTCTCTCTCACTCTAAGGGGGAAGAAGGCTGGAGAAAAGGTCTAGAAAAGATGGGGAAAATATCCCTAAAGTAAGAGCCAAAACCCCTATTTATAGGCCTTAGGTCATGGACCATCAGATTAGATCTGAACTGTCTATTTCTAACCGTCAGCCGGTCTTGGATCGATCCAAACCTATTGTGGATCGATCCAAGATGTAAACACTTCAGTTTCTAATGACTTGGATCGATCCACTGTGAGTTTGGATCGATCCAATATGTAACAGAGAGTCATAGCTCTCTAGAACAAGGTTCTGGATCGATCCATAATTTTGGGACCGATCCAAATATTCTGGATCGATCCAATGTAGGTCTGTATCGATCCGATGTGTAACAAAGAGTCATGGCCCTCTAGAAAAGGTATTCTGGATCGATCCATATTTTTTTGGGATCGATCCACATATTCTGGATCGATCTAATGTAGGTTTGGATCGATCCGATATGTAACAGTGGAAAGGGATTTATGGGTCGATCTATATTTTTTTTGGGGATCGATCCACATATTCTGGATCGATCCACTAAAGGTCTGGATCGATCCGAATATGGCTGATTCTGTGTAATTGATATCTTTTGGTCCGAAATCGATGCAACTCTCTTCGTAAGCTCTTGTACCTCAAACCATATGAAAAGATATTAAAAATGCATTGCTTGAGAGCTAACAAAGCCCAGTTGAATTGATGAATTATGCATATTTTGTGACTTATTAACGGCCCCACCTAGTATCTTATAAAAAAAGGTTTTATGAGTCATCATTTGACTCATCTATCTCCGCACATGTGGCGTAGGGTTGTAATTGGAAATATAAATATAAATATATATATATATATATGAGATAGTAAGGAGTGGGTGATTACTCGTGCTAGGTGGTACAGGGGGCCACCTAATTTACTATATAAGAGAAGGTTTTATGGCGTTGCATCTTAGTCATATACATCTTATGCACACAAGACGAAGGGGGGAGAGAGGGGTAGTTATCGGGTGGTTAGGAGAAAGAGAAAAGGGAGTAGTAGGTGGTGGTGGTTACCTGTGCTAGGTGGCACGGGAGGGCCACCTAATCTATCTTATAAAGTAACCTTTATGCCGTGGTATATTAGTTACAATAAAGAATCGTGTATATGGCCACGTGACATGTGCATTGCACATTCCACCAATCGGTAGTGAGATACCGATTATTTGTTCCATTCCATCGGTAGACCACGTACTACCGATGGACTAGATTAATGGATCGGTATCTCATTACCGATAGAATGTACCAATGATCGAATCGGTAGGTATCGGTAGTGAGATATCGATCGATTGATACAGTCCATCGGTAGTGGTTTATCGATGGAATAGAACAAACAATCGGTATCTCACTATCGATTGGTGGCATGCACATGTCACTTGGCCATGTACACAAATCAACACTCTATGAGTTATCATCTGATGCATATATCTTGATCGCATACGTGGCGTAAATAGATCCATGTTACTAAGAGTAACCGAATAGAGAGAGAGAGAGAGAGAGAGGATAGAGGGGGGTGCGTGGTTACCCATGCCACCTGGCATGAGGGCCCACCTAGTCTATATTATAAAGTAAGATTTTTATGACGTGGCATCTGAGTCATATACATATGGTGCACACGTGACGACGGGGGTAGTTACCGGGTGGTTAGGAGAGAAAGATTGATCTGTCGTATCATAACTACATAGTATTTGCATTGTCAGTAGTATATATATATATATATATATATATATATATATATATGTATTAAGCTGATTCACGGACAAATCATAACTCATGGGGACGTGGTTCATCAAGTATTGCGATATCTAAAGCACTCATGTTTTGTATTCCCGTTGGAACATATCTGTCCATTAATTTGTAGAACTCTTCAGCAAAAGCAGAAGATTGAGCAAATAATTCTATTCGTTATACCGTCATCTGGTTAAAATATCTACTGGCCCGCATCTGTGTGACATATTTACAATCAATCAACTGTACTATGACAACAAAATTAGCTATAAAAGATGAAGGAATTCTCTTATATATGTAACAAAATCAAGAATTCTCCATTCGAGCAATATATAAATAAATGATCTAGATCAATTTACATGTTAATAATGGGGTTAATAGCCTTCTTTTCACTATACATCTCTATTGTCGTATGAGCTGATATGTCCAAGACTAGAGGGCGTGCAAATACGCTCAAAATAGCTTGCCAGCAAATTCTTCAACATCTTCATCTTTAGATGATGATGAAGAAGAGGAGTATGCTGCAAAGTTCTTAAGATCGAAGAGGCTCCTCCCAAGTTGCAAGGCCGTCTTCAGCTCAAACAGCTCGCCATCCTCTCTCTTCCCAGCGTCTCTCTCCCCCAAGTTGGACTCGATCTTCTCCTCCAATTGCCGGTAGAAGCCGGCGCAGTTGCGGGACAGTTCGACCACCATCCCCAGCTGCCCACCATGCTCCACGGTGTTCACTATGGTAGCAAGAGCGCCGCCGAGAACACCAACCACCGCGGGCCATGGCCCGAGAGCAGGAGTGCCTATGAGGCCAGCGCCAGCCGCGGCTAAGCCGGCGAAGAGAGGACCCAAGACTGCCAGGGTCTTGTTAATCTTCACAAGCGACTCGGCGAAGGTCACGTAGTTGTCCACGTCCTTCGTCTTGATCACTCTTAGAACACCCCTCATCTCCTCTTCCAAATCCTTGCTCCAACCATTGCTCATCGCCATCACATTAATTCTTTGCTGTCGGTGTTGTTGCTTCGGCCACCACATGGTGGGCTCGACCTTCTTTGGGAACTTCTCGAGCATCCCTGGTAGGAGCGGAAGTGGGTAGGCCTCGTCGAGTGCTAGCACTCTCTCCATGGCCTCCTCCACGGCTGTCTTGGTAGGAGATCGGAGTGCGAGATCGGTGTGGATCGAGTTCTCCAGATGCCTGAACAGCCGGGAGGCGTTCCTCTGCTCCTCGGCCAGCTGCGACGGCTGTATCTTGTTGACGACCATCATGACGCCGGTGGCGGCTGCGTACAATACGGCGGAGGACAGCTTGAAGGCTAACAGGTGAGGCGACGCTACGCCCATGGGGATCGCCGAGATTCCGGCCATGATGGAGGCTGCGAGGTTGATGGAATTGATGGAGTTGACGAGAAGAACATTCCAGTTGTTCCTCTGCTCGCCGATGATGGCATGCATCTCCGCACGGTCTGCGGTCGCCTCAGCTATCGCATAGAGCTTAGCCACCAGATCTTCATCTCTGGCAAACTTCACACCAGAAGGTGGTTGGTTGCTGATCATGGTGGATGACTTCTCTTGTTCTCTCAGGCTCAGCTCTTCCACGGCGATCATGGACTGTAGCTTTCTAAGGCCTCCGATCCCCTTTATCCGGAGATAGGCAGGTATTTGATGGCTTGCGCGAAACCTTCCATGGCTCGAGCTCAGTGGAGCTCTTGTGGCCGAGGATGACGATATCTTGTAAACGTCCAGTGTTGCCATATCTTGAACTCCTCTGGGCCTGTTTGCCTGTATGAATAGAAATTGCTCTTGTGGCCGAGGATGTGTGAACTTTTTCTATGTTTGGATCTTGGATATGTTTTGGTGATGAGGAGAAGATGTGGTTCGTGTGGTTTTATAACATGCTAGTATGCAACTAGCTAGCACGGTCTATAAACGTCATCGCTTTGTCGTTGACTGACTGACTCGGTTTGCATGCATGGCTTCGGTTTGAACCGGTAGTTATGTGGACCAGAATGGAGGAAGGAACCCGTCAATGAAGTTATAGCATTGGAAATGGTAACGTTATATCTAAGCAAATTTGCATCTTAAATCGAGGTTCTCATCATAGTAGAGGACCTATTAATTAATTTGATAGCTATTTGTACTTTAGAAATCCCAGGTTGTGCGTTTAGATTTGTCACTGGCCAAAAGGTTGTTCACTTCATTTATAGTTCTAATAATATAATTAGCACAGTACTCTTTGACCATTATTTGATCAATTGTTTACATGTATTTGGTACTGGGATAATGACAAGTATACTTAATTCGCTATGAAGTAGTCCACGTCCTTGTGACAACTAACTTATTATTATAACAATTGTTTACCTGAAATTGTTTAATTGTTTGAACTAATTGTTGATGTGTGTGTGTGTGTTTTTTTTTTTAATTTTGCTTTTTTGGATATACCACTTTTCAAAGGTCTTGTTGATCTGCTGCATTAATTGGACCGGACCCAACACCCATATATATACACGACGCGACTTGGTCATATGAAATCTCTACGCTTTCATTCAAATATAGCTATAGTTTAGTTTTGGCATGCACCTATTTCGTTTAACGTGCATGGAATCAATGTTTGTGGCTGGACTTTGAGTTCAAGTCAGCCAACATTAATAAACTTTGGATCCTTGTTATTTGTTAATTAACCATGAAGAAGGTATCACATATTGCTACTATTTATTATCTCAAGCGTGACCTCAAGCATATAGGAAAATGATTTGCGTCCAGGGGCGGACCTAGCCTCTCGAGTAAGAGGGGGGCCGAGGGAGAAAGCCAGTCTCTCGAGTAAGGGGGGGCTGAGGGACGAAGAGTCAGGGGGCCTCAGGGGGGCCTCAGGCACTGTGGTGGGAGGTGTGAGGCGTGGAACTCACATGGATTAAGGTAATAAAAAAAATTATTATGTATATATTATTTATTGATGAATAGATCTGCCCCTGTTTGCGTCCCATCCCTAGAGAATAATAAATTTATTGATGATAATAAATTTATTAATAAAATTAATGATTTATTTAAATATAATATTAAAATTATTGTGTATTATTATTAATTAGTCAATAATGATAACAATTATTTAAATACTTCTCAAAAACATAATTTACTCAGCATTTGAAAAATATCTCAGTTTCAATCCTCTCACATGTGGGGTCTGAAACGAGAAAATGAGTGTTAAATATTTTTTAAATATATAGTCTAGCATTTACGACTTTGACAATTTAAGCTAATTTAGAGAGATATCTACATACAACTTTGATTAATTTTAAACCCGTTAGTGGATTTAACAGTTGAATATCATGATGTTTAAATAAAAATCACCCAAGATTTGATGCAAAAGTGTCATTTTAAAATACGGAAAAAAAAGAACATCCAGAAAACATAGAGACAGGATGCGATTTTAATTTTGGAATGAGGATATGTCAGATATATATATCTTCTTATTAGTTTACAAGGAAAAAGGAAAAGATTGTATATCTCATATATAGGCTAAATTACACTTTGATATTCTATAGTTTCATGGATTAGCATTTTATTACCCTCGTTTTTCAAAATCATATAAAACTACCCTATAGTTTCAAAACATGGTAATTTAGTCCAGACTGTCAATCGCCGTTAAGATGAGTCACGGAAAACTGGTCACGTGACGCGCACATGACCGGTTTCATACATATGTGACCGGCGACGGCAGGCGCGTCGATCGCTCCACTATTGGAGTCCCTCCGCATCAGTGAGTGGTAGAACTCCACAGCCTATGGTACGCGCCGAACGGCAGTCGCCCGCTAACCTCGTCCCTCTCGGCGGCGGTGGAGATGGTGGAGGAGGCGGAGGAGCCCGCAAGCCCACGGACGACGCGCCCCCGCTGCTTTTCTTGACGATGTCGGTGGGGGGATAGGAGGCAATCCAGTGGGACAAGGATCTCTACTGATTTTTTTTATGGTGGACGTCGTTGTCGATTGTCATCGCCTCGGATGAAGACATGGTCGAAGAGAAGGGTGAAGAGCTAGCAGAAGTCGAAGCCGTGTAGGAAGGGGAGATGGCGAGGGAGAAGACATCGGAGGAGGAGGGGCAGCCGGAGCAAGAGGAACAGGGGAACTCGGAGGCATTAGAGCTGGTGTCGAGGGAGGTGAGAAGGGGCTGGGAAGGGGTGCTGAGTTGGGCGCGGATGACGTAGGTGGTGGTCTGGAGGAGGCTGCGGACGGAGGAGATGGCGACGGACAACTTCTTGGGCTTAGATATGGACGGTTTGGCAGCGGCGAGGGAGGAGAGGTAGAGGAGTTGGGACTTATCCTGGGTGAGGAGAGGTCACCACCAAAGAAAAGAGTGGGGTGACGGTGCCGACGATGGCTTCAGGTTGAAGCAGACGACAGTAACGGCGCGACGAGGGGAGGGGGGAGTTACCTGGAAGTCCGGAGAGGGCGAGTGGCTTGGGTGGTTGGTCGAGGGAGAGGGAGTGGAAGGAGAGGGACAAAGGGGAGGAGAAAGGGTGGGTGGGAGAGGAGGATGGAGCGGGTGGCTTGGAGGACGAGAAATTAAGGAAAATCAGTGAAAATTAAGCACCGTAATCTATATGTCATCAAATTAAGTAACATCGTTGGGATGACGGGACTAAATTATATAATTTTAAAAATTAAGAGTATATTTTTGCAATTTTAAATGTTAAGGATAATAGAGAAACAACAGGTATCAAAGTATTTTTGACCTTTAATATATTATCTTAGATCGCAAAATTCTAAACCAGTTCCATTAATATTGTTTGAACTGGTCCTCATCCATGTACTTTTCAAAAGGCTGCATGGACTATTCAAGGTTTTCAATAGATTTACCGATTCAAACAGCGTCCTTCATGATCAACGGGAAGACCAGGTAACGATAGCATGCCTTATATATATAACTCCCATTAGGCAGGGTCATCTATCCATTGCAACTTGCAAGCAATACAACCAGCTAACAACCAAAAGCTCCCGAATCCCCCCAAGGAACAGAGAGGAACGAGCTCTACTTAGATCCCAAAGACTCAAAAAAACACTCTAAAGATGGCAGCCATGCAAGCCCATGTTCACTTATCATCTTCATATGGATCAGTTCCATCGATCTCATGTCATCAACGATCTCGCGCAAGCCTTCAAGTGCCCGCCAATCTTCGAATAAAGGGCATCGGTAGCCTCAGAAAGCTACAATCCATGATCGCCGTGGAAGAGCTGAGCCTGAGAGCACAAGAGAAGCCATCCACCATGATCAGCAACCAACCACCTTCTGGTGTGAAGTTTGCCAGAGATGAAGATCTGGTGGCTAAGCTCTATGCGATAGCTGAGGCGGCCGCAGACCGTGCGGAGATGCATGCCATCATCGGCGAGCAGAGGAACAACTGGAATGTTCTTCTCGTCAACTCCATCAATTCCATCAACCTCGCAGCCTCCATCATGGCCGGAATCTCGGCGATCCCCATGGGCGTAGCGTCGCCTCACCTGTTAGCCTTCAAGCTGTCCTCCGCCGTATTGTACGCAGCCGCCACCGGCGTCATGATGGTCGTCAACAAGATACAGCCGTCGCAGCTGGCCGAGGAGCAGAGGAACGCCGCCCGGCTGTTCAGGGAGCTGGAGAAGTCGATCCACACCGATCTCGCACTCCGATCTCCTACCAAGACAGCCGTGGAGGAGGCCATGGAGAGAGTGCTAGCACTCGACGAGGCCTACCCACTTCCGCTCCTACCAGGGATGCTAGAGAAGTTCCCAAAGAAGGTCGAGCCCACCATGTGGTGGCCGAAGCAACAACACCGACAGCAAAGAATTAATGGGATGGCGATGAGCAATGGTTGGAGCAAGGATTTGGAAGAGGAGATGAGGGGTGTTCTAAGAGTCATCAAGACGAAGGACGTGGACAACTACGTGACATTCGCCGAGTCGCTTGTGAAGATTAACAAGACCCTGGCAGTCTTGGGTCCTCTCTTCGCCGGCTTAGCCGCGGCTGGCGCTGGCCTCATAGGCACTCCTGCTCTCGGGCCATGGCCCGCGGTGGTTGGTGTTCTCGGCGGCGCTCTTGCTACCATAGTGAACACCGTGGAGCATGGTGGGCAGCTGGGGATGGTGGTCGAACTGTCCCGCAACTGCGCCGGCTTCTACCGGCAATTGGAGGAGAAGATCGAGTCCAACTTGGGGGAGAGAGACGCTGGGAAGAGAGAGGATGGCGAGCTGTTTGAGCTGAAGACGGCCTTGCAACTTGGGAGGAGCCTCTCCGATCTTAAGAACTTTGCAGCATACTCCTCTTCTTCATCATCATCTAAAGATGAAGATGTTGAAGAATTTGCTGGCAAGCTATTTTGAGCGTATTTGCACGCCCTCTAGTCTTGGACATATTAGCTCATACGACAATAGAGATGTATAGTGAAAAGAAGGCTATTAACCCCATTATTAACATGTAAATTGATCTAGATCATTTATTTATATATTACTCGAATGGAGAATTCTTGATTTTGTTACATGTATAAGATAATTCCTTCATCTTTTATAGCTAATTTTGTTGTCATAGTACAGTTGATTGATTGTAAATATGTCACACAGATGCGGGCCAGTAGATATTTTAACCAGATGACGGTATAACGAATAGAATTATTTGCTCAATCTTTTGCTTTTGCTGAAGAGTTCTACAAATTAATGGACAGATATGTTCCAACGGGAATACAAAACATGAGTGCTTTAGATATCGCAATACTTGATGAACCACGTCCCCATGAGTTATGATTTGTCCATGAATCAGCTTAATACATATATATATATATATATATATATATATATATATACTACGGACACTGCAAATACAATGTAGTTATGATACGACAGATCAACCTTTCTCAGAAACAGGAGAAAATTTTTGGAGGCGCTTATCCCCACATCAGTTTGTGCGGTGCTCCAATTAAATTACGACACATTAGCAGCAAAATTTTTGTAAATCCCTCGGTACACTTTTTATCTCATTCCATTTACAATGTTCCCGTCAAATTGATTTTTGTTTGCTCTATTTCATTTTGTTTAAAAGTTGTATATCACTGTTAACATGGTAATTAATCTAATTAAAAATATTGAATACTAATATGTCGTAATGATAGTGAGATACCAATTGTTTGTTCTGGACTATATCAATTGATCGGTATCTCACTACCGATTTAATTATTGGTACATTCAATCAGTAGTGAGATAACAATCAATTGATATAGTATATCGATGAAATAGAACAAACAATTTGTATCTCACTACCGATTGGTGGAATGTGCAATGCACATGTCACGTGGTCATATAGACAATTCTTTATTGTAACTCATAGATAGATTAGGTGGGCCCCGGTGTCATCTGGTACGGGTAATCACGACTCCCACTACTCCCCCTTTCTCTTTCTCATAACCACCCAGTAACTACCCCTCTCTCTCCCCATCTCTCCCTCCTTCGCCACGTGTGCACAAGATGTATATGACTCATATGCTACGTCATAAAACCTTCTCTTATATAATAGACTAGGTGAACCCCCGTACCACCTAACATGGGTAATCACCCACCCCCACTATCCTCTATATATATATATATATATATATATATATATATATATATTCAATTACAACCTTACGCCACGTGTGAAGAGATAGATGAGTCAGATAATGACTCATAAAGCCTTCTATTATAAGATATTAGGTGAGGGCCCGTTTACACGGATAACTATCACTCTCATGCTCCTCTATTTCTCTCTCTCCTAATCATCCGTTAACCACAATCCTCCATTACTTCATTCCACGTGACTTCATTTCGATCGTTTGATATATTTAGACTTAATTTGGATCTGACATCCCTATCCGTGTAATATATATGATGCACCGAATCTTATATAATAGATAAATATAGCAATTGATGTGGACTGTTGAGGCATGAGTAGATGGTGCGGACCGCATGTCCCATTGAATCTGGGCAATAGCTGGTGTGACATACCGTATGAGATCAAGATGATATGAAGCTTGGAAAAATAAAAGTAGAATGGGAGTATATATGTGATCCGTGAACACCGATCCAAATTTGATTAACGTTGTCTGACTCGATCTGAAAAGTCCAGCCACATGTATAAATGGTTCCAGCATTGGACTAATCAGATTGCTGTTCAAAATATAATCTTGGTAGTGATTGCGGCTGTGAGTCAGTGTATGACCAGGTCAAGTATATGCTACTGTTGGGTCCAGTCCAATTCCCCAACGGGGTGCAGATCAAGAAGTCCTTCGTACTAGTTTAAGTTTCATCATTCCGTAAAAAAACCTAAGATGAGCAAAGGTCAAACAATTGAAAAATAAGTTCCTTCATTAAATCATGCACCAAAGCTGAGCACTATACGAGTTTATCTGGAATACAAATGAAGAGCGTTTGGGCCGGGGACAAAAGGGGAGGATTAATTTATAGTTTATTTATCATTATAAGCACGGTCTCGGGGTTTTAATTCAAGTCATAATGGATTCATTATTGCACAATGTTTGTTATTGATTAGATAATGTTCCATAATCTAAATATATGATCCATACAATTAAAAAAATTAATTAAGAGGTCCACTACAGTCTACAGTGATGACGAATGGGTTTGGATGAAAATTTGTTGGGTTTTATATCATACTAGTACTCACCTGTGCCCCTGGCACAGTTTTTAGTTATTGCTAATATAAAATTTTAACAAACTCTCTGTAGTTTGTCTGGTTAGATGGCTGTGTTGACTCGTAGGTGGTCCAGGGTTCGAAGGTTGGTCATAGCTTTTTGTTCACTGTCACCATAAAACATAACCAATAAAACTTAGGGTATATAAAATAATAATATAAGTCTTAGCATAAGATAATATTAATAGAATTTAGGTTGATATGAATTAATGCAGCTTTATATAAAACAAACTTAGGGAATATATATAAAGAAAGTTAGGGGATATGAATTAATGCAAGTTAACCGTTATTGCTCCTTATAAGCTTGATATCTCCTCAAAATACGCTAAATTTCACATTACACTCTACAGCTTTGGTTAAAACACCGTAGTCATGTCTAAACTTGTTGACTATTGGCTCGTTTTCACAACTTAGGATCGATCCGATCCTTCTTTACAGATCGATCCTACATACCATGAAGGATTGATCCGTCTTTGCATTTTTCCCAGACAGAGGACACCTTATTGGAGGAGTCCCCACGCGATCGATCCTCCTCTCGATCGCAGCTCTTTGGATATGTAGGATCGATCTTCCATGTCATAAACGATCGATCCGACTTTGTATAGATCGATCCGTCTCTATGGTAGGATCGATCTTTTTTGGGAATTCTGGGATCCGTCGACGCTTACGCAAAAGGATCGATCCTTCCTCTATAACGGGATCGATCCTTCCCTATCAGATGGCAAATCCGATGGCTCAGATTTAATCCGGATTTGGGTTATTTGAAAGGTATAAATAGAGTGTTTGTAACCCTAAAATCTAAGAGAGAATAATAGGGTTTTGGAGAGAGCTTGAGAGCCTTTGGAGAGAGAGGTTTTTGCCCTATTTTGTACTCCTTCATCTTGATTACTTGATTAGTGGATTGATCTCGCCGTGCCGCCCGTGGATGTAGGCTATTGCCGAACCACGTTAAATCTTGTGTTCTTGGTGTGTTCTCTATTTTCTCTCCCTCTATTCTTTGGTGTGTTTGTTTTCTTCTCGATGGATGGTGGATTTTAGCATTGAGGGTGCCTTCCGGCGCAACAAAACCTTTTAATTGCTATCACTTCAGACTTTAATCGTGTATTTTTGTCATGTCTAACTCTTTTTCTTTTCTTTTTATAGATCAGCCCAAAGAGGAGCTAACAAAAGGGTTCAAGAAGGCTAACAACCTTAAAAAAGTCTACACTGAAAGAGGAAAATCCCGAGGAAGCATAGATCCAAGAGCATAGACTCACACGTGAGACCATTGATGCAATCTTTGGTCCGGACGTCCGCCTGCCTCAATAGATCTCGATGCATAAATCTAAAAATCAAGACCTCAAAACGTGCCGTCCTTAAGAAAACCAGAAAGAGCAGGAGGCCAAGGCACCTTACAGTTAATGTAATCCATCAAAAACCTTGTATCACATTCAACCAAGATCTTAGAGCACCTAAGATCACCAGCAACATCCAAAACCCGGTGAATCCCAAGCAACTCTGCTACCTTCGAAGAAGAAGCCACTGTTGGCTGGATGGGCTGCAGGCCCAAGCATAAACTCCTTTTGATTTGCCCCTGTTACTGGGCTGGAGGCCCAGAACAGGGTGTGGGCTTCTGACCGTTTCACATGAGACGCCCATGTGGCGCAACCCCTCATGTCCTCTCGCCATTTAGTGTGGGACTCTATGCTTCTATGTGGTGATATCAATCGATTTATGAGGATCGATCGCGGCTCTATGGTAAAGGTAAGGGTTAATAACATTTTACTTCCTTGTAGTTTGAAAATATGTCAATTTACCCAATATGTTTTAAAACGTGACAAAACACACCCTTAATTTATCAATGTGGTCGTTTTGGACCCAAGCGCTTAACTCCGTTAGCCAGTCTGACGGCAAACTAGTTAAATATGCACGTGAACCGGTTTCACCAATTTTGCCCGGTTTTTCTCGTCTCCTCCGTCCTACTTCGGCGACCACCCCCATCTTCGGCCATCTCACTGCCATCTACTCCGGCGACCACCCCTATCTTCTCCGACGACCACCCCCATCTCCGGCTATCTCCAAGACATTCTCCAACTCTCATCTCTTCCCATCTCCCTCTTCTCCATCCTCTGTTCTCCTCCGCCTCCGGCACCATTGACGAAGAATGTTGCGTTGCTGCGATCGGAGTTTGGCACAAGTGACGAAGAGCCCGTGGAAGTCATAGGGGACGTGATGTGGCAGCAGTATCTCGGTCACTGCTTCCAGATCCGGTGACCTCACGTCCATCACAACAAAGGTCGACTTCCCTCTTCACTCGTCACAACAAAGGACGACCCATCCTCCACCGTTGTCGTCATCACAAAGAATGGCTCTCCTCCGAAACCCCCCGGTCCGAAAGTGCGCCTTGCCACGACACAGTCTCCAATCTCGGCCTTCTCGAAGTCGAGCTTGGCGACCCTGTAGATCTTAGGCATGGGGTCTCCAACGCCGAGGTACACGTAGCGGTTGTGCCATCCCATGTAGCCCGGGTGGATGACCCCCAACTCCATCTTCAATGCTAACAGCGACGTCCTCTTGACCACCCCTGTCCTAAGCTCGATGCGCACCATCTCGACGCAGCTATGGACCAGCTCGAGCCCCTCGAGAACGCGGTCGATAGGAAGCACGTTGGGAGCCACCAGCACGACGGCTTCCCTGCCTTCCTCCTCCCATGTGGGCGCGAGGTCCCCGGAGCAAAGGACGAGCCCTTCTCCGACGCCGACCGCGTCGGCAATGACAAAGAGAGTGAGTCGTTCTCCCCCTCTTCCTCTCTCTCTCACCTTTTCTCCCAAAACCGGTCAAATGTACTTATTTAGTCGGTTTGCCGTCAGACTGGTTAACGGAGTTAGGCGATTGGGTCCAAAACGATCACATAGATAAATTAAGGGTGCGTTTTGTCACGTTTTAAAATATAGGGGACAAATTGACATATTTTCAAACTACAATGGAGTAAAATGTTATTAACCTAATATGAACTCTCCTATTAGCACTTCGGAGTTTTTGTATGAGTTGTTAGCTTATGGATCCTGAACTGACATTATGATGCCAGTAAACGGTATGCCGTCAAATTAAGTAACAACGTTGGGATGGCAGGACTAAATTGTATAATTTTAAAAGTTAAGGGTATATTTTTGTAATTTTAAATGTTAAGGGTGGTACGATGCTAATCTCTGAAACAACGTACTATCAAAGTGTTTTTTTGGCCTTTAATATATTATCTTAGATCGCAAAATTCTAAAACCAGTTCCATTAATATTGTTTGAATTGGTCCTCATCCATGTACTTTTCCATCTACTGATCTGAAAACACTAGGTCGCAAATACTTTATTTATTAAAGGTTCAAAAGGCTGCATGGACTATTCAAGGTTTTCAATAGATTTACCGATTCAAACAGCGTCCTTTCATGATCAACGGGAAGACCAGGTAACGAAAGCATGCCTTATATATATAACTCCCATTAGGCAGGGTCATCTATCCATTGCAACTTGCAAGCAATACAACCAGCTAACAACCAAAAGCTCCCGAGTCCCCCCAAGGAACAGAGAGGAACGAGCTCTACTTAGATCCCAAAGACTCAAAAAAAACACTCTAAAGATGGCAGCCATGCAAGCCCATGATCTCTTATCATCTTCATATGGATCAGTTCCATCGATCTCATGTCATCAACGATCTCGCGCAAGCCTTCAAGTGCCCGCCAATCTTCGAATAAAGGGCATCAGTGGCCTCAGAAAGCTACAATCCATGATCGCCGTGGAAGAACTGAGCCTGAGAGAACAAGAGAAGCCATCCACCATGATCAGCAACCAACCACCTTCTGGTTTGAAGTTTGCCGGAGATGAAGATCTGGTGGCTAAGCTCTATGCGATAGCGGAGGCGGCCGCAGACCGTGCGGAGATGCATGCCATCATCGGCGAGCAGAGGAACAACTGGAATGTTCTTCTCGTCAACTCCATCAATTCCATCAACCTCGCAGCCTCCATCATGGCCGGAATCTCGGCGATCCCCATGGGCGTAGCGTCGCCTCACCTGTTAGCCTTCAAGCTGTCCTCCGCCGTATTGTACGCAGCCGCCACCGGCGTCATGATGGTCGTCAACAAGATACAGCCGTCGCAGCTGGCCGAGGAGCAGAGGAACGCCGCCCGGCTGTTCAGGGAGCTGGAGAAGTCGATCCACACCGATCTCGCACTCCGATCTCCTACCAAGACAGCCGTGGAGGAGGCCATGGAGAGAGTGCTAGCACTCGACGAGGCCTACCCACTTCCGCTCCTACCAGGGATGCTCGAGAAGTTCCCAAAGAAGGTCGAGCCCACCATGTGGTGGCCGAGGCAACAACACCGACAGCAAAGAATTAATGGGATGGCGATGAGCAATGGTTGGGGCAAGAATTTGGAAGAGGAGATGAGGGGTGTTCTAAGAGTGATCAAGACGAAGGACGTGGACAACTACGTGACCTTCGCCGAGTCGCTTGTGAAGATTAACAAGACCCTGGCAGTCTTGGGTCCTCTCTTCGCCGGCTTAGCCGCGGCTGGCGCTAGCCTCATCGGCACTCCTGCTCTCGGCCCATGGCCCGCGGTGGTTGGTGTTCTCGGCGGCGCTCTTGCTACCATAGTGAACACCGTGGAGCATGGTGGGCAGCTGGGGATGGTGGTCGAGCTGTCCCGCAACTGCGCCGGCTTCTACCGGCAATTGGAGGAGAAGATCGAGTCCAACTTGGGGGAGAGAGACGCAGGGAAGAGAAAGGATGGCGAGCTGTTTGAGCTGAAGACGGCCTTGCAACTTGGGAGGAGCCTCTCCGATCTTAAGAACTTTGCAGCATACTCTTCTTCTTCATCATCATCTAAAGATGAAGATGTTGAAGAATTTGCTGGCAAGCTGTTTTGAATCTAACTTCATTAGTTATGTGTATATTTATGGCCGACTAATTGTTGCCGTAACAAATTCTTTGATTCGTGACAAAATTAAAGAGAGAACAAACAATTGTTTCACTTATGTGTCTACTCTAATCCTTCTTGGTTTGTGGGTTTTATCTATCTGAATGCATTTGAGCTCACTTTGATCCAAAGAACGGGATTATTGGTAGTTGTCCAATGGCAATTGGGCATCTTATACTACTTAATTAGGCGTCTTGCCAGGGCAATACGATTTTGGTGTGACAAATATACCATGGAAATTTAAAGCCTGACATCACATGAACCCATATCATTGGGTTAGGCCACCAACGATTGTGTTTTCCAAAATACCAGTCAAACTAATTTGTTTAAAGTTCGTTCTATCTGTTTTTTTTAGACACATAGCTTCCAAAATATCAGTCAAAACTAATTTGTTCAAAGTTCGTACCATGCTTTATACATATATGTCAGGCTTAACAGTCCTCGATTGAGATTCTGACAAAATTTTCACTGTTTTCTGATCCGACCTGATCCGAACCGACTAGGGTAAGGTCTGGGTCCTGGCAACTTGGCCCAAGTTATCAAACTTCTCTCCTACTTACAAGTCCACGACAGGTCAAAGAAAGACAAGCGACAGAAACATACATTTGGGATACACCGAGTATCGTCAAAAGCTCTGGGTATAGTTGAGCTTTGCATCCCAAGAATCGTCGAAAACTGCCTTTGGAAACCATACAAAATTAACAACAAATGGGTCCCCGACGGTATTTTAAGTGATTATAGTTGACAGAACTTTCGTCTAAACCAACAGCACGGATAGTGCATCTGTGACGACTCAGCCTGCGCGTCAGGCACCCCTTACTACACCAGTGCAGAATTTGGGGTCTCGCCATTGTAGGATGCAAAGATGACATGTAAGGGTTCAAAATCTCTAGACGGAAACAAAAACATCTATTGCTCGTAGATTAAGGGTGTGTTTGATTGCGTGAATCGCTGGCATATTCTGGTTGTAGGATGTATGCATCGACCATCTAATGCTGGTGTTTGGTTTGCCTTTGAGATCATATAATGCAACATGATCTCATTTAAGCTGGAAGTGAGGATCCGACGGCTGAGAACCCGCCATAGTAGGATCGGCGGAAAGGGGATCTCACCGGAACTTGGGACTAAGGGAGGAGGGGTCGTGGGACGCCGGGGAGTCGATCCATCGGGTTGGATCAAGCCGTTGGGCTACGTAGGCGGTGGATCTGAAAGGGGGCGATGACGATGCTTTGGAGGGGACGAAGATGCGAGCAATGGAGGTAGGTGGTTGGCGGATCTCACCTGGTCACGCCTGGAGAATGGTCACCAATCGACGAGACGACCAAATCTGGAATTGGACTGGGTTGAAAAGGGCAAAGGTGGAGTCCTCACTGTAGTGGATTCGCCGGTGAAGAGCTCGGGAGATGCGGGAGAACTTGGAGAGATGACATCCTTGATTGAAGGGTCAGTGCCGGGTTCGCCGGTGAAGAGCTCGCGCGAGGGTGCATCGTGCCATTCTGTCCATTTCATATGATGCACGAAATCAGTTGAAAATACATCGTGGGATACATGTGTCGTGCGATACACCATGCGAACCAAATAGTGGATCTTGGTATCAGAGTGCATCTCGTGATGCACCCTGCGAACCAAAGGAGGGATCATGGTATCAGTGTGCATCGCATGATGCGATGCACCTTGATACACCCCAACCAAACATCCCCTTAGCTTTTCCAAACTGGCATACCCTTGACCATAGATTTCAGTGTTAGTCCGACACTGTGCGTGCCATCCGGTACGTACTAAGCTAGGGGGTTAGTGACATCGAAACCCCCGTACTGTACAAAAAAAGGAAGAAGAAGAAGTAGGAGGAAGAAGAGGAAGAAAAAGAAAAAGAAAGAACGACAAGGGGGACCGGCATGGATGTGTGACGACGATATGTACCGTGTCAGTAGGTCATGGCATGTGTCACCGGGACGACAATCCCGACCTTTCTTACTGCGCGTAAAAATTCAAGCTAAGTGATTACATACGTTTCTCCGAGCAGTTCAATAAGTTATTCGAACAGTTGATATTTGATATTTTTAATGCATTTCATAGCAATCAAATCCATGAGTCGGATGGTGAGTCAGGTCCATTTGTTTAACAATAATCCACAAATTTGTTACAATTTACCTATTCTTAGTGACAATGGCTCCTCTCTGTGTATATGGTCAATATCAGGGGCATTTCCGGATTATTCCAACCAATCAGCTGCTTTTCTACGACTTTCTCCAATTAATCAGGCAAAGTGTCTTGTTTCGTTTCGGCTTCTTTATTATATCCTGTTCGGTCGTACCGGCGGAGTCGTCTCCGATTCGCTCTCTCTTTCGTTGTCCCTTCAACCTCTCTACGATGGGACGGCGCCACCAGCTCTGCTCCCAGAACAAAACCCCAAGCTTCTCTTTCTCTCCTCATCCCTCTTAAATTCTATGGCCGATCACTACTCTTCCGCCTAAAAGAACGCTTCTTTGGCTTGCTGGCGATGGCGGAGGAGGAGGGTGGAGGCCGTCGTGTACTCCACCGGGCCATTGAGGACTGGATGCCTGTCGCCGTCAAGGAGTTCATTGCCGGTGGTGTCGCCGGTGGGGTCGCCAAGACTGCCGTGGCGCCTCTTGAGCGCGTCAAGATTTTGTTTCAGGTACTGAATTGTGGTTCTTGGGGTAGGATTTTTTTGGTTCTTTTTGTTGTTGGGATTGAATGGGTGGATCGAGATGGAGTTGAGGTGGGGGGAATTGGGGTTATTTCGTTACGAGAATTGGTTCCAGCGTGTTTCTCGAATGGGTTTTTAGTTTTGTGGGGTTGGTTTTGGTAGGATTGTTTGAAGTTCCATTCCGAGTTTGGAGTTGGAGAATTTTTATTTGCACAAATGTCTCTTGAAATAGGAAATTTCATGAGAATAGATGTAAATTTTTTTTGCATGCAAGAAGGAGAGGTCGTGGAATTCTTTTGTTGCTCGGATTGATTGCCTTTCCTCCGAACATATTGTAGAGTTATGCGGAAATGTGCCGGGACTAGTGCTTGTAAGTTGAAAACCAAGAATCCCTTGAACTCATAGATTTCTTGCTGTATGGATTTGGGCTACTAATACTATATCTTGAAATGATCGAAAGAGGAGTTGAACCATTGGATAGGAAAGTGACACTGAAATTAGTGTGAAGGCCCAATGATCTGCCTTAGCAACAGGGATGGATGACATGATCTTGAGTGGAACAGTGATTCTGTTGTTGTTGAGGGCAAACAACCTAGCTTAAGTTCAAGAAAAGTGATGCTTTCGCAGAGAGTTAAGTGGATGCTTTTATCAAAGAGAAGCATTGTGCCATGGAAGCATGGAAGGTTTGTAATCTTGATGTCCTATTGAAGGATCCCATCGATGAAAAAATTTATGCTTAAAGCTATAATACAAAAGATGACGAGTAAGGTGATAGATCCAAAGATGCGAGTTCCAAAGATTTGGTTCTGAGGAATTCTCATAGTTTATTGCTAGAGTTAAAAGTAGTTTTGGTGCGTGAACTAGATGCGGGTGAATTATACAAGAATGATGCTATCAACAAGATGATGATGCTTAAGCTTGAAATATGCTAGATGCTTTGTCTATAAGAACAAGAATTCTGAAGATAAGGGTGTATTATGTGGTAATTTACATAATGCAATGATGACTGGTTTGATGCTTGTGCTAAGATTTTTCCTAAAAATTAATAGTGGCAATCATAATTTTACATGGTAGTCATATTAAACGTGTCCAACTTATAGTTTTGAGCTTTTCCAAGAATATGCTAGACATGTATTTACAAAATGACAAATAATCGTGGGCTTTATAGAAAGAAACAACTTATCCTTCTTATCATTTTCCAGTTGTCAATATGTAGATGCGTGCAGTGGCAATCTTTGCGCGATCATGAGCCATTGTCACTTACTGGTAGTTTCGCTGTTATCAAATTGATATTACTTCAGCTTGCACACCTTGATCTACATAGTTTTTTTCTTTCCTTTTCCTTTCTGGTGTAGCATATACTATATTAATGTTCCAAACCATGTTATTCTCGAGATTCTCTGTATTCTTCTAAAGTTCTATATGTGCTTACTTTAGGTTCAGTTAGGGACAGTGATCACAGATTTGTGAGTCTCAAGACAAAGTTTCAGTTTTATGTTTCCATTGTCTAATGCTAATCCTTGGGCGTAAAGTTGAACACTGTGCTGGAAGAGTAATTGATACAGGAACCCGACATCCATCCCTTTTACTTTGTCAATACCTAGCCAACTTTTTATTATGGAAGACACTAAAACGTTGTTATTTCCCCTTAGTGTTGTGGCTTTAATGCAGAATTTCAAAGTTAAGGCAATTCCAGTGAGTATCAGGATTAGTTTATTATGATCTCATTTGCAATTTTAAAATAGACATCAGGCAGCATTTGATCTAGTTGGTTATACAGAGAATCCTTCCCGGTCTTCTTTCTTCAGTAATTGATGGTTCTATTTTGATAGATAAGTTTGTTGCTTCTATGACAGACTAGAAGAGCAGATTTTCAGAGTGTGGGACTGTTGGGATCCTTTCGGAAGATTGTACAGACAGAAGGCTTCTTAGGATTTTATAGGTGCTTTATCACTTTCATAGTTCATTTATTTGTAACATCTATTTGTTCAATGGTTTTTCCATGCTTATCATTACCTTCTAATATAATTGTTGAATTGGATTTCCAGAGGAAATGGAGCTAGTGTTGCTCGAATTGTACCTTATGCAGCTTTGCATTACATGGCTTATGAACAATATCGCCGATGGATCATACTTGGTTTTCCTGGTATCAAAACGGGTCCAGTTCTTGATCTAGTTGCAGGGTCAGTTGCTGGGGGAACTGCAGTTATTTGCACTTACCCTCTTGATTTAGTTCGGACGAAGCTGGCTTATCAGGTGAAGATTGTAGGAACTCTTAACTCTCTTTACATTTTTAGGGTTCGTTTGGGCGTGCCTTTGTGCTACCCAAAGGCACTTTATTTTGGACCGAACGCAGTCGCGTTCACAAAAATCCCATTCTGGAATAATAGCAGGCTGTGGGGACTACACCAAAATTGCGTCAGAGACGAAGCAATTTATAGGTGCTTCCATTTGGTCACATGTTGGCTACGGCGTAACAAACACATAAACTAAATAACAAACAAATATTTTGCACTATACATTTGAAAATAAACGTACACCTAAACAACAAATTATATGAACACACTTTTCTACCACAGTTATTAACGTGTCATGCCAAATAGTTTTTCTGCCGTTACCACACCGCATCTCTCACCACAGTTTACAAACACCGCATCTCACCACAGTTTACGAACATCGCATCTCACCACAGCCATAAAAAACACAACGCACGGCCAAATGGAGCCTTAGTCCAATATTTACCTATGCATAATTGGAGAACTCTTAGAAGCTGTATGGCATGATGGATCCATGTGTACAATCATCTTTTAAAAAAAGCTCCTCATACTCCTATTGGTTTTACATTCGTCAAAGATATTGGTCATTTTCAAGTATTCTCTTATTTGCTACACTTGTTGTGTAGGTTGTTGGATCATCCAAGTTGGCATTTAGAGGCCTACCTCACTCAGAACCTGTTTATCGCGGAATCCTTGACTGCATTTCAAAGATCTACGCTCAAAATGGCATAAAGGGCCTTTATAGAGGTGTTGGTATGTAAGGATTTGATTCTCTACTTCCAGTTGGACTTCTCTATTATTATAGATCTTTGATTTTATTTGCCTCACATTTCTTATTGATCGCTTCCCTTTTGTCTCTTTTATTTGCTTGGTAACATAAAGCAACTGGCTTCTCTTTCCTTCCCTTCACCTCGTGTCTTTCTGGAAGGGTTTATACTGCTGTTCTAAGCTCGTATTCTGCTATGCAATGTCGAGACTAGAAATCTAGGCGTGCAGGGGGGTTGCCATGCTTGGCATTCTAAAAAAACACAATAGGACTACTACTGTACATAGATGATTCTGTAAACTCGGAAACTCTCCGAAAACCTGATCTTCCATTACTTGCATGCAATCCATTCCAACTTCAATATTTTCTCAAATTAACTTCTGTTTTTTGTTTGAAATAAGAAAATTTTCATGAATTAGCATTTGTTCCTGACTATTATCCTGGTCACATTTCAAAAATAATTTGCAGAGTATAGTTGCTCCAAAAAAGAACTTCAAGTTATTTTTTCTAATGCAATAACATGGGCTCACTGATGCTCCATGTGTTTGCTTTGAAGGTAGTTCTTAGTATGTCCAACTGATCATTATGTTGCTATTAGAAGATCACTTAAATGAAAATAAGCACAAATATCAGGTTTTTGGTTTTTATGCTATCTGCCTCCCTTCAATATGCGCAAACTGAATAACATATGTATGATAAGTATTGCATTGCTTTTATGGCCAATTTATGCTTCCTTGGCTGTATTTTCCTCAACATTTCAACTCCTGTCAGGTCCATCACTCTACGGTATCTTCCCTTATGCTGGTCTGAAGTTTTATTTCTATGAAGAGATGAAGACCCATGTTCCTGAGAATCACAGAAATGACATCACTGTGAAGCTTGCATGTGGATCAATAGCTGGTTTGTTAGGCCAGACAATCACCTACCCCCTTGATGTGGTCAGGCGACAAATGCAGGTAATTTTCTCATGGTGGAATAATGTTTGGATGGGAAGGTATTATGAAAACTTGTAGCACAGAGCAAAGGAATTGATGTTGACCAACACTATCTCCAGGTGCAAGCGCTCAACTCTCCTCATCATGGAGTGCCGAAGGGAACTGTAGAAAGCCTTATTGGGATCATCCAAAATCAGGGATGGAGGCAACTGTTTTCAGGGTTGAGCATCAATTATGTGAAGGTAAGTGGTGTCTCAATGTCTAACTGCATACCTGCACACATGGGCTGGACTTGTGTCTTAGGATCATCTGATATTCTTCTCTGACTGCCTTTACCACATAATACATTTTCGTTGGTCATATCTTGTGTAAAGCCAAACACGTAGAAAAGGTTCTAAATCTTTATATACTACAGAATCATGGAAATTCAAATTGGATATGTCATTCATCTTTAGCTTGTTGATACATCTATAGTATAAGAATTCTCAACAAGTCAGCATATTGATTGGAGAAAAACATTCTGTGTGATTTTGTTCTCGCTCCTCACTTTCCTATTACATGGGTATTTTTCTCTAGGTTGTCCCCTCAGTGGCAATTGGGTTCACGGTTTATGACTTGATGAAGTTATGGCTTAAAGTTCCTCCTCGGGAGGAAGCAACAATTGCAGTGATCACGGAAGAAAGAAGCAGCCAGTTATCTACTCTTCATTCTGGATAACTTCTGAAGCTTACTCTGTAATAGTAACTGAACCCATTGATCCGTGTCCATTTGAGCTGTACAGTACATATTCTCCAGTTGTACATTTCCATTGTTATGCTCTGATATTTTTTTCTCCTCAGAGCATATATTTTCCCTGTAAAGCTGATAAAAAAAGCCATCAATATGGCGATGCTTTCGTTTCAACTGGTAGGCAAATACTTGTGACTGTTGTGGAAGAGAGATCAGTGCTTCATAATGTAGACTATTTTTCTGATGTCATTTTAGAAAATGAATAATCCTGAGCTGATGTATCCTTGAAAAGCACAACATACAAATGTACATATTTGTGCTCTGTATTGAATATGCTGTTTAGAGCCTGAGGCAGTTGGATACTGTGGTGCAAAGCTTCACAAATTTTGCCAAGTTTTCAATTCTTATTCCATTTCCTACTGCCTTTTGTCTGATTCACAAAGAAAACTGGAGTAATGGGAATGCCATGGTTCCTTATTGCGAGCCTGTGACACTTGAATGGGAGATTTTGACTCTGTATCCTTGACAGCTGGTGAATACTTTTTGATGGCAGGATCTAAGCATGTAATACATAATACAGTGTACAGTGGTCATCAGTCCAAAATGGCAATTTCTTCAGGAAAAAGTGGATGATAATAAAGGTACAGGGATCGCTATGATTTAGGGCTGTCTAAGTCAATTGTCTTTTTCAAAATTGACAAATGGTGATCCTCTGTTCGATGTGCATTGCTTGTTGTACATTGTGGTGGAACTGGAAAAGAGCGGGTAAGTGACTTTTATGTGCTAAGCAAATGTTTATCATACTCTCACTTATTGCGTCAATGATATAAAGGATGGATAAGTATGCATAAATTTTATTTATACATTCAAATACTTTAATTATAATCTTACATAATTATCTTTAATATTTACATAACTTTTATCTTATTTAACGTACAAACTTATCATGTTCTCAATCCAAACGAAACTAAGTAAATACCTTATGTATTTTTCTCGAACAAAAAGTCTAGCTCAGTGATATTTTTCTGCACATCAGACTTCCATCGTTAAGCTGCTAATCATCCCTTTTCACGTAATTTGTTAAAAGTTTTATCAACTACTGATTTCTGTAAGTTGTAATTTCCAAGAGGACCTTACTTCCAAATTTTATAGCAGTGCACGCTTACAACGCTTAATAATTGGTTTGATTGCAGACAGATGGCAACACACCTATCTATATAGTCGTAGTCTAAAAGAAGGTACGCAGAGATTAAGCTGGAATCAGAAACAGTATTGATCGATTTGACATGTTTTTGAGATCCTGTAATATACTATCCAGGAAGATCCATGCAATGGATACACAACAAAAGTGGTCAGGACTGGAGCCATGCAACTTTCCTCATCAAGGATGGGAGAACACACCAAAACCCAGTTGGCAATACGAAGGCGTCCTATTCCGGGGGGAGAAGCTCATGTGCTACCATACAAACGCATGAGATCAATAAAGTCCTGAGAGCCCATCAGATATTCCCAGTTTGATGCAGAGCACCTTTCTCCTCCTTTTTCAAGAATTATCTAGTTTTAGGCTACTCCTTTCCCTCTCTTCACATGCCCTTCTTCACTGAATGAA
Organism: Narthecium ossifragum; assembly: GCA_963920575.1. NCBI lineage: Eukaryota > Viridiplantae > Streptophyta > Magnoliopsida > Dioscoreales > Nartheciaceae > Narthecium > Narthecium ossifragum. Next base: position 148,850 of record OY986964.1, on the reverse strand, counting down.
CAAGAGATCTTATCAAACCACTCACACCATAGCCTCCTAAAAATGCCCAAAGCCCAATAGATATCATCCTCATCCTCATCCTCATCCTCACCTAATCTCTCTCTCTCTCTCTCTCCAAACTTTATGAAAGGCAGAAGAGAGAGAACTGAGGACCCCTTCAAGTCAAGCAGTGCTGTAGATAACCTTCCTGCAAGTAAACTACAAGTTTCTGAGCCTGAACCACATTAAATTTTGTGAGAGATCTCCTCAGTATATCTTGCTGACATCACCCTGTCCTCTCCTTCCTTCCCCATATTGCATTACCTTGCACTGTAGTAGAAAAGCAGCCCTCACTCTTTTCCTCACCACCTTATGGTCCTTTTATCTCTCCAGTCTCCAGCTGCCCAAGAGGTGATTTCTTCTTTAAGGGAAAAAGGTTGGGCTTAAAAGCAGAGTTACCCTCTGCTGGGCAGAGCACTGCCAAGGCACAGGGGGCCAGCTCTACAGAGGTTCCAGATATTTTTGGTAGCCAACTATCATTGCAGAGGGTGGAGATGGTGGGGGGAAGGAAAGCAGCAGGCCAGGGGGAAGAGAGAGGGGGAGGGATGGGCCCCCGAAAGCCTGCTGCAGCAAGGCCAATGCATGCCCCTCCTCCCCCACCTACTTGTTCTTTCCCTCCTCTCACCACCGTCTCATGTCATGTGTGGCTCTTCCTTCGCCACCATATCTAACTATCCATCCACTCTCCTTTAATTTGCTGCACTTGCATCAAATGCTTTGTTTTTCATTGATGGGCCATGTTGTGTACCTCCTCTTCAAAAGGTTTTTTGGACCCTTTCCCTGAAATGTTATTTCTTTGCCTCTTTTGGGGACTACTTTGTTCTTTGTTTTTTAGTTTATTTTGTACTTGGAAAGGAAATAAAATAGTCCATGCTTTGTAGTTGTTCTTAAAGCCTGTGATGCTGTTGATGAGTGAGAGAAATATTAAAGTAAGACCCCTTCCCCCCCTTCCTTCTCTTGTTTATTCCTATATATATATCATGCATTCTTCTTCGTAGTATCTTTGTTGTGCGAGAGAAAAGAGGAAGGGAAATGATTGGTTTCCTGGTGATGTTTGAAGCCCATCTTATTCAATCATAGGTAGAACTTAGTTTATGTTAACCTTTTTGGTTTGTTTTTGAAGCTGGGGAAGAATGTCTTGGTTTTTTTATCTGTTGATCAATCATGGGTAGATAAAACCGATGAATTTTTTATTGACGTGGATCGATCTCATGCTTCCGGCTTTTGTGGTGGTAACAGTGAAAGGAAAACAACCCCACTAATCGTATCAATCAATAGGGTAGCCCACTTATTAGTGTACATTATAGCCTTTGGCCTCATGTTATTAGATGAGGGATGATGCATGATTTCTCTTCAACTATGGGACCCATTTTTTTGGTGGTTCTGCCATTTGAAAACCCAATTCTCTGATCACTCTGAAACAAAGGCCTGCCTCTTTTGGCCGCTTTGACGTGTTGTGTTTGTGGAAATGATAGATGGCTGATGAAGCCTGTACTCCATCGTTTTATCGCTTGGTTCTGAGGTATAAGGAAAGCCAATCTTGTAGGCCTTCAATGAGGAAATGCATCAGTTTCCAGTTTGGGCTTATGAATAGGAGTTTGCATTTTGTTATTGAAGGGAAATCGATTTGTGTTCTTTTGGGTTTTGGTTCAGGTTGGTTGGAGGCGTTTGCCTGTGTTCACCCTGTCGATCGGCTTGGTGGTTCCATACTCAGAAGGGAGTTTGGTTCTTGAACTGATTCACTTGCCTTGCATATTCAAAGTACTGGCCAGAAACCACGTTGGCTATAGTAGTTACTACTTTGCCTTCTCTTTTCTCTGAAGTGGAAGTTGAGGAGTTGGTTGAGGTACAATGCTAAATGCTATCATCCATGAAACGCCTGTTTTGAAGTAGTTTCAGTCTGAGCATGTTTTCATCTACTTAGTTTGGGACTTTATTATTTCAGTCTGAGCAACTTCCTTGTGCTTCAGAGATGTGGTCTATGCGTACGTTCTTGATGTATCTTACTTCACAATAATGAGGATGTGTTCTATAGAACTTACACTTGGAGGCTTTGCATTTTCCTACTCCATTAAGTGTCTCTACACACAGGGTTTTTTTTTTGTTCTTTTATGTTTAGAACTCCTGATTTCTTCCCTGGATAGACACCACATGAGGTTTGCTGTTCTTTTAGTTCCTGGCACCACTTGGTTTTTAACTCCTGGAGTAAACTCTATGCAATCAGACTTGATGGGATGTAGGTTCATACTTCAGCATAAAAACATATATGGATTGAAAGGTGCCAAGAATAGATGTATGATGTGGATTTTTACATTTCTAAATCTTGATGCAAATAGATTTTCTTGAAAATGAGAACTTGTGTTATGGATTTAGAAAAGATCATATTCTCTTGTCTTGTCTTCAGAAGATCTTTGAAGTTTAAAATGCATCTTTGTATCCAACAAGAACATTTTACAATGCTATTTGACGGGTAGAGATATCTGTTGCGAGCAATCTATTAGTCCGCACTAAAAGTCACTTCATTAGTTCTGTGCATTATGAGACCTTTTTATGTATTTTTCTGTTTAGAGTTTATGAAATGTTTTGCGGAGGTCTCAATCATTACATCAGCAGTACTATTGTTTTGATATATCTGATCAAGCCCCCTACTTGTTAATCTGCAGACGAAATTAGTTCCAACCAGTTCATGGTGTGAAATCAATGGTTCCTTGCACAAGGCGATGTACCGATATTGATTGAGCAAAGTAGGGAATGTTTGCGAGTGTGATCAGTTCATAAGCAGGCTGTTTTATTCACTGTGATCTACTACTGCTCTCTCGCAATGGAAAATGACATATTCCATGGCTCCCTCTCAGTAAATGGAAATATTGTTGGCAGTACAATTACATCACAGTTGTTTTCGGGACCATACAATGAATCCGGCGTTCCAGATTACAACAGCCAAAGACACATAATTTCTGGTGACCCTTTATATTCAACTTCGCCGGAAGAAGCTCTGAATAATTTTTATATTCCAAGCCATGCTGGTATGATCACTTCTGAGGTTTATAAAGATATGCCTCATGTTGGAAATAATACTCCGAACACCTTCAATGGAGATATCAACACACAGGAAAATCTCATGGGAGTTTCACTATCTGCCACTGCACTCGCCAACCTTTTGTCTTCCTCCACTAGTTTGCAGGAAAATCTTATCAGTAGCGATGTTCATCCCAGTTCGACATTGCCATCAGAGAAAATGCCAACTTCCATTTCCAGCAATAGCTGCAATACATTAAACTCATCACTGACATCCTCAGTAAATTGTGAATTTGGAGTGCATGGTGGTGTCAATCTTTTAGCATCTAAAAAAGATGCAAATTTGAATGAGCAGCTTAATGGGAAATGGTATTCTGATGAAATTCTGGGTCACCAATCTCCTTCCGGTCGAAGAATTAGTACAGTTCGTCCATCTTATCATGTTGTTGGAAGTTCCGGCCCTGGATGGTTTTCAAATAAGTCCACTATGAACTTCGATAATCCATTTTTTCACTATGCTCCTTTTAATGAGCTGTCCCTGAGTCTTGGTTCGTCCCAAACTTCCATGATGGACATGCCTATCGTCCCGGATCAGTGCTCAGAGGTAAACTGCTCTGGTTTATCGCAAGTAGCACCAAAAGGAAGTAAGCAGCTTGATACTTCTGAACTGCAAGTTTGCTCTCCTATGTTTCAACATTCCATGAGTGATGTTGGATTGGGAATGGGACTGGGATCTGGACAAACCTTTCCAAGTAGCGAAGAGCTCTCTCTATACTGTGGTTCTTCCAGGCCAGTCCAATTTTCTCATGTGCTATTGCGATCAAGATACCTTCATGTTGGCCAACAGATACTTGCAGAAGTTGCACATTATGCATTGGAAGATGCAAATGAGATCGAAGATTCACTTGGTGGGATTGATGGCGAGACCAAGATGTCATTTTCGTCCAGTTGCTCCAGTGCAAGAGCATTTACGGACATTGGCTCTGATGAGTTTCTTTCTTCTCATGGAAACAAATATCATTGTAATTTGACTTACTCACCACATCAGCCTGAAAACAGTATGAAGAAAACCGAGCTGTTAAGTTTGCTCCAGATGGTATGATAATTTTCTGTCTTGGCATTTTTTAAGGTTTTAGATGTGATGCTTGATATTCATCAACTTTTATCCCTTACAGGTGTTTTTAGCCATTATTGGAATTTTCCATCTTATTTAGCTTTGGTTAAGTTTTTTTTTTATGTTCTCCATATGTGAGTGATTTGTTGCTAACATCTTGTCAGCTTAGCTCATTTCATGACTCTAATTTAACAGCACACTTGAGCAAGTATTGCATGCATGCACACATGAAAAATGAGAATAAACTATTTGGAAATAGGTTGCTTCTATAACTTGGTTCAATGCATCATTTTTGTTTTTCTGTTTCATGTTTTGAGTTTATATTTCAGTAACTCTCATCTCAATGCTTCCATCGAAATAGCTTTCAGTCTGACCTTCTCCTTGAAACTAGGTCGATGGAAGATACAATCAGTGCTTAGATGAAATTCAGAATGCCATATCTACATTTCACAATGCAACTGAGTCAGGATTTCCTCCCCGATTTGCTGTTTATACAGTCTCTATCTTTTATAAAAAGTTGAGGGAGAAAATTACGAGCCAGATACTGTTGATCAATGAGCAATCCAGTAGCGAATGCATGGTAGGAAAAGAAAAAGACTTTGAAACTTCATTTATCCAGAGGCAATGGGCTCTGCAACAGCTTAAGAAGAGTGATCAGCAATCTTGGAGACCTCAAAGGGGCTTACCCGAGAAATCCGTTTCAGTTCTGCGGGCATGGATGTTTCAGAACTTTCTTCATCCGTGAGTTGCTTAATTAGATATGAGTGTGAAAAGTATAGGATTCTCGCTACATTTTAGACAACACTAATGCAGCAAATTCTATTACATATCGATTTCAGGTATCCGAAAGATAATGAGAAGCAATTGCTTGCAATAAAGAGCGGATTGACAAGAAGCCAGGTACCACTTCCAACTATTTCATACTGCTCTATTGTATTTTGTCACTACATTTCATTTGTTTCGGACTTCCTGCCTGTAGTAACCCAGGAATCTCCTCAAGGTTTCAAAGTTCAAACATTGAGGTGCAGTATGGCCACTAATAGTTCATGAACTCTTTCCTTGTGATTGATTGCAGGTCTCTAACTGGTTCATAAATGCACGCGTGCGCCTCTGGAAACCAATGATCGAGGAAATGTACTCTGAAATCAATAAGAAGAATCAAAGTGAAGAGAGAGGAGGTGGTGGTGGTGATCTCAGAAGCCATGGGAATATCTCTAGCCAGAGAATCCAAAGGAATTCTAGCAATTAGCATGTTAAGAAAGCATCCCAGACCTGACTGATTACCACATTGTTGCATGGCGAATCGGCGATCCTTTGTATGAGCTCAAGTAGTATATTTCCGCATGTAATGAGATATGAGCATAAATATTTCTTCTTTTTTCTAAGTCTCAAGTCTTTAATCCTGGCTCGACCACAACGGGCAGAATTCGGACCAAGACCACGTTTACGAACCCAAAGTTCTCTAAGGAAGACCACCTGACCTCACCTCAGTATGAAATTTAAATAAATTTAAATAATTGTTTTTTTATTATAATTATGGTATTAGCCATAACTCTTCGCTCGAAAAATAGGAATCCTTGAATAGATAAGATCAAAACCGTCCATTTTTTTTTATATTTGTGCGAGCCGCTATTATCTACCTAATGGACGGCTATGATCAAACATTCAGCAACATTTGTGGGTCTACGGCAAGATTGCCGAGATAACTCTGCAAAAAGCCTTCGCCTCGAAACCCTACTTCTTCTGCTCCATCGAGGAAGGGACCTAGGGTTTCTTCGTCCTCGCCGCCGCCGATATCACCACAGTCTCGGCTGACGATGGCATCCTTCATGGTTATCCACCGCGCCGGGAACTCCATGCTCCTCGCCGCCCTTTCCAAGGTGCGGCTCCCCCTCCCCACCACTCTCAAGAACCGGAAGTTCGCGCCTTTACCCCAAAGGGCACTTGCCTCTCCGAGATCGCTCAGTACGTCAGCTGTCCCCAACCAATGGACAAACCCCAATCGCCCCCCTCCCCCTCACTCTCACCCCTCCGACCAAAGAGTGTTCCGCCAAAACCCTAACCCTCAACAAAATCCTAACCCCAACCAATGGAATCCTCAACAACAACGGCCACCCTTCGACCGCCACCCTCCCATCGACAACCACGTCGCCGCCGCCAACCCTCCGCCTCCTAATCCACTGCCACCACCCGCAAATGTCGATCTCGTGGCTCTTGCTAGAGATGGAAAGATCAAAGAAGCTGTTGATTTCATGAACCAAGGCGTGCGCGCTGATCCTCCAGCTTTCTTCGCTCTCGTGTGCTCGTGCTCGGACCCCAAGCACCTTGACGAACTCAAGAAGATTCACGACCTCTTCCTCAGATCTCCATTCCGCGCTGACATCCATATCAACAACAAGCTCCTTGAGTGCTACTCGAAGTGCGGCAGCATGAGTGATGCACGCAGGGTGTTCGATTACATGCCAGAACGAAATATGGACTCTTGGCATCTGATGATCGATGGGTTCTCTGTCAACGCTCAAGGCGATGATGGGCTGCAGATATTCGAGCAGATGAGAAAGCTTGGGCTTCGACCTGAGGCAAGAACGTTTATTTCGGTCTTGAATGCTTGTGGGAGTGCCGAGGCTATTGAAGAGGGGTTTATACATTTTGAATCGATGTACAAGGACTATGGGATTACTCCAGGGATCGAGCATTATATTGGGATGATTGAGATATTGGGTAAGGCTGGGCATCTTAAGGAGGTAGTGGAGTATATTGAAGAGTTGCCTTTTGAGCCAACAGCGGCAATTTGGGAGACGTTGATGAACTTAGCGAGGCTTCAGGGTGATATCGATCTTGAGGACCGTGCAGAGGAGCTCTTGCTTTTTATTGACCCGTCAAAGGTCAATCCTAAGAAGTTACCAACCCCTCCTCCTAAGAGGAAACTGGGTATCAATATGCTTGATGGAAGGAACAAGTTGGGGGAGTACCGATTGCCTCCACCCATTGTGAAGCCTCGGGTGAAGGAACAAGTTTATGTTCCAGACACGAGATATGTGTTACATGATATTGATCAGGAAGCGAAAGAGCAGGCTTTGTTGTATCATAGTGAGCGTCTGGCAATTGCTTATGGTTTGATTAGCACTCCTGCAAGGACCCCACTTAGGATCATCAAGAATTTGAGGATTTGCGGTGATTGTCACAATGCAATAAAGATCATGTCGAGGATCGTTGGGAGGGAGCTTATTGTGAGGGACAACAAGCGGTTTCATCATTTCAAGGATGGAAAGTGCTCATGTGGTGATTACTGGTGAGATTGCAACCTTTGGCTAGAGCATGCAGCAGGTTTGTTCTTGTCTCAATGTGGTAGTACATTGTACAAACAGAAGGTTGTTAGGGTTGTCTGGTAAATTATCTCTATCAGGTAGATGAAAAACTTGTAGTTGCAGAGCACCAAGTATTGTCTTCCCATGAGCTTATTGTAAAACTTAACCTCACTGATGAACTTGTTATACGAATATGATGTTTGTGGTTCGTACTTGTGTTTCGAATTAGGTTCTACTGTCATTGTATATGGGTAAGATCAAGTCGTTATATTTACCCTTTTTGGAGGTTGGCTAAGATTAAAAAACAATTGCTTCCAATGATGCAAAGTTGTCTCCATATTCCATCATCTTCTTTTATTCATATTTTTGAATTCAAGGAGATAGCAAAAGCTGGATGAATCTAAATACCTTCACTAAGGGCTCTAGCACATGTCTAGTTTTTTGTAGCAGGAAACGTGGCTATCACGATTAGCACTTTCTTACGATCTTGTTTGTTTTTGGAAGTATTTCTCTTCCTATAACACCTGATGTTCAAAATTTTTACTTTTTTAAAGTGAAATGTGTGTAGATGTTGTGCTAGAAAGTAATATGGCCCATAGTTTGCTTTGTTTGCCATCTAAGTATGTTGTTGGATGAATTGCAGTAATAGCATGGTAGCAATTGGCTGAATATTACATTGACTAGTTGTTGAATTTGTAGAAGATGATACCATGATGTATTGTGCATGTTGAATTTTGGTTTGCTTACTTTGGGTTTCTTCCATGGGATCCTATTGCCTGGAGAATAGGACTGAAACAAGTCTGGCTGAAGGGAATGCGCTTATAGTGTGTATTGTGATTGTTTGATGCAAGTGTATCTACTGGCTAATTTTGGTTTCTTAATTTTGCCTCTCTTGGAGGACTCAAATTTATGAAAAGAACTAAGATATAGATTATAAAGTGGACATATGGTGTCAAACAGCAGAGTTAGTTTTATAGAAGATGCTTCAATGGGAAATTGCTACTGGGATCAATCGGGTGATAGATCAGAGTTCAGTTGGGTTGAGCATGTGTGATTTATGCTGTAAGCTACCATGTCCTGTAAGGGTCCTGAGTACCGATTGAATGATTCAGGGTAAAGGAGATTATGATGGATTAGGTAATAATTCTGTAGTGTATTTTGTACTTTTAGCACTTGATCAAGGATTGTGACCTATGCTTTGTTAGCTAAGGTACGTAGAAATCTTGCGTTATTGATGTTACTATGATGCTTGTGTATTTTTGAGCATGCATTTTCCATTACATCTCCTGGCATATAAATGAGTGTTGAACTGGAGGAAAAATTTAATGAAGATCCATGGTTTCAGAATATGATAGTTTGTGAATATGCATGATGTAAGAGGACTAATCCATCCATTGCAATACTTGTAAGAACTATTTCACCTAATGATGCAGAGAAAATTGAAGGCAGGCTCCAGATCTTGTAGCACATCTCAATGAGAGATTTATCTAGCATAGATTGATTTTGGCTGCATATATGTTGGTCATTTGTTGAATGAGTTTCCATTTATATATAAACACACACAGAATGCCGATATTTTTATCCAGATTTTCCATGCTGATGTGCCATCTAAGCATGGTGCCCTCCTCTAGTTCAAAGGTTTCTGATCACATGTGCATCTCTGTGAACTTACTGTAGCACTTGGCTGTGGAATCTGGGTTTTAGCAAAAAGAAACCTGAAGATAATGGGGAATTCTTGGTTTTGCTGCCCCCTTCCATTATTGATATCACATGAACTATCATCTGTAAGCTTGTCAATTTTGTCACATGATGCTATCAAAATTCATGGATGGTGGTCTCTCTCTTGTTCAGAGGAGCGAATCAATGATAACATGGCAAACACCATCTTTGATCATACATGTTATATTGTGAATCAAATCTCCTTTTTCGGAGGCTCCTTTGCACTTCAATGGCTTTCACTAAATGCTATGATGGTCCTTTTAAGCATATAAACTAAGTTATCTAGTACAGTATCTTTCTCGTTCTTTCTTCGAAAACATGAAATAAATCATAGGGTATATCTGTATACTTCTGCTGCTCAAGTATCATTGCCCCCGTTTGGTTTGGGAATAGCGCGGGGATAACCCTTTATCCTTTGTTTTATCCTCGAAAAGAAATGAGTTAGCAATCAGGGGATAAGATAGACCATTCTCAAAATTGAGGATAAGGCTTATCTTTTCCCGGTAAATATAAGCCCGATTTTTATCCCCACCGGAGTAAAAGATGTATTTTTACGGGCGATTCAAGCGAGGCATAATGATTAAAACAGGGAATACAATAATATAAATATTATAATCCTTAAATATAACATTATAATATTTATACCCAAATATATCCTTGAAGAATATGTTATACTTTATTATAAATATTTTGCTCTATTTTATATAAGAATATAATAATATAAATTTTATACAGTTTAGGCATGAATACCGAAACTTAACTTAAAATTTTATTATAATATTATAATCTTGAACTCAAAACATGTCAAGATTCTTATAATTCTTGATCACATTCTCAATATACCCTATTTAAGGGTATTTTCGGTATTTGGTAATAAAAACTACAATTCCTACTATTATTTCACCTTTTACGCAATCATTTCTTTATTCCAAACAATCATTACTGATTCATTCTTAATTTTCAACCAAACACTATAAGTATGTCAAGATTCTCATGATTCTTGATCACATTCTCAATATATCATATTTAAGGGTATTTTTGGCATTTGGTAATAAAAAAACTATAATTCCTACTCCTATTCCACATTCTACGCCCAAATATCATTTCTTTATTTCAAACAATTATTACTTATTCATTCCTTATCTAATAAAAAAAAAATGTCAAGATTCTCATAATTCTTAATCACATTCTCAATATACCATATTTAAGGGTATTTTCGGCATTTGGTAATAAAAAAAACTACAATTCCTAGTCTTATTCCACATTCTACACCCAAACATCATTTCTTTATTTCAAATAATCATTATTGATTCATTCTTAATTTTCAACCAAACACTATAAGTATGTCAAGATTCTCATAATTCTTGATCACATTCTCAATATACCATATTTAAGGGTATTTTTGACATTTGGTAATAAAAAAAGGGTGGTTTTATATGCACCACCATTTCTTATAAGTGCACCACATTTTCCTAAGTGCACTTAGACATTGATGAGACACTAATGAGTTAAACATTAGGAAAATGTGGTGCACTTATAAGAAGTGGTGGTGCATATAAAACCACCATAAAAAAAACTACAATTCCTTCTCGTATTCCACATTCTAGGTCCAAAGTCAAAACATCATTTCTTTATTTCAAATAATCATTACTGATTCATTCTTAATTTTCAACCAAAACACTATAAATATAATAACTTTACCTCCACTCACTATTCCAACTTTACTAATCTAAAAATCCATTAACCCTGAATAGCCTATACCTTTATCAAATGCCACCTAAAACATGGATCGGGGCTCCTGCCCTATGCCCTATTGGTTGGTTTTCCACGATGTCTTCTGTACAACAGTCCTATACCTCACTGCTAGGTATACCTGAGAAAGGAATTTTTTGCTGTTTTGGGTCTCATGGAGTTTGCTTTTTACACTTTATTCTTGTTTGGTATGGAACAGGGGTATCCTCAAATGCCTTTTTCTATTTCAAGTAATCATTACACCTATCACTATTCTATTTTTTCCTATTCAAAGTAATCATTACTATTTTATTTCCGTTTTTTCTAACTCCAAAATCCCTTAATAATAACATATTAATAATATTATTTAATACTCTACATGTAGAAAAATGTTTCTACACGTACAAAATTTTTTATTTGCTCATAAACATGCATGCAAATATTTTTATGAGCGTATAAAAATTTTGCATGTGTAGTAACACCTTTTGTGCGTGTTTGTTTTTTTACGTGCAAATATTTTCATGGACGCATACAAATTTTTGTGCATGCATATTATAGCAAATATTTTTACACATAAAAAGTTATATGCGCTTACAAAAATATTTGCATGGTTGTTTGTGAGCGAATAAAATTTTTTACGCTTGGGTGGCACACCTCTTAAGTGTATTTTTGAATATTTTCCTACGAGTAGTGTATTAAATAATATTATCAATATTTTATTATAGTAAAATATTAATATAAGTGGGCCCACATGGCACGTGTCATGTCATGATTTGCCCCATCATGTAAAAAAGCATTAATTTGTATTATTTAAATAATATAATTAAAATAATAATATTTTATTAATATAAATATATAGATCAATGTGAGAACACATTGCCATGTCAGCATGCCACGTCATGTGGCGTGGCTATGAGATGTTGCTAGGGGGTGGCAATTCGGGTCATGACCCGCAAACCCGATTCGAAATAAACGGGTTTGGATTTGGTATTATCATGTTCGGGTTATAAACGGGTCGATCCGTTTTACAACCCGTGAATAAACGTGTCGACCCGTTTACGACCCACAAATAAACGGGTCGGGTTGACCCGCGTGTTAGGCGGGTCGACCCGTTTAACCTGTTTAATTTTAATATCACTTAGACTTTTAAAACTAATTTGAATGTGATCTCATCTTATCAAGGAAAATTAAAACAAGTTGTAAGTTTATTGTTTAGGTTGGATGGTTTAGATGTAATTGAAACAAATTGTAATTTTATTGCTTACTAATTTTATTAATTAGTTGATGATTTATTGCTTCATTGTTGTTAAACGGGTTATATTGTTGTTAAACGGGTCGATCCGACCTGACCCGTTTAATAAACGGGGTAAACAGGTCAGGTCAGGTTGACCCGTTTATAAATGAGTCGGGCTTAGGTTGATAAACCTGACATGTTTATTAAACGGATCGGGTTCGGGTTTGGCTTTTGGATCGAGATATCGGTGCTCGATCCGATCCGAACCCTATCGAACGAACCCAAATTGCCATCCGTAGATGCTGCGTCTAGCCATGTCATGTGGCCTCGTGGGGAAGTAGAGGGTTAGGGCCGTGTTTTGAAAAAAATGACGGTTGGGGTCCTTGGAGTGCCAAAAGCAATCTATCTATGGAGGCCCAAAACAGCCACCAAAAAAAAATATTCCCGAGAGAGAGAGAGAGAGAGAGAGAGAGAGAGAGAGAGCAGCTTTTTGCACTCTAGTGTCTTGAAAGAAACGGCGGAGATTCAGGTCCTGGCTCACATGTCTCCCATGGTCTCTTCACATGCTTCCTCCCACGTCCAGCACCTTTTTGTACTTCCTTTAGCCTTTGAAACCATCTCACCACCACCACCACCCAATCACAACATCTCACTCTCTCTCTCTCTCTTTCTCCTTGCCTCTCACAGTCTCACTATTCATACGCTACATATGCATGTTGACAGTTGACTCTTTCATGATTCATATACAACCATTCATACAGAAAATATAATCTAATAAAGTAGTAAGTACTAATTTCATCTTTCATCACTTGGCAATATTAGATTAAGATGATAGATTATACTAATCATCACTGCAATATTTAAAAACCTTCCCAAGTTGCTCACATACTCCTCCCATACTGGCCAGTGGAATTCCAAGTAAAACAAAGCTGACAAATTAATAAGAAATCAAGCAAGGGTGCACCACCATTTCTTCTCCTTAAACGCAAGCAGCGGCCGTGGTGGCCACGGCGGCGAGCCTCTGGAGATTGAGCCTGACCACCGTGTCGGCGAACAGCTTCGTGTCCTCCTCCGTGTTGCCCTCCGGCACGTCGACCACGTATGACTCCAGGACGATCGTGTACGCCTTCCCATCGCCGGGCCGCCGGAACTCGTTCACCGTCGTAACGGAGCGGTAGTTCCTCAGCCGGTGCTCGCCGCCCATCACGCGGAAGCTGAGGACGTGCCGCTCGTCATCGAGGATCTCCAGGCGCTCCGTGCTGGTCGACGCCGGCAGGCCGGAGACCACCGTGACGTCCCGTATGCTGCCGATGGCGCTGCCGTCACCGCTGGTTATTGCGCAGCTCTTGATGAAGTGCTTGTAGCGCTGCGGGTTCCCGAAGTTGCGCACGATGGGCCACACGGCCCGCAGCGGCGCGTCGATGCGCTGCGTGATGAGTGAAGTGCACATCCCCGGCGACCGGGGAAACGCGTGGTGGCTTTGGATGAGCGGTTCCAACTCGGCGAACTCCTCCGGCGAGAGCCCATGGTGAGCCTGATCCATGCCTCTAGCTCTTCTCTCTTCTAGCTTTTCCCTTGCCAGGAGAAGACTAATAAGGTGCAAGCTAGTTGTGGTACTGTTATGAGAACTAGGATATATAAACATATTCTTTTGTGTGCCGCTACTTGTTCTAAGGACTGATTTGCCCTTAGTGTGACATATAGGTGATGTTATAAACTTATATCGGGGCTATATATATCTGTGTGTGCGCGCACACTATGATGTAGCAAGCTTGTTCTTCTCTACAAAGAGGAAGTTAGGAGGTTTCCTTACCGTATCCGATTGGGGTACATGGTAAGATCATAAATTCCCTTGATCGATAAACATCTACTGATTGTATCATCTGATTCATCACTAGTGTTTTACCAATTGATTAGATCAATCAATCGATAGACATCTTTTGATTGTATTATCTAATTTAGCGGTATTATTTTTTATCAATGAATTAGATCAACCAATCGGTAGATGTCTACCGATTGAATGTGACAATCATCTGATCAGTAGATGTCTACTAATTGAGTCATCTAATTCAACGGTATTGTTCTACCGATGAATTAGTATCATTAATCGTCTACCGATTGAGGAGTATGTACAGTGTGATCATGTACGCAAATCTTTACCCTTGCTTACCATACTAGGGAGCTAGCAAAGTGGTACATGTGGCCATAAACCCCCCTCCCCCCCCCCCCCCCACACACACACCCAACACCCAACACAACAAACACACACACACTTTATTAGAGTGAGGTTGATCGTTACCTGTCATGTGACAGGAGACACAACTAGTATATATATATATAAAGAGATAGATTAGAACTGCTTAAATTTGATAACAAAGGTGGTGGGTAGGGGTAGCCATGATACAATGGTCATGCCCATCATGGCTCTCCAGGTGGGAGAGTTGAAGAGGGAGGAGGGGCCCTATGGTGTTATTGGAGGAGAGCGGAGAGGACAAGCAGGCCAAATTGAGAGGCTTGTCCCTTTAAAGGCAAAGCTGTTGTTATATCCGTGTATCATGTGACCTGGAGAGATTCGCTATAAGTGGACTACCCTTCTCTCTCTAACTGTCTATTTTTCTCTCCCTATAGTATAGAGCAGCTGATACCTTTCACCTGGACGGCGTACCTGTGGGTAGCTCCGGAGAAAAGCTGCCAATTTTATCAACTTAAACCCTTTAACTGTCTTTAAAAGGATCAGTTTGGATCCAGGATAACTATGCATGTACCCTTTTATAAGATATCTGAACATTTTTTCTTTAAATCTTACCTAACTATTTTTTTTATACTTATTTAACTTTTAATTTATCTAGTATTTAAACTTATCATATTTTTAATCGAAACGGTTCTCAGGATTGCTAAGTAATACGAGGCTTTCGCCTGGATAACAAAGACCCATGTTTGTTTCGTGGGACAGGATATAGATAGATATAATCTCCCGGGAGATTGTATTCCGGGATATATTCTTTCGGGAGAGGATATGAGGGGTTTTGTCTGTTTGGCAAGACAAAGGATAAGGTGGGAGAAGATTTAATCAAATATTCAAATATTTTTATTTTTTAATCCAATGGATCTTTATCTCATGGGATTACATATCCCACCTCCACCATATGATTATTTTATCTTATGTACATGGGATATGGAGTTCCAATGAGATAATTTATCCAATGCCTAAAATCACACCAAACATGGGATAAAGTGGGGTTCATGAGATTACTAATTCTATCCACCTATAATACTATGAAACAAACGAGAGGTTTTGGCGTTTTGTTTCCCGGAGAATCAGCGGACCGTTGCATGCCAATCTGATGCAGGTTTGACTTGGTAAGCACTGCATGCACTGCACTGCACCTGGTCTCATGCCTATCTCGTACTATTATATTCTGAGGTATATTTGGATATTTCCGTAGTGCGATATTGAGATTCTAATACTGAAAGTAATCTAGGTTGTTTTGTTGTTTCTTACTCGAGTAAAAAATCCACTTTACTAGGTAAGGTTGAGTATTAATCACATCAACGTATACATGCATGTTTCCATAGCTCTGATGCTGTCTAGATTAGTAGAAAGCTCATTTAGAACACCCTTCCATCTCGGTTGGATCCATACTGATGCTGGTAATATGCCCGTCTTCAGCTGGCTCTGAGAAGCACCATTACGTACGTTTTCATGCAGTAGTTAAACCTATAACAGCACCATAAGCCAATAATATATCCTTTTCTACGGAAATTTGATATCTGAGCTAGTAAACAGCCATTAGATAGTCCAGTCCTTGCATTGTTTTCTATGATCCAATTAATCTAATGGTGCTTCCAAATTTCCAATCACTTGCAGCAAAGTTAAATTAATTTTAAATTGAGCACTGAGGTTGGTTGGCAGCTATATATATAGGGTGCATTGAACAATCACTCAGATCCTTTCATCGAAAGCAGAGTACGATTCTCCTAGGACTTGTCTAATTATATAATGATTAGGAAATCATATGAACTAGAGTAGGATTAAAGCTTAAAAGATTATGGTGCCTTAGGAATATCGAATTTGTTTTAAAATCATAGTTCTCATTTGGACAGTGCAAATTTCAGGTACCAAGTTTTAGACTTTTTATTTACCTAATATTTAATGACTTTTGTTAATTATCTGAAAAGCTAAATTATATAAAAAAAACCAATTAGAGAGATAAGTTTCATCATTTATATTTCGTGTTAGGGAAGAGTTGATTGTTTTCATAAGGGAAAAAGAGAAGTTAAAAAATCAGAAAAATAAAACTTTTTGTCATTAGATCTCAATTAAGCTGTATTATTTTAAAAAAAATTTCAGGAGATCAAGCATCATGCAGAATTCCACTTCAGAAAATGTGGTACAAACTCTAGGCTGTTCAACCCAACTACCAAGTTTTGGAAGATTGAACTAAAGTAGCTACACGTGGTTAGCCCAAATATGATTTGGCCCACGTCGGACCTTTAAAAAGCCTGGCCCAACAAATTATATTATAACGATCTTCTCGTTTGCTTCCATTCTTGGTTGGAATGGTGTCATGGATTCTTACACTCCTAGGCTGAATATTAACCAAGTAACTTACATCTAAAACGAGCACTTATGTTGTAACATAACGATATCTATTTGATATAAATTTACTGGTGGAATAATCTGAAACGAGAAATTTTATACTTGACAACAAGTAATCGGTTGTAATATGAAAACTAGAA
The DNA here is from genome assembly GCA_963920575.1 of Narthecium ossifragum. Lineage (NCBI taxonomy): Eukaryota > Viridiplantae > Streptophyta > Magnoliopsida > Dioscoreales > Nartheciaceae > Narthecium > Narthecium ossifragum. Next base: position 131,947 of record OY986964.1, on the reverse strand, counting down.
CTATGAATATCTATCTATATAAGATAGGATTTTACTTATATCGGATGGCCTATAAAAATTTAGAAGATTTTATATCTGGTGGTTTAGAATCACACGAACTTAGTTATTTTTAAAAATAACTGAATTCATTCGTATATGAAGAGTTGGGTGTGGTGAGGGTGGTTACGGAAGAGAGATAATGAGAGAGGTGAGTGTGATTGGCAAACAGTGTAATTTGCATGGGGATCCGCTGGTGTGTATATATATATATCATTTTTATAAGAGGCTATGGTTATAAATGAAACTTTTGTTATCCTATGTGGCGGGAGAATGTCCTAGGTGGCGCCTATGTGGCATGATAATTTTAGGTTGAGAGGGTTTTAGTGGGATGGAGTTATTGGGTGATTATTAGGGTGGGGTTGGTGATTACCCAGTCAAGTGACAAGGGACATAACTAGCATAACTAGTATATATATTATATATATATCTTAATATCTTAATAAGTTAGATTAGTTATCATCAGAATGCCTAAGTCCGTTACATGGATAATTATTTGATCTTGTTGGAGACGAATTAGCCTAAATAATTTTTGCCCAAAAAATAGATTAAGTCCAAGTAGTCAAACCATTGTAGTATAAAAAATCCCCAAAAGAGAACTTCATTGAACAAAAATAGATGAATTAGTAAAAAGTACTACAATAAAAGTTTAATTTACATATCTATGGATTGTCGAGCTCTCGAAATACGATATTTGTACACCAAGTTATAACGAAAGCCTGGCTCTCTTCGACTGTCTCTCGTCTCAGGTCCTTCAGTTTCTCTCCCTGCTAAAAGTGCTACATAAAAACACTCACCAGACAAGACTCCTCAAACATGGGCCATGGGCCACTTTCGTGTCGGATTCGGGGATCCTTTGGTGTCTGTTCTTGCCAGTCTCTTACCAGCATATCCCATGCATGAAATTAAAGCCACAACCATTCTCATAGTTATGTACTTATATATGTGTGTCTGTTTCCATCCCATCTCTGCTAGTTGAAAGCCATTAATACTTGTTCGCTGTCATATTTATTGTCATTCATATCACTTCAGTCAGTGCATATGCCTTCTTCCACTCGCTCTCGCTGCTACAATTCTTCACCGCTTCATGGCCAAAATTACATCAATAACTAAACTCCAAGTTGGATTAGAAACATGACTTCAAAGTTCGAAGTCATGCACATCTACCATCTCAAATGGTCCACAAATTATTTTTTTTGCCAGAGTGGCTAACTTGGTCAGATTTTACGAGTATCAAATCTTCTTGGATTGGACGTACCAATAATCAATAGATGTGTCGCACATGATTGCACAAGTTGCTCAATCATTCACATGCATGGAATTTATCTGTATGAGGACTTCAGCACTCCATTAATGTCAGATAATTGATTGGTATCTACCACACTTCAATACTCAAAGCCAAAGTTTATATCCAAGCATTCTGACTCCATAATTTTCTAAAGCATTTTTTTGCAAATGCACCAAGTCCCTAGACCTTAAAAGATATATTGTGAAAACCCCCCTGTCTATCTGATATTTGCATTTTGCTCCCTATATATAGGTATATATATGGGCTTCTAAGCTGGCAAAAATGATAGACAACGCAGAACACAGTTTAATTTAGAACGTGTCAAGGAAGCAAAGCTAATTAGTTAATTAATTAATTAATCCACATGGCTCGAGGACAAGACAGTGTGGCTTAATTTAGGAAGCCCGACTTGGTCCAATCGAACCCATTTGTTTAGCCTATAAATTGTACCTTGACTTCAGTGGGCCCGCTCGACACAATCCGCCAGTGGCGCGGATGCATGCGACCCACGTCACCCGCCGTCCGTCCCGTCTCGCCGTTAACGCCGTCCATCTCGGAGCCTGGTTAACGGGTTTCCTTAGTTCGAGACCCGATGGGTGACGGGGCCGTTATCCAACGTGAGTCGCATGTCGAGCGGTGACGGAGGCGCATAACGGTCGTGTGGGGGCCCCACCATGTGGTGTTCGCTCCATCGAGGTTTGAATTCCTATTTACAAACCTGTCCGCGAGACTGCGAGACTGCCCATCAATGTATCATTTATTTACGATGATGCCCCTGCCAGCTGCCAGTCGAAGTGAACGGTCACGATCCGTTCCTTAGCCAGCTGTTGTACCTCGTGATTCGTGGTGTATTTAAATCCATCGCTGGCCTGCACATCCGACGGTTAGATGTCTCCGTCGCCGGGAACAATGGAGGGCGTTTTCGCAAAACAATAAGGGCGCATTTTTGCAAAGAATTATCGACGGCGACTGCAGTAATATAAAGACCCTGAAAACTGACACAGAGCGCCATACGAAAGCGGGAGTTCTTCTCTATAGTTTTGTCTCTTCTTAAACTAGTTCTTGAGCAAGAACGACAGTGGCGATTGCCGATTGGAATGTGAATTTTGATTAAAGCTTCGTTTTTTATGGGAGCAGCTGAGGATAGGGCTTCGGTTCTCCAATCGTCTCCCATTTTTTCCCCTTCATCTTTATCGAACGTCCCGTTGTCTCCCTCTTTTCCGGCATTTTGAATCGTTTTGGATGCGTTTAGTTTAAGAACTCTTCCGGCATTTGCCTCGATTTGATCGATTGACGGGGAGAGGTCTTCGAAGAAGACAGCCACACCAGCCACCGCCTTGTTTTCCCGGAAAGTTGAGATTGTTCTCGGATTTAGTAGTTATTTGTTTCTATTAGGAGGTCGCCGGATCCGGTTACGTCCCTGTGTCGTTTTCCTGAGGAAGAGTAGAGAAGGGTACGCTCACGAGGCGCGCGCTTTTGGTGCCCTTTTATCGTTGTATTGCTTTCGACGCTCTCCTGGCCGTACCCCGATGGAGCAGTAGTCGTACTGTTAATTTCCTTGTTTGCTTCTTTCGGCGTTGTTTGGATGAGCTTGAGAACTGGAAACAATGGGTTTTGTTGCTGTTGAAGAGATATAGAAAAGTAGTGGTTTAATTCACAACAATAGCGATTTTGTTGGGGTTGTTGAATGGGTCCCTTCTTATAGGGATTGAGATGAACAGTTTGATGATAACAGTGGGTTCTCTTGTTTCCCCATCTTGATTGTAGCTTTTATTTAGTCTCGGCTCCTGGGTTCGTTTCCTCGGTTAGTTCTCAGTAGGAAAGATGCCTTCATTTTGCTGTAAAATGGGTATGGAGTTGAGGATATAGTTCAAGGGGTTTGCTTGTTGGAAAGCTTTGGAGAGAAGGAATGGGGAGTAGCATAAACCAGAAGAGGGGAAAGGCCGAGAAGGGCCTGGATGGCAGTGAGAAGGTGTTGGTGGCTGTCAAGGCTTCGAAGGAGATACCGAGGACCGCCCTTGTGTGGGCTTTAACCCATGTCGTCCAGCCCGGTGATTGCATAACACTGCTGGTCGTTGTTCCACCTCAAAGTTCAGGTAGCATTTGATCTCCTTCTGTGTTATGTTGTTAGCACTTCTATTGGTGATCTATTATTGTATTCCTTGTATTTCAACTCTGTGTGCTGTGGCATAATTCGTTCTCAGCTTGGTGTCCAGTCTTGAGCTGTTAAAGTTCTATTTTAGAGTTATAGCTGTCGTTGAGGATAATGGAAACCAGAATCTGATATTACGGAATGGCCTTCATTGTTGTTGAAGCGATATCCTTAACTCAGCTCCCATCTATAACTACCTACTCATATAGCAACAAAATACTTTGAGAATGGCCATTGTCTTGAGCTGATAACCAGGTCATATCCTACTACTCATTTGGCATACAGGAAATCATGCACAGAATTATGTTCTTCTTTGAATTTTGAGCCAAAGGTAGAAGTGGTATTTGGGAAACCTTCATCTGCACTTGCTAATTGGTTGAAATAGAGTTTACTCGCTGTTTTTGGGTCCTGTTATCAAACCCACAAATGAAAAGGTTCTTCAGAGTTTTAACTCAAAGCTTCATTTTGGCCAACATTATACCTATCTTGTTTGGTTAGTGCGAGAGAATGAGATTGAGATCATTAGTGAGATCTGTACCAGTCGCTGAACTACTTGCTTATGTAATTATGTTAATTTGTTCTGAAATAACTTATGAAGTTGCTATTTTAGGTAAAAAGCTATGGGGTTTTCCAAGATTTGCAGGGGACTGTGCAAGTGGACACAAAAGGTTGGCTTTTGGTACTACTTTGGAGCAGAAGTCTGAAATTACAGACTCTTGCTCCCAGTTGATGCTTCAGCTTCTCAATGTATATGATCCAACTAAGGTTAGCCCCTTACGGAAATTATAAACAGGGGTAACATTTTTTGTCTTTTTGCTAAGTGGCCCTTGATTTCTTGTCTTGTAGGTTAATGTAAAGATAAAGATTGTTTCTGGATCACCCTGTGGTGCAGTGGCCGCTGAATCTAAAAAAGCTCAAGCAAACTGGGTTGTGTTGGATAAGTAATGATTTACCCACATAATCTGTTTACATTTGTGTTCCATGTTTTTATTAAATAAGCATGATTCATAGATACAAAATAATGAAATCCACTACGTGTTCATTTATTTAGTTGTTACTGGTATTTTATGTAGCTACAGAGCTGTTTATGTTACTTCCCCTGTACTCCATTTGGCTTTTACTTAAGAAAATCCTCAAGTCATTCTGTATTTACAGAAAACTGAAGCATGAAGAGAGACGATGCATGGAAGAGTTACAGTCCAACATTGTTGTGATGAAGCATTCTCAAGCGAAAGTTCTTCGACTAAATTTAGTGGGATTACCTGAGGCAGATTCCCAAGTAACCTTTACATTGCCCCCAGATTTAGGAAAGTCATCAGGAATGCCTTCAAAGCTTACCAGGGAACCTTCGATTTCTGTTCCTGGACCAGCAGTGACTCCAATTAGCAGCCCTGAAATGGGGACGTCATTTACTGTAACTGAAGCTGGAACATCCTCAGTATCGAGTTCGGACCTTGGAACTTCACCATATTTTGTATCAGAGACAAAAAAATGCCTCAAGAAAGAAGCGCCAGAAAGTTTAAAAGAAAACAGAAATTTGGAAGTTACCAGCTCTGACACTGATAGTGGCAGTCTGAGCCCTTCAACTGCCTTAGAATTTCAACCATGGGTCTCGGAGATTCTAAGTGCTGGCCATACACCTGGTGAAATATCCAAACGGTTCAGTGATAAGGCGCAGATTTCAACAGCCAAAGCTTTGCATGATAAGTTTTCTAAGCTTGATCAGCAAGCAAGAATTAACAACTTGAGCTATAGATCAGATTTAGATTTCAGTGGAAATGTTAGAGAAGCAATTTCACTCACTAAAAGTGCACCATCAGGACCACCTCCTCTATGTTCCATATGTCAGCATAAGGCCCCCGTCTTTGGTAAACCTCCTAGATCATTTACATATTCTGAACTGGAACTCGCAACTGGTGGCTTTTCGCAAGCAAACTTCCTTGCTGAGGGTGGCTTCGGGTCTGTTCACAGAGGGATATTAGCTGATGGTCAGGCAGTTGCTGTCAAGCAACACAAATTGGCTAGCTCTCAGGGAGATCATGAGTTCTGCTCGGAGGTGGATGTTCTTAGTTGTGCACAGCATCGCAATGTCGTAATGTTAATCGGTTTCTGTGTAGAGGATAGGAGGAGATTGCTGGTATACGAATATATCTGCAATGGATCACTAGACTCCCATCTTTACGGTAAGAGTATTGTTGTTTGTTAACTGCAGATAGTTAGGTGGCAGCTCTATAAGTACTTTTTTAGCACTTAATTTCCTAGAGCATGAAATGCTGGATTCGGCTTTATCAAGCTCAGAATCCTATCAAACATTGCTTAGCCTAATACGCAGGAGGGCATCAAAGTAAACATATACTGGCAAATTAACGACAGGGACTCTGTAGGTTATTGACAGGCAACAGTCAGTCCCTATCCCCTTCCGATTCACAGGCTTAGAAGTTGTATAGTTGTACTATCATGTTTACATTGTCTTAATTATGGATTGGCATATGATGTATACCCATGGTATGAAGACATTTTGGAAAAAAGTATATCTCAGACTTCATCCATGCCTCTTGGGCTTCTCAAAGCCTGCAAGCACCACTATTTTCTATTCTGGAAGGGCTCACTTACCTTTGAAAAACAGGAACATACTTTGATTTTGATAAGAATTCGTGAAGGATTTAACTCCCTATGTAATATAAATGATGTGGACATTTGCAGGTCGTAGTAGAGAACCTCTAGAATGGTCTGCTAGACAGAAGATTGCTCTTGGCGCCGCTCGTGGATTGAGGTACCTTCATGAAGAGTGTAGGGTGGGATGCATAGTCCACCGTGACATGAGGCCTAACAACATCCTTGTCACCCATGATTTTGAACCTCTGGTATGTATGTCTGTCATTTGGATCTAATGAAGACTTCCATTAGATTGCACGATTAAGGTTCTACGGCTTATTTTGTTGAAACTAGTTGTGTATATTGCTGCATCTGCAATACTAAGACTTGCATTGATTGCTAGTCAAGATTTGCCGCACCATGTGACCTTCATTTCTTTTGTTGTAAAGGTCGGAGACTTTGGCTTGGCAAGATGGCAACCTGATGGAGATCTAGGTGTAGAAACGCGTGTAATTGGCACCATTGGGTAAACTTATATTGCCTAGTTTTCTTGTGATCATTGCTCTGGTGTTGTACATGCTAAGTCATTTGTACGTGAATAAGGTATCTGGCACCCGAGTATGCTCAGAGTGGCCAAATCACAGAAAAAGCAGATGTGTATTCCTTTGGAGTGGTGCTAGTGGAGCTTGTAACAGGACGGAAAGCTGTAGATATCAACCGACCCAAAGGTCAACAGTGTCTAACTGAATGGGTAAGCATACATTTCAGTAGTCTTATTTGGTTTTTCGTATGAAACTTAGACGCCGCCGCAATTAAATTGTTTCCAGATGTCAAGCTGTATGGCATTCTTCATCAGCTGATTGAATGCCCTTGAGAATAATCGTTTGGTTACAGGAATGTAGCTTGTTATAGCGTTGCTCACTTTAGTCTGGAATTGCTATTGTTGTTTGGGCAGGCTCGCCCTTTACTGGAGGAGGGTGCACTGGAAACGCTTGTGGATCCTCGTCTCGGGAGCCGCTGCTCGAAACAAGAGGTCTATTGCATGCTACATGCTGCATCACTTTGTATCAGGCGGGATCCCCATGTTAGACCTCGAATGTCTCAGGTAGCCCTCCAGTGAACTTTTTCTCAAGTCACAGATATATAATAGTGTACTAATGTTCTATCAATGATCTATCCATACCTTCATTTTCGAAGGTGCTTCGGATATTGGAGGGCGACATGATGATCGAAACAAACTACATTTCATCTCCCGGCCTTCATATTGGAAATGGGAGTGGAAGGATGAGGCCGGATCAGCGCAAACAGTTGGAGTACCAGTACAGTAGCCCTAGACCTCATGGGGCTGAGCTGAGCAAACAACATTCTCTAGACGCGCCAAGAGGATCTTATAGGCAGAGGGGGTGGGCGTGCGAGGATACTGGGTTTTGAAGGATGAGTTTTCATGTCTATTTTTTTCTTTCCCCATGTTATTACTCTGTTTTTGTTTATGATCACGTAAATCTTCTGTTAGAGACCCTATGCTGTATGTAATTTGTAGGTTTCAATTGTATAGTGGAATCTGCTAATCAAATTTACTGAGAAGTAAAGCTGGTAAATTTTGAGAACGAGATTGCATCTCATGAGAAGAAAAAAGAACTCTGCTCCTCGTCTAGCTTTACTGTAGTTTTAAGCAGGTTTCGGTTGTCAGTGTCCAAAAGAAACCATAGGGTATTCACAATCAACTGAAAAGCATGTATTTCCACGATGCAAAGTGAGTACTTTGATGGTTTTAGGATGTAATCTAAAAATTTTGAAAGTCATTATGATGCAGGGATAAGGCCTCAAGCTCTTCAACTTATGAAAATAAACCACTAGCTCTAAAAGATACAAAACACCTGCCAACTACCAATAGAGGAAAAGTAGATGATATGCCGGTGGAAAACCAGACCCCGGACAAGAACCAACAAGGATCAGGTATACATAGGCAAGGAAATTAAACAGATAGAAAATTGTACTCTTTTGGATACACAAAATATGGGTTTATTGCATCCAAGATCACCTCTACGGAATCAAAAAGACATTTAAATTAAAGGAAATAAACACCGTCCTTCTCACACATAGAAGTTACTTGCCACCGAGCGTCGGGAACTGGGAAGGATCTTCAATCGAAGGAGCAGCAGGGGTACTGGCACCCCCACCACCAAAACCTCCTCTGAATGGTGCGCGATCACCACCACGTCCTCTTCCACGGCCACGGCCCCCTGGAGCCTGATACCTCTCCCCTTCAGCCGGCTTAAGAAACTCATTGATGCTCAAAGACTGGAAAGCATAAAACACTTATTCATACGCATCGGATGAAATAATCATATCGGTAGTATACTTTATCAGTGATCTCAAATACCTTTTTCACACGTTCTTCCCGATCAGCATTTTCTTTTCTTTTGGCCATATCCTTGTCAGATCCCTATAAGGTTATTGTTGAACTTAGATGGCTAGATATAAATCACAAGCAGGGCAGCTCTTAAGCCAATGCAAATTGTCTTACCAACTTAATAAAGACCTCATCTCCCTTCTTAATTGAAAGCTGTTGCATGGTCTCGAACTCCTTATCAAGGTCAACCTTTCTCTCCGCACTTCTCATTGCAAGTAGGGCTTTTCGTTTCTCTTCCCTTACTTTCTCATATTCCTCAAGAGTCATTTCCTGCACATCCCAATCCAACAAGCAATGTTAGGAATGGCAGCTTTGAAGATCGAGATATTAACTTCATTAAGATAAGAGAAATTGCCATCAAAAAGTTTTAAGACATCACATTAACAGCATCAAGAGAATCTAAACAATGAATGGACATATAATGTTAGTTAATCTACTATATTTCGTCTACAAAATCCGTATAGGTATATAGGACATTAGGGAATGTTATAATGGTAAAAATAAGAAGTAAAAAGATCGGAGTGAAACAAAAAAAATGATATGAAAAAGGTAAATAAAGCCAGGGTAAAAAGTGAAATTTGGAGAGTAACAAGTGAAATAGTTAATAGTTAATCTACTATATTTCGTCTACAAAATCCGTATAGGTATATAGGGCATTAGGGAATGTAGTAATGGTAAAAAAATAAGAAATAAAAAGGCCGGAGTGAAAATAAAAAAATGATATGAAAATGGAAAATAAAGGCAGGGTAAGAAGTGAAATTTGGAGAGTAAAAAGTGAAATAGTTTATAGTTAATCTACTATATTTCGTCTACAAAATCCATATAGCTATATAGGGCATTAGTGAATGTAGTAATGGTAAAAATAAGAAGTAAATAGGTCGGAGTGAAACAAAAAAAATGATATGAAAAAGGTAAATAAAGGCAGGGTAAAAAGTGAAATTTGGATAGTAACAAGTGAAATAGTTAATAGTTAATCTACTATATTTTGTCTACAAAATCCGTATAGGTATATAGGGCATTAGGGAATGTAGTAAAGGAAAAAAAATAAGAAGTAAAAAGGCCGGAGGAAAAACAAAAAAATGATATGGAAAAGGTAAATAAAGGCCGAGTAAAAAGTGAAATAGTTAATAGTTAATCTACTATACTTCGTCTACAAAATCCGTATAGGTATATAGGGCATTAGGGAATGTAGTAATGGTAAAAAAATAAGAAATGAAATGGCCGGAGTGAAAATAAAAAAATGATATGAAAAAGGTAAATAAAGGCAGGGAAAAAAGTGAAATAGTTAATAGTTAATCTACTATATTTCGTCTACAAAATCCATATAGGTATATAGGGCATTAGGGAATGTTGTAATGGTAAAAATAGGAAGTAAAAAGATCGGAGTGAAATAAAAAAAATTATATGAAAAAGGTAAATAAAGGCAGGGTAAAAAGTGAAATTTGGAGAGTAACAAGTAAAATAGTTAATAGTTAATCTACTATATTTCGTCTACAAAATCCGTATAGGTATATAGGGCATTAGGGAATGAAGTAATGGTAAAAAAATAAGAAATAAAAAGGCCGGAGTGAAAATAAAAAAATGATATGAAAAAGGTAAATAAAGGCAGGGTAAAAAGTGAAATTTGGAGAGTAAAAAGTGAAATAGTTAATAGTTAATCTACTATATTTCGTCTACAAAATCCGTATAGGTATATACGGCATTAGGGAATGTAGTAATGGTAAAAATAAGAAGTAAAAAGGTCGGAGTGAAAATAAAAAAATGATATGAAAAAGGTAAATAAAGGCAAGGTAAAAAGTGAAATTTGGAGAGTAAAAAGTGAAATAGTTAATAGTTTATCTACTATATTTCGTCTACAAAATCCGTATAGGTATATAGGGCATTAAGGAATGTAGTAATGGTAAAAATAAGAAGTAAAAAGGTCGGAGTGAAACAAAAAAAATGATATGAAAAAGGTAAATAAGGGCAGGGTAAAAAGTGAAATTTGGAGAGTAACAAGTGAAATAGTTAATAGTTAATCTACAATTTTTTGTCTACAAAATCCGTATAGGTATATAGGGCATTAGGGAATGTAGTAAAGGAAAAAAAATAAGAAGTAAAAAGGCCGGAGGAAAAACAAAAAAATGATATGGAAAAGGTAAATAAAGGCCGAGTAAAAAGTGAAATAGTTAATAGTTAATCTACTTTACTTCGTCTACAAAATCCGTATAGGTATATAGGGCATTAGGGAATGTAGTAATGGTAAAAAAATAAGAAATAAAATGGCCGGAGTGAAAATAAAAAAATGATATGAAAAAGGTAAATAAAGGCAGGGTAAAGAGTGAAATTTGGAGAGTAAAAAGTGAAATAGTTAATAGTTAATCTACTATATTTCGTCTACAAAATCCGTATAGGTATATAGGACATTAGGGAATGTTGTAATGGTAAAAATAAGAAGTAAAAAGATCGGAGTGAAACAAAAAAAATGATATGAAAAAGGTAAATAAAGGCAGGGTAAAAAGTGAAATTTGGAGAGTAACAAGTAAAATAGTTAATAGTTAATCTACTATATTTCGTCTACAAAATCCGTATAGGTATATAGGGCATTAGGGAATGAAGTAATGGTAAAAAAATAAGAAATAAAAAGGCCGGAGTGAAAATAAAAAAATGATATGAAAAAGGTAAATAAAGGCAGGGTAAAAAGTGAAATTTGGAGAGTAAAAAGTGAAATAGTTAATAGTTAATCTACTATATTTCGTCTACAAAATCCGTATAGGTATATACGGCATTAGGGAATGTAGTAATGGTAAAAATAAGAAGTAAAAAGGTCGGAGTGAAAATAAAAAAATGATATGAAAAAGGTAAATAAAGGCAAGGTAAAAAGTGAAATTTGGAGAGTAAAAAGTGAAATAGTTAATAGTTTATCTACTATATTTCGTCTACAAAATCCGTATAGGTATATAGGGCATTAAGGAATGTAGTAATGGTAAAAATAAGAAGTAAAAAGGTCGGAGTGAAACAAAAAAAATGATATGAAAAAGGTAAATAAGGGCAGGGTAAAAAGTGAAATTTGGAGAGTAACAAGTGAAATAGTTAATAGTTAATCTACAATTTTTTGTCTACAAAATCCGTATAGGTATATAGGGCATTAGGGAATGTAGTAAAGGAAAAAAAATAAGAAGTAAAAAGGCCGGAGGAAAAACAAAAAAATGATATGGAAAAGGTAAATAAAGGCCGAGTAAAAAGTGAAATAGTTAATAGTTAATCTACTTTACTTCGTCTACAAAATCCGTATAGGTATATAGGGCATTAGGGAATGTAGTAATGGTAAAAAAATAAGAAATAAAATGGCCGGAGTGAAAATAAAAAAATGATATGAAAAAGGTAAATAAAGGCAGGGTAAAGAGTGAAATTTGGAGAGTAAAAAGTGAAATAGTTAATAGTTAATCTACTATATTTCGTCTACAAAATCCGTATAGGTATATACGGCATTAAGGAAGTTAGTAATGGTAAAAATAAGAAGTAAAAAGGTCGGAGTGAAAATAAAAAAATGATATGAAAAGGGTAAATAAAGGCAGGGTAAAAAGTGAATTTTGGAGAGAAAAAGTGAAATAGTTAATAGTTAATCTACTATATTTCGTCTACAAAATCCGTATAGGTATATAGGACATTAGGGAATGTTATAATGGTAAAAATAAGAAGTAAAAAGATCGGAGTGAAACAAAAAAAATGATATGAAAAAGGTAAATAAAGCCAGGGTAAAAAGTGAAATTTGGAGAGTAACAAGTGAAATAGTTAATAGTTAATCTACTATATTTCGTCTACAAAATCCGTATAGGTATATAGGGCATTAGGGAATGTAGTAATGGTAAAAAAATAAGAAATAAAAAGGCCGGAGTGAAAATAAAAAAATGATATGAAAATGGAAAATAAAGGCAGGGTAAGAAGTGAAATTTGGAGAGTAAAAAGTGAAATAGTTTATAGTTAATCTACTATATTTCGTCTACAAAATCCATATAGCTATATAGGGCATTAGTGAATGTAGTAATGGTAAAAATAAGAAGTAAATAGGTCGGAGTGAAACAAAAAAAATGATATGAAAAAGGTAAATAAAGGCAGGGTAAAAAGTGAAATTTGGATAGTAACAAGTGAAATAGTTAATAGTTAATCTACTATATTTTGTCTACAAAATCCGTATAGGTATATAGGGCATTAGGGAATGTAGTAAAGGAAAAAAAATAAGAAGTAAAAAGGCCGGAGGAAAAACAAAAAAATGATATGGAAAAGGTAAATAAAGGCCGAGTAAAAAGTGAAATAGTTAATAGTTAATCTACTATACTTCGTCTACAAAATCCGTATAGGTATATAGGGCATTAGGGAATGTAGTAATGGTAAAAAAATAAGAAATGAAATGGCCGGAGTGAAAATAAAAAAATGATATGAAAAAGGTAAATAAAGGCAGGGAAAAAAGTGAAATAGTTAATAGTTAATCTACTATATTTCGTCTACAAAATCCATATAGGTATATAGGGCATTAGGGAATGTTGTAATGGTAAAAATAGGAAGTAAAAAGATCGGAGTGAAATAAAAAAAATTATATGAAAAAGGTAAATAAAGGCAGGGTAAAAAGTGAAATTTGGAGAGTAACAAGTAAAATAGTTAATAGTTAATCTACTATATTTCGTCTACAAAATCCGTATAGGTATATAGGGCATTAGGGAATGAAGTAATGGTAAAAAAATAAGAAATAAAAAGGCCGGAGTGAAAATAAAAAAATGATATGAAAAAGGTAAATAAAGGCAGGGTAAAAAGTGAAATTTGGAGAGTAAAAAGTGAAATAGTTAATAGTTAATCTACTATATTTCGTCTACAAAATCCGTATAGGTATATACGGCATTAGGGAATGTAGTAATGGTAAAAATAAGAAGTAAAAAGGTCGGAGTGAAAATAAAAAAATGATATGAAAAAGGTAAATAAAGGCAAGGTAAAAAGTGAAATTTGGAGAGTAAAAAGTGAAATAGTTAATAGTTTATCTACTATATTTCGTCTACAAAATCCGTATAGGTATATAGGGCATTAAGGAATGTAGTAATGGTAAAAATAAGAAGTAAAAAGGTCGGAGTGAAACAAAAAAAATGATATGAAAAAGGTAAATAAGGGCAGGGTAAAAAGTGAAATTTGGAGAGTAACAAGTGAAATAGTTAATAGTTAATCTACAATTTTTTGTCTACAAAATCCGTATAGGTATATAGGGCATTAGAGAATGTAGTAAAGGAAAAAAAATAAGAAGTAAAAAGGCCGGAGGAAAAACAAAAAAATGATATGGAAAAGGTAAATAAAGGCCGAGTAAAAAGTGAAATAGTTAATAGTTAATCTACTTTACTTCGTCTACAAAATCCGTATAGGTATATAGGGCATTAGGGAATGTAGTAATGGTAAAAAAATAAGAAATAAAATGGCCGGATTGAAAATAAAAAAATGATATGAAAAAGGTAAATAAAGGCAGGGTAAAGAGTGAAATTTGGAGAGTAAAAAGTGAAATAGTTAATAGTTAATCTACTATATTTCGTCTACAAAATCCGTATAGGTATATAGGACATTAGGGAATGTTGTAATGGTAAAAATAAGAAGTAAAATGATCGGAGTGAAACAAAAAAAATGATATGAAAAAGGTAAATAAAGGCAGGGTAAAAAGTGAAATTTGGAGAGTAACAAGTAAAATAGTTAATAGTTAATCTACTATATTTCGTCTACAAAATCCGTATAGGTATATAGGGCATTAGGGAATGAAGTAATGGTAAAAAAATAAGAAATAAAAAGGCCGGAGTGAAAATAAAAAAATGATATGAAAAAGGTAAATAAAGGCAGGGTAAAAAGTGAAATTTGGAGAGTAAAAAGTGAAATAGTTAATAGTTAATCTACTATATTTCGTCTACAAAATCCGTATAGGTATATACGGCATTAGGGAATGTAGTAATGGTAAAAATAAGAAGTAAAAAGGTCGGAGTGAAAATAAAAAAATGATATGAAAAAGGTAAATAATGGCAAGGTAAAAAGTGAAATTTGGAGAGTAAAAAGTGAAATAGTTAACAGTTTATTTACTATATTTCGTCTACAAAATCCGTATAGGTATATAGGGCATTAGGGAATGTAGTAATGGTAAAAATAAGAAGTAAAAAGGTCGGACTGAAAAAAAAAATGATATGAAAAAGGTAAATAAAGGCAGGGTAAAAAGTGAAATTTGGAGAGTAACAAGTGAAATAGTTAATAGTTAATCTACTATATTTTGTCTACAAAATCCGTATAGGTATATAGGGCATTAGGGAATGTAGTAAAGGAAAAAAAATAAGAAGTAAAAAGGCCGGAGGAAAAACAAAAAAATGATATGGAAAAGGTAAATAAAGGCCGAGTAAAAAGTGAAATAGTTAATAGTTAATCTACTATACTTCGTCTACAAAATCCGTATAGGTATATAGGGCATTAGGGAATGTAGTAATGGTAAAAAAATAAGAAATAAAATGGCCGGAGTGAAAATAAAAAAATGATATGAAAAAGGTAAATAAAGGCAGGGTAAAAAGTGAAATTTGGAGAGTAAAAAGTGAAATAGTTAATAGTTAATCTACTATATTTCATCTACAAAATCCGTATAGGTATATAGGGCATTAGGGAATGTTGTAATGGTAAAAATAAGAAGTAAAAAGGTCGGAGTGAAACAAAAAAAATGATATGAAAAAGGTAAATAAAGGCAGGGTAAAAAGTGAAATAGTTAATAGTTAATCTACTATATTTCGTATACAAAATCCGTATAGGAATATACGGCATTAAGGAATGTAGTAATGGTAAAAATAAGAAGTAAAAAGGTCGGAGTGAAAATAAAAAAATGATATGAAAAAGGTAAATAAAGGCAGGGTAAAAAGTGAATTTTGGAGAGAAAAAGTGAAATAGTTAATAGTTAATCTACTATATTTCATCTACAAAATCCGTATAGGTATATAGGGCATTAGGGAATGTTGTAATGGTAAAAATAAGAAGTAAAAAGGTCGGAGTGAAACAAAAAAAATGATATGAAAAAGGTAAATAAAGGCAGGGTAAAAAGTGAAATTTGGAGAGTAACAAGTGAAATAGTTAATAGTTAATCTACAATTTTTTGTCTACAAAATCCGTATAGGTATATAGGGCATTAGGGAATGTAGTAAAGGAAAAAAAATAAGAAGTAAAAAGGCCGGAGGAAAAACAAAAAAATGATATGGAAAAGGTAAATAAAGGCCGAGTAAAAAGTGAAATAGTTAATAGTTAATCTACTTTACTTCGTCTACAAAATCCGTATAGGTATATAGGGCATTAGGGAATGTAGTAATGGTAAAAAAATAAGAAATAAAATGGCCGGAGTGAAAATAAAAAAATGATATGAAAAAGGTAAATAAAGGCAGGGTAAAGAGTGAAATTTGGAGAGTAAAAAGTGAAATAGTTAATAGTTAATCTACTATATTTCGTATACAAAATCCGTATAGGTATATACGGCATTAAGGAAGTTAGTAATGGTAAAAATAAGAAGTAAAAAGGTCGGAGTGAAAATAAAAAAATGATATGAAAAAGGTAAATAAAGGCAGGGTAAAAAGTGAATTTTGGAGAGAAAAAGTGAAATAGTTAATAGTTAATCTACTATATTTCGTCTACAAAATCCGTATAGGTATATAGGACATTAGGGAATGTTGTAATGGTAAAAATAAGAAGTAAAAAGATCGGAGTGAAACAAAAAAAATGATATGAAAAAGGTAAATAAAGCAAGGGTAAAAAGTGAAATTTGGAGAGTAACAAGTGAAATAGTTAATAGTTAATCTACTATATTTCGTCTACAAAATCCGTATAGGTATATAGGGCATTAGGGAATGTAGTAATGGTAAAAAAATAAGAAATAAAAAGGCCGGAGTGAAAATAAAAAAATGATATGAAAATGGAAAATAAAGGCAGGGTAAGAAGTGAAATTTGGAGAGTAAAAAGTGAAATAGTTTATAGTTAATCTACTATATTTCGTCTACAAAATCCATATAGCTATATAGGGCATTAGTGAATGTAGTAATGGTAAAAATAAGAAGTAAATAGGTCAGAGTGCAACAAAAAAAATGATATGAAAAAGGTAAATAAAGGCAGGGTAAAAAGTGAAATTTGGATAGTAACAAGTGAAATAGTTAATAGTTAATCTACTATATTTTGTCTACAAAATCCGTATAGGTATATAGGGCATTAGGGAATGTAGTAAAGGAAAAAAATAAGAAGTAAAAAGGCCGGAGGAAAAACAAAAAAATGATATGGAAAAGGGAAATAAAGGCCGAGTAAAAAGTGAAATAGTTAATAGTTAATCTACTTTACTTCGTCTACAAAATCCGTATAGGTATATAGGGCATTAGGGAATGTAGTAATGGTAAAAAAATAAGAAATAAAATGGCCGGAGTGAAAATAAAAAAATGATATGAAAAAGGTAAATAAAGGCTGGGTAAAAAGTGAATTTTGGAGAGAAAAAGTGAAATAGTTAATAGTTAATCTACTATATTTCGTCTACAAAATCCGTATTGGTATATAGGACATTAGGGAATGTTGTAATGGTAAAAATAAGAAGTAAAAAGATCGGAGTGAAACAAAAAAAATGATATGAAAAAGGTAAATAAAGGCAGGGTAAAAAGTGAAATTTGGAGAGTAACAAGTGAAATAGTTAATAGTTAATCTACTATATTTCGTCTACAAAATCCGTATAGGTATATAGGGCATTAGGGAATGTAGTAATGGTAAAAATAAGAAGTAAAAAGGTCGGAGTGAAACAAAAAAAATGATATGAAAAAGGTAAATAAAGGCAGGGTAAAAAGTGAAATTTGGAGAGTAACAAGTGAAATAGTTAATAGTTAATCTACTATATTTCGTCTACAAAATCCGTATAGGTATATACGGCATTAGGGAATGTAGTAATGGTAAAAATAAGAAGTAAAAAGGTCGGAGTGAAAATAAAAAAATGATATGAAAAAGGTAAATAATGGCAAGGTAAAAAGTGAAATTTGGAGAGTAAAAAGTGAAATAGTTAACAGTTTATTTACTATATTTCGTCTACAAAATCCGTATAGGTATATAGGGCATTAGGGAATGTAGTAATGGTAAAAATAAGAAGTAAAAAGGTCGGAGTGAAAAAAAAAATGATATGAAAAAGGTAAATAAAGGCAGGGTAAAAAGTGAAATTTGGAGAGTAACAAGTGAAATAGTTAATAGTTAATCTACTATATTTTGTCTACAAAATCCGTATAGGTATATAGGGCATTAGGGAATGTAGTAAAGGAAAAAAAATAAGAAGTAAAAAGGCCGGAGGAAAAACAAAAAAATGATATGGAAAAGGTAAATAAAGGCCGAGTAAAAAGTGAAATAGTTAATAGTTAATCTACTATACTTCGTCTACAAAATCCGTATAGGTATAAAGGGCATTAGGGAATGTAGTAATGGTAAAAAAATAAGAAATAAAATGGCCGGAGTGAAAATAAAAAAATGATATGAAAAAGGTAAATAAAGGCAGGGTAAAAAGTGAAATTTGGAGAGTAAAAAGTGAAATAGTTAATAGTTAATCTACTATATTTCGTATACAAAATCCGTATAGGAATATACGGCATTAAGGAATGTAGTAATGGTAAAAATAAGAAGTAAAAAGGTCGGAGTGAAAATAAAAAAATGATATGAAAAAGGTAAATAAAGGCAGGGTAAAAAGTGAATTTTGGAGAGAAAAAGTGAAATAGTTAATAGTTAATCTACTATATTTCGTCTACAAAATCCGTATAGGTATATAGGGCATTAGGGAATGTTGTAATGGTAAAAATAAGAAGTAAAAAGATCGGAGTGAAACAAAAAAAATGATATGAAAAAGGTAAATAAAGGCAGGGTAAAAAGTGAAATTTGGAGAGTAACAAGTGAAATAGTTAATAGTTAATCTACTATATTTCGTCTACAAAATCCGTATAGGTATATACGGCATTAGGGAATGTAGTAATGGTAAAAATAAGAAGTAAAAAGGACGGAGAGAAAATAAAAAAATGATATGAAAAAGGTATCTAAAGGCAGGGTAAAAAGTTAAATTTGGAGAGTAACAAGTGAAATAGTTAATAGTTAATCTACTATATTTCGTCTACAAAATCCGTATAGGTATATAGGGCATTAGGGAATGTAGTAATGGTAAAAATAAGAAGTAAAAAGGTCGGAGTGAAACAAAAAAAATGATATGAAAAAGGTAAATAAAGGCAGGGTAAAAAGTGAAATTTGGAGAGTAAAAAGTGAAATAGTTAATAGTTAATCTACTATATTTCGTCTACAAAATCCGTATAGGTATATACGGCATTAGGGAATGTAGTAATGGTAAAAATAAGAAGTAAAAAGGTCGGAGTGAAAATAAAAAAATGATATGAAAAAGGTAAATAATGGCAAGGTAAAAAGTGAAATTTGGAGAGTAAAAAGTGAAATAGTTAACAGTTTATTTACTATATTTCGTCTACAAAATCCGTATAGGTATATAGGGCATTAGGGAATGTAGTAATGGTAAAAATAAGAAGTAAAAAGGTCGGAGTGAAAAAAAAAAATGATATGAAAAAGGTAAATAAAAGCAGGGTAAAAAGTGAAATTTGGAGAGTAACAAGTGAAATAGTTAATAGTTAATCTACTATATTTTGTCTACAAAATCCGTATAGGTATATAGGGCATTAGGGAATGTAGTAAAGGAAAAAAAATAAGAAGTAAAAAGGCCGGAGGAAAAACAAAAAAATGATATGGAAAAGGTAAATAAAGGCCGAGTAAAAAGTGAAATAGTTAATAGTTAATCTACTATACTTCGTCTACAAAATCCGTATAGGTATATAGGGCATTAGGGAATGTAGTAATGGTAAAAAAATAAGAAATAAAATGGCCGGAGTGAAAATAAAAAAATGATATGAAAAAGGTAAATAAAGGCAGGGTAAAGAGTGAAATTTGGAGAGTAAAAAGTGAAATAGTTAATAGTTAATCTACTATATTTCGTATACAAAATCCGTATAGGTATATACGGCATTAAGGAAGTTAGTAATGGTAAAAATAAGAAGTAAAAAGGTCGGAGTGAAAATAAAAAAATGATATGAAAAAGGTAAATAAAGGCAGGGTAAAAAGTGAATTTTGGAGAGAAAAAGTGAAATAGTTAATAGTTAATCTACTATATTTCGTCTACAAAATCCGTATAGGTATATAGGACATTAGGGAATGTTGTAATGGTAAAAATAAGAAGTAAAAAGATCGGAGTGAAACAAAAAAAATGATATGAAAAAGGTAAATAAAGCAAGGGTAAAAAGTGAAATTTGGAGAGTAACAAGTGAAATAGTTAATAGTTAATCTACTATATTTCGTCTACAAAATCCGTATAGGTATATAGGGCATTAGGGAATGTAGTAATGGTAAAAAAATAAGAAATAAAAAGGCCGGAGTGAAAATAAAAAAATGATATGAAAATGGAAAATAAAGGCAGGGTAAGAAGTGAAATTTGGAGAGTAAAAAGTGAAATAGTTTATAGTTAATCTACTATATTTCGTCTACAAAATCCATATAGCTATATAGGGCATTAGTGAATGTAGTAATGGTAAAAATAAGAAGTAAATAGGTCAGAGTGCAACAAAAAAAATGATATGAAAAAGGTAAATAAAGGCAGGGTAAAAAGTGAAATTTGGATAGTAACAAGTGAAATAGTTAATAGTTAATCTACTATATTTTGTCTACAAAATCCGTATAGGTATATAGGGCATTAGGGAATGTAGTAAAGGAAAAAAATAAGAAGTAAAAAGGCCGGAGGAAAAACAAAAAAATGATATGGAAAAGGGAAATAAAGGCCGAGTAAAAAGTGAAATAGTTAATAGTTAATCTACTTTACTTCGTCTACAAAATCCGTATAGGTATATAGGGCATTAGGGAATGTAGTAATGGTAAAAAAATAAGAAATAAAATGGCCGGAGTGAAAATAAAAAAATGATATGAAAAAGGTAAATAAAGGCTGGGTAAAAAGTGAATTTTGGAGAGAAAAAGTGAAATAGTTAATAGTTAATCTACTATATTTCGTCTACAAAATCCGTATTGGTATATAGGACATTAGGGAATGTTGTAATGGTAAAAATAAGAAGTAAAAAGATCGGAGTGAAACAAAAAAAATGATATGAAAAAGGTAAATAAAGGCAGGGTAAAAAGTGAAATTTGGAGAGTAACAAGTGAAATAGTTAATAGTTAATCTACTATATTTCGTCTACAAAATCCGTATAGGTATATAGGGCATTAGGGAATGTAGTAATGGTAAAAATAAGAAGTAAAAAGGTCGGAGTGAAACAAAAAAAATGATATGAAAAAGGTAAATAAAGGCAGGGTAAAAAGTGAAATTTGGAGAGTAACAAGTGAAATAGTTAATATTTAATCTACTATATTTCGTCTACAAAATCCGTATAGGTATATAGGGCATTAGGGAATGTAGTAATGGTAAAAAAATAAGAAATAAAATGGCCGGAGTGAAAATAAAAAAATGATATGAAAAAGGTAAATAAAGGCAGGGTAAAAAGTGAAATTTGGAGAGTAAAAAGTGAAATAGTTAATAGTTAATCTACTATATTTCGTATACAAAATCCGTATAGGAATATACGGCATTAAGGAATGTAGTAATGGTAAAAATAAGAAGTAAAAAGGTCGGAGTGAAAATAAAAAAATGATATGAAAAAGGTAAATAAAGGCAGGGTAAAAAGTGAATTTTGGAGAGAAAAAGTGAAATAGTTAATAGTTAATCTACTATATTTCGTCTACAAAATCCGTATAGGTATATAGGGCATTAGGGAATGTTGTAATGGTAAAAATAAGAAGTAAAAAGATCGGAGTGAAACAAAAAAAATGATATGAAAAAGGTAAATAAAGGCAGGGTAAAAAGTGAAATTTGGAGAGTAACAAGTGAAATAGTTAATAGTTAATCTACTATATTTCGTCTACAAAATCCGTATAGGTATATAGGGCATTAGGGAATGTAGTAAAGGAAAAAAAATAAGAAGTAAAAAGGCCGGAGGAAAAACAAAAAAATGATATGGAAAAGGTAAATAAAGGCCGAGTAAAAAGTGAAATAGTTAATAGTTAATCTACTATACTTCGTCTACAAAATCCGTATAGGTATATAGGGCATTAGGGAATGTAGTAATGGTAAAAAAATAAGAAATAAAATGGCCGGAGTGAAAATAAAAAAATGATATGAAAAAGGTAAATAAAGGCAGGGTAAAGAGTGAAATTTGGAGAGTAAAAAGTGAAATAGTTAATAGTTAATCTACTATATTTCGTATACAAAATCCGTATAGGTATATACGGCATTAAGGAAGTTAGTAATGGTAAAAATAAGAAGTAAAAAGGTCGGAGTGAAAATAAAAAAATGATATGAAAAAGGTAAATAAAGGCAGGGTAAAAAGTGAATTTTGGAGAGAAAAAGTGAAATAGTTAATAGTTAATCTACTATATTTCGTCTACAAAATCCGTATAGGTATATAGGACATTAGGGAATGTTGTAATGGTAAAAATAAGAAGTAAAAAGATCGGAGTGAAACAAAAAAAATGATATGAAAAAGGTAAATAAAGCAAGGGTAAAAAGTGAAATTTGGAGAGTAACAAGTGAAATAGTTAATAGTTAATCTACTATATTTCGTCTACAAAATCCGTATAGGTATATAGGGCATTAGGGAATGTAGTAATGGTAAAAAAATAAGAAATAAAAAGGCCGGAGTGAAAATAAAAAAATGATATGAAAATGGAAAATAAAGGCAGGGTAAGAAGTGAAATTTGGAGAGTAAAAAGTGAAATAGTTTATAGTTAATCTACTATATTTCGTCTACAAAATCCATATAGCTATATAGGGCATTAGTGAATGTAGTAATGGTAAAAATAAGAAGTAAATAGGTCAGAGTGCAACAAAAAAAATGATATGAAAAAGGTAAATAAAGGCAGGGTAAAAAGTGAAATTTGGATAGTAACAAGTGAAATAGTTAATAGTTAATCTACTATATTTTGTCTACAAAATCCGTATAGGTATATAGGGCATTAGGGAATGTAGTAAAGGAAAAAAATAAGAAGTAAAAAGGCCGGAGGAAAAACAAAAAAATGATATGGAAAAGGGAAATAAAGGCCGAGTAAAAAGTGAAATAGTTAATAGTTAATCTACTTTACTTCGTCTACAAAATCCGTATAGGTATATAGGGCATTAGGGAATGTAGTAATGGTAAAAAAATAAGAAATAAAATGGCCGGAGTGAAAATAAAAAAATGATATGAAAAAGGTAAATAAAGGCTGGGTAAAAAGTGAATTTTGGAGAGAAAAAGTGAAATAGTTAATAGTTAATCTACTATATTTCGTCTACAAAATCCGTATTGGTATATAGGACATTAGGGAATGTTGTAATGGTAAAAATAAGAAGTAAAAAGATCGGAGTGAAACAAAAAAAATGATATGAAAAAGGTAAATAAAGGCAGGGTAAAAAGTGAAATTTGGAGAGTAACAAGTGAAATAGTTAATAGTTAATCTACTATATTTCGTCTACAAAATCCGTATAGGTATATAGGGCATTAGGGAATGTAGTAATGGTAAAAATAAGAAGTAAAAAGGTCGGAGTGAAACAAAAAAAATGATATGAAAAAGGTAAATAAAGGCAGGGTAAAAAGTGAAATTTGGAGAGTAACAAGTGAAATAGTTAATAGTTAATCTACTATATTTCGTCTACAAAATCCGTATAGGTATATAGGGCATTAGGGAATGTAGTAATGGTAAAAAAATAAGAAATAAAATGGCCGGAGTGAAAATAAAAAAATGATATGAAAAAGGTAAATAAAGGCAGGGTAAAAAGTGAAATTTGGAGAGTAAAAAGTGAAATAGTTAATAGTTAATCTACTATATTTCGTATACAAAATCCGTATAGGAATATACGGCATTAAGGAATGTAGTAATGGTAAAAATAAGAAGTAAAAAGGTCGGAGTGAAAATAAAAAAATGATATGAAAAAGGTAAATAAAGGCAGGGTAAAAAGTGAATTTTGGAGAGAAAAAGTGAAATAGTTAATAGTTAATCTACTATATTTCGTCTACAAAATCCGTATAGGTATATAGGGCATTAGGGAATGTTGTAATGGTAAAAATAAGAAGTAAAAAGATCGGAGTGAAACAAAAAAAATGATATGAAAAAGGTAAATAAAGGCAGGGTAAAAAGTGAAATTTGGAGAGTAACAAGTGAAATAGTTAATAGTTAATCTACTATATTTCGTCTACAAAATCCGTATAGGTATATACGGCATTAGGGAATGTAGTAATGGTAAAAATAAGAAGTAAAAAGGACGGAGAGAAAATAAAAAAATGATATGAAAAAGGTATCTAAAGGCAGGGTAAAAAGTTAAATTTGGAGAGTAACAAGTGAAATAGTTAATAGTTAATCTACTATATTTCGTCTACAAAATCCGTATAGGTATATAGGGCATTAGGGAATGTAGTAATGGTAAAAATAAGAAGTAAAAAGGTCGGAGTGAAACAAAAAAAATGATATGAAAAAGGTAAATAAAGGCAGGGTAAAAAGTGAAATTTGGAGAGTAAAAAGTGAAATAGTTAATAGTTAATCTACTATATTTCGTCTACAAAATCCGTATAGGTATATACGGCATTAGGGAATGTAGTAATGGTAAAAATAAGAAGTAAAAAGGTCGGAGTGAAAATAAAAAAATGATATGAAAAAGGTAAATAATGGCAAGGTAGAAAGTGAAATTTGGAGAGTAAAAAGTGAAATAGTTAACAGTTTATTTACTATATTTCGTCTACAAAATCCGTATAGGTATATAGGGCATTAGGGAATGTAGTAATGGTAAAAATAAGAAGTAAAAAGGTCGGAGTGAAAAAAAAAAATGATATGAAAAAGGTAAATAAAGGCAGGGTAAAAAGTGAAATTTGGAGAGTAACAAGTGAAATAGTTAATAGTTAATCTACTATATTTTGTCTACAAAATCCGTATAGGTATATAGGGCATTAGGGAATGTAGTAAAGGAAAAAAAATAAGAAGTAAAAAGGCCGGAGGAAAAACAAAAAAATGATATGGAAAAGGTAAATAAAGGCCGAGTAAAAAGTGAAATAGTTAATAGTTAATCTACTATACTTCGTCTACAAAATCCGTATAGGTATATAGGGCATTAGGGAATGTAGTAATGGTAAAAAAATAAGAAATAAAATGGCCGGAGTGAAAATAAAAAAATGATATGAAAAAGGTAAATAAAGGCAGGGTAAAAAGTGAAATTTGGAGAGTAAAAAGTGAAATAGTTAATAGTTAATCTACTATATTTCGTATACAAAATCCGTATACGAATATACGGCATTAAGGAATGTAGTAATGGTAAAAATAAGAAGTAAAAAGGTCGGAGTGAAAATAAAAAAATGATATGAAAAAGGTAAATAAAGGCAGGGTAAAAAGTGAATTTTGGAGAGAAAAAGTGAAATAGTTAATAGTTAATCTACTATATTTCGTCTACAAAATCCGTATAGGTATATAGGGCATTAGGGAATGTTGTAATGGTAAAAATAAGAAGTAAAAAGATCGGAGTGAAACAAAAAAAATGATATGAAAAAGGTAAATAAAGGCAGGGTAAAAAGTGAAATTTGGAGAGTAACAAGTGAAATAGTTAATAGTTAATCTACTATATTTCGTCTACAAAATCCGTATAGGTATATACGGCATTAGGGAATGTAGTAATGGTAAAAATAAGAAGTAAAAAGGACGGAGAGAAAATAAAAAAATGATATGAAAAAGGTATCTAAAGGCAGGGTAAAAAGTTAAATTTGGAGAGTAACAAGTGAAATAGTTAATAGTTAATCTACTATATTTCGTCTACAAAATTCGTATAGGTATATAGGGCATTAGGGAATGTAGTAATGGTAAAAATAAGAAGTAAAAAGGTCGGAGTGAAACAAAAAAAATGATATGAAAAAGGTAAATAAAGGCAGGGTAAAAAGTGAAATTTGGAGAGTAAAAAGTGAAATAGTTAATAGTTAATCTACTATATTTCGTCTACAAAATCCGTATAGGTATATACGGCATTAGGGAATGTAGTAATGGTAAAAATAAGAAGTAAAAAGGTCGGAGTGAAAATAAAAAAATGATAAGAAAAAGGTAAATAATGGCAAGGTAAAAAGTGAAATTTGGAGAGTAAAAAGTGAAATAGTTAACAGTTTATTTACTATATTTCGTCTACAAAATCCGTATAGGTATATAGGGCATTAGGGAATGTAGTAATGGTAAAAATAAGAAGTAAAAAGGTCGGAGTGAAAAAAAAAAATGATATGAAAAAGGTAAATAAAGGAAGGGTAAAAAGTGAAATTTGGAGAGTAACAAGTGAAATAGTTAATAGTTAATCTACTATATTTTGTGTACAAAATCCGTATAGGTATATAGGGCATTAGGGAATGTAGTAAAGGAAAAAAAATAAGAAGTAAAAAGGCCGGAGGAAAAACAAAAAAATGATATGGAAAAGGTAAATAAAGGCCGAGTAAAAAGTGAAATAGTTAATAGTTAATCTACTATACTTCGTCTACAAAATCCGTATAGGTATATAGGGCATTAGGGAATGTAGTAATGGTAAAAAAATAAGAAATAAAATGGCCGGAGTGAAAATAAAAAAATGATATGAAAAAGGTAAATAAAGGCAGGGTAAAAAGTGAAATTTGGAGAGTAAAAAGTGAAATAGTTAATAGTTAATCTACTATATTTCGTCTACAAAATCCGTATAGGTATATACGGCATCAGGGAATGTAGTAAGGGTAAAAATAAGAAGTAAACAGATCGGAGTGAAACAAAAAAAATGATATGAAAAAGGTAAATAAAGGCAGGGTAAAAAGTGAAATTTGGAGAGTAACAAGTGAAATAGTTAATAGTTAATCTACTATATTTCGTCTACAAAATCCGTATAGGTATATAGGGCATTAGGGAATGTAGTAATGGTAAAAAAATAAGAAATAAAAAGGCCGGAGTGAAAATAAAAAAATGATATGAAAAAGGTAAATAAAGGCAGGGTAAAAAGTGAAATTTGGAGAGTAAAAAGTGAAATAGTTAATAGTTAATCTACTATATTTCGTCTACAAAATCCGTATAGGTATATACGGCATCAGGGAATGTAGTAATGGTAAAAATAAGAAGTAAAAAGATCGGAGTGAAATAAAAAAAATGATATGAAAAAGGTAAATAAAGGCAGGGTAAAAAGTGAAATTTGGAGACTAACAAGTGAAATAGTTAATAGTTAATCTACTATATTTCGTCTACAAAATCCGTATAGGTATATAGGGCATTAGGGAATGTAGTAATGGTAAAAAAATAAGAAATAAAAAGGCCGGAGTGAAAATAAAAAAATGATATGAAAAAGGTAAATAAAGGCAGGGTAAGAAGTGAAATTTGGAGAGTAAAAAGTGAAATAGTTTATAGTTAATCTACTATATTTCGTCTACAAAATCCATATAGCTATATAGGGCATTAGGGAATGTAGTAATGGTAAAAATAAGAAGTAAATAGGTCGGAGTGAAACAAAAAAAATGATATGAAAAAGGTAAATAAAGGCAGGGTAAAAAGTGAAATTTGGATAGTAACAAGTGAAATATTTAATAGTTAATCTACTATATTTTGTCTACAAAATCCGTATAGGTATATAGGGCATTAGGGAATGTAGTAAAGGAAAAAAATAAGAAGTAAAAAGGCCGGAGGAAAAACAAAAAAATGATATGGAAAAGGTAAATAAAGGCCGAGTAAAAAGTGAAATAGTTAATAGTTAATCTACTATACTTCGTCTACAAAATCCGTATAGGTATATAGGGCATTAGGGAATGTAGTAATGGTAAAAAAATAAGAAATAAAATGGCCGGAGTGAAAATAAAAAAATGATATGAAAAAGGTAAATAAAGGCAGGGTAAAAAGTGAAATTTGGAGAGTAAAAAGTGAAATAGTTAATAGTTAATCTACTATATTTCATCTACAAAATCCTTATAGGTATATACGGCATTAAGGAATGTAGTAATGGTAAAAATACGAAGTAAAAAGGTTGGAGTGAAAATAAAAAAATGATATGAAAAAGGTAAATAAAGGCAGGGTAAAAAGTGAATTTTGGAGAGAAAAAGTGAAATAGTTAATAGTTAATCTACTATATTTCGTCTACAAAATCCGTATAGGTATATAGGGCATTAGGGAATGTTGTAATGGTAAAAATAAGAAGTAAAAAGATCGGAGTGAAACAAAAAAAATGATATGAAAAAGGTAAATAAAGGCAGGTTAAAAAGTGAAATTTGG
Organism: Narthecium ossifragum; assembly: GCA_963920575.1. Classification (NCBI taxonomy): domain Eukaryota; kingdom Viridiplantae; phylum Streptophyta; class Magnoliopsida; order Dioscoreales; family Nartheciaceae; genus Narthecium; species Narthecium ossifragum. The sequence continues at coordinate 104,134 of OY986964.1, read as the reverse complement.
AGAGTAACAAGTGAAATAGTTAATAGTTAATCTACTATATTTCGTCTACAAAATCCGTATAGGTATATAGGGCATTAGGGAATGTAGTAATGGTAAAAAAATAAGAAATAAAAAGGCCGGAGTGAAAATAAAAAAATGATATGAAAAAGGTAAATAAAGGCAGGGTAAAAAGTGAAATTTCGAGAGTAAAAAGTGAAATAGTTAATAGTTAATCTACTATATTTCGTCTACAAAATCCGTATAGGTATATACGGCATCAGGGAATGTAGTAATGGTAAAAATAAGAAGTAAAAAGATCGGAGTGAAACAAAAAAAATGATATGAAAAAGGTAAATAAAGGCAGGGTAAAAAGTGAAATTTGGAGAGTAACAAGTGAAATAGTTAATAGTTAATCTACTATATTTCGTCTACAAAATCCGTATAGGTATATACGGCATTAGGGAATGTAGTAATGGTAAAAATAAGAAGTAAAAAGGACGGAGTGAAAATAAAAAAATGATATGAAAAAGGTATCTAAAGCCAGGGTAAAAAGTGAAATTTGGAGAGTAAAAAGTGAAATACTTTATAGTTAATCTACTATATTTCGTCTACAAAATCCGTATAGGTATATAGGGCATTAGGGAATGTAGTAATGGTAAAAAAATAATAAATAAAGAGGTCGGAGTGAAAATAAAAAAATGATATGAAAAAGGTAAATAAAGGCAGGGTAAAAGTGAAATTTGGAGAGTAAAAAGTGAAATAGTTAACAGTTAATCTACTATATTTCGTCTACAAAATCCGTATAGGTATATACGGCATTAGGGAATGTAGTAATGGTAAAAATAAGAAGTAAAAAGGCCGGAGTGAAAATAAAAAAATGATATGAAAAAGGTAAATAAAGGCAAGGTAAAAAGTGAAATTTGGAGAGTAAAAATTGAAATAGTTTATAGTTAATCTACTACATTTCGTCTACAAAATCCATATAGCTATATAGGGCATTAGGGAATGTAGTAATGGTAAAAATAAGAAGTAAATAGGTCGGAGTGAAACAAAAAAAATGATATGAAAAAGGTAAATAAAGGCAGGGTAAAAAGTGAAATTTGGATAGTAACAAGTGAAATAGATAATAGTTAATCTACTATATTTTGTCTACAAAATCCGTATAGGTATATAGGGCATTAGGGAATGTAGTAAAGGAAAAAAATAAGAAGTAAAAGGGCCGGAGGAAAAACAAAAAAATGATATGGAAAAGGTAAATAAAGGCCGAGTAAAAAGTGAAATAGTTAATAGTTAATCTACTATACTTCGTCTACAAAATCCGTATAGGTATATAGGGCATTAGGGAATGTAGTAATGGTAAAAAAATAAGAAATAAAAAGGCCGGAGTGAAAATAAAAAAATGATATGAAAAAGGTAAATAAAGGCAGGGTAAAAAGTGAAATTTGGAGAGTAAAAAGTGAAATAGTTAATAGTTAATCTACTATATTTCGTCTACAAAATCCGTATAGGTATATACGGCATTAAGGAATGTAGTAATGGTAAAAATAAGAAGTAAAAAGGTCGGAGTGAAAATAAAAAAATGATATGAAAAAGGTAAATAAAGGCAGGGTAAAAAGTGAATTTTGGAGAGAAAATGTGAAATAGTTAATAGTTAATCTACTATATTTCGTCTACAAAATCCGTATAGGTATATAGGGCATTAGGGAATGTTGTAATGGTAAAAATAAGAAGTAAAAAGATCGGAGAGAAACAAAAAAAATGATATGAAAAAGGTAAATAAAGGAAGGGTAAAAAGTGAAATTTGGAGAGTAACAAGTGAAATAGTTAATAGTTAATCTACTATATTTCGTCTACAAAATCCGTATAGGTATATAGGGCATTAGAGAATGTATTAATGGTAAAAAAATAAGAAATAAAAAGGCCGGAGTGAAAATAAAAAAATGATATGAAAAAGGTAAATAAAGGCAGGGTAAAAAGTGAAATTTGGAGAGTAAAAAGTGAAATAGTTAATAGTTAATCTACTATATTTCGTCTACAAAATCCGTATAGGTATATACGGCATCAGGGAATGTAGTAATGGTAAAAATAAGAAGTAAAAAGATCGGAGTGAAACAAAAAAAATGATATGAAAAAGGTAAATAAAGGCAGGGTAAAAAGTGAAATTTGGAGAGTAACAAGTGAAATAGTTAATAGTTAATCTACTATATTTCGTCTACAAAATCCGTATAGGTATATACGGCATTAGGGAATGTAGTAATGGTAAAAATAAGAAGTAAAAAGGACGGAGTGAAAATAAAAAAATGATATGAAAAAGGTATCTAAAGGCAGGGTAAAAAGTGAAATTTGGAGAGTAAAAAGTGAAATACTTTATAGTTAATCTACTATATTTCGTCTACAAAATCCGTATAGGTATATAGGGCATTAGGGAATGTAGTAATGGTAAAAAAATAATAAATAAAGAGGTCGGAGTGAAAATAAAAAAATGATATGAAAAAGGTAAATAAAGGCAGGGTAAAAGTGAAATTTGGAGAGTAAAAAGTGAAATAGTTAACAGTTAATCTACTATATTTCGTCTACAAAATCCGTATAGGTATATACGGCATTAGGGAATGTAGTAATGGTAAAAATAAGAAGTAAAAAGGTCGGAGTGAAAATAAAAAAATGATATGAAAAAGGTAAATAAAGGCAAGGTAAAAAGTGAAATTTGGAGAGTAAAAATTGAAATAGTTTATAGTTAATCTACTATATTTCGTCTACAAAATCCATATAGCTATATAGGGCATTAGGGAATGTAGTAATGGTAAAAATAAGAAGTAAATAGGTCGGAGTGAAACAAAAAAAATGATATGAAAAAGGTAAATAAAGGCAGGGTAAAAAGTGAAATTTGGATAGTAACAAGTGAAATAGTTAATAGTTAATCTACTATATTTTGTCTACAAAATCCGTATAGGTATATAGGGCATTAGGGAATTTAGTAAAGGAAAAAAATAAGAAGTAAAAGGGCCGGAGGAAAAACAAAAAAATGATATGGAAAAGGTAAATAAAGGCCGAGTAAAAAGTGAAATAGTTAATAGTTAATCTACTATACTTCGTCTACAAAATCCGTATAGGTATATAGGGTATTGGGGAATGTAGTAATGGTAAAAAAATAAGAAATAAAAAGGCCGGAGTGAAAATAAAAAAATGATATGAAAAAGGTAAATAAAGGCAGGGTAAAAAGTGAAATTTGGAGAGTAAAAAGTGAAATAGTTAATAGTTAATCTACTATATTTCGTCTACAAAATCCGTATAGGTATATACGGCATTAAGGAATGTAGTAATGGTAAAAATAAGAAGTAAAAAGGTCGGAGTGAAAATAAAAAAATGATATGAAAAAGGTAAATAAAGGCAGGGTAAAAAGTGAATTTTGTAGAGAAAAAGTGAAATAGTTAATAATTAATCTACTATATTTCGTCTACAAAATCCGTATAGGTATATAGGGCATTAGGGAATGTTGTAATGGTAAAAATAAGAAATAAAAAGATCGGAGAGAAACAAAAAAAATGATATGAAAAAGGTAAATAAAGGCAGGGTAAAAAGTGAAATTTGGAGAGTAACAAGTGAAATAGTTAATAGTTAATCTACTATATTTCGTCTACAAAATCCGTATAGGTATATAGGGCATTAGGGAATGTATTAATGGTAAAAAAAGAAGAAATAAAAAGGCCGGAGTGAAAATAAAAAAATGATATGAAAAAGGTAAATAAAGGCAGGGTAAAAAGTGAAATTTGGAGAGTAAAAAGTGAAATAGTTAATAGTTAATCTACTATATTTCGTCTACAAAATCCGTATAGGTATATACGGCATCAGGGAATGTAGTAATGGTAAAAATAAGAAGTAAAAAGATCGGAGTGAAACAAAAAAAATGATATGAAAAAGGTAAATCAAGGCAGGGTAAAAAGTGAAATTTGGAGAGTAACAAGTGAAATAGTTAATAGTTAATCTACTATATTTCGTCTACAAAATCCGTATAGGTATATACGGCATTAGGGAATGTAGTAATGGTAAAAATAAGAAGTAAAAAGGACGGAGTGAAAATAAAAAAATGATATGAAAAAGGTATCTAAAGGCAGGGTAAAAAGTGAAATTTGGAGAGTAAAAAGTGAAATACTTTATAGTTAATCTACTATATTTCGTCTACAAAATCCATATAGGTATATAGGGCATTAGGGAATGTAGTAATGGTAAAAAAATAATAAATAAAGAGGTCGGAGTGAAAATAAAAAAATGATATGAAAAAGGTAAATAAAGGCAGGGTAAAAGTGAAATTTGGAGTGTAAAAAGTGAAATAGTTAACAGTTAATCTACTATATTTCGTCTACAAAATCCGTATAGGTATATACGGCATTAGGGAATGTAGTAATGGTAAAAATAAGAAGTAAAAAGGTCGGAGTGAAAATAAAAAAATGATATGAAAAAGGTAAATAAAGGCAAGGTAAAAAGTGAAATTTGGAGAGTAAAAATTGAAATAGTTTATAGTTAATCTACTATATTTCGTCTACAAAATCCATATAGCTATATAGGGCATTAGGGAATGTAGTAATGGTAAAAATAAGAAGTAAATAGGTCGGAGTGAAACAAAAAAAATGATATGAAAAAGGTAAATAAAGGCAGGGTAAAAAGTGAAATTTGGATAGTAACAAGTGAAATAGTTAATAGTTAATCTACTATATTTTGTCTACAAAATCCGTATAGGTATATAGGGCATTAGGGAATGTAGTAAAGGAAAAAAATAAGAAGTAAAAGGGCCGGAGGAAAAACAAAAAAATGATATGGAAAAGGTAAATAAAGGCCGAGTAAAAAGTGAAATAGTTAATAGTTAATCTACTATACTTCGTCTACAAAATCCGTATAGGTATATAGGGCATTAGGGAATGTAGTAATGGTAAAAAAATAAGAAATAAAAAGGCCGGAGTGAAAATAAAAAAATGATATGAAAAAGGTAAATAAAGGCAGGGTAAAAAGTGAAATTTGGAGAGTAAAAAGTGAAATAGTTAATAGTAAATCTACTATATTTCGTCTACAAAATCCGTATAGGTATATACGGCGTTAAGGAATGTAGTAATGGTAAAAATAAGAAGTAAAAAGGTCGGAGTGAAAATAAAAAAATGATATGAAAAAGGTAAATAAAGGCAGGGTAAAAAGTGAATTTTGGAGAGAAAAAGTGAAATAGTTAATAGTTAATCTACTATATTTCGTCTACAAAATCCGTATAGGTATATAGGGCATTAGGGAATGTTGTAATGGTAAAAATAAGAAGTAAAAAGAACGGAGTGAAACAAAAAAAATGATATGAAAAAGGTAAATAAAGGCAGGGTAAAAAGTGAAATTTGGAGAGTAACAAGTGAAATAGTTAATAGTTAATCTACTATATTTCGTCTACAAAATCCGTATAGGTATATAGGGCATTAGGGAATGTAGTAATGGTAAAAATAAGAAGTAAAAAGGACGGAGTGAAAATAAAAAAATGATATGAAAAAGGTATCTAAAGGCAGGGTAAAAAGTGAAATTTGGAGAGTAAAAAGTGAAATACTTTATAGTTAATCTACTATATTTCGTCTACAAAATCCGTATAGGTATATAGGGCATTAGGGAATGCAGTAATGGTAAAAAAATAATAAATAAAGAGGTCGGAGTGAAAATAAAAAAATGATATGAAAAAGGTAAATAAAGGCAGGGTAAAAGTGAAATTTGGAGAGTAAAAAGTGAAATAGTTAACAGTTAATCTACTATATTTCGTCTACAAAATCCGTATAGGTATATACGGCATTAGGGAATGTAGTAATGGTAAAAATAAGAAGTAAAAAGGTCGGAGTGAAAATAAAAAAATGATATGAAAAAGGTAAATAAAGGCAAGGTAAAAAGTGAAATTTGGAGAGTAAAAATTGAAATAGTTTATAGTTAATCTACTATATTTCGTCTTCAAAATCCATATAGCTATATAGGGCATTAGGGAATGTAGTAATGGTAAAAATAAGAAGTAAATAGGTCGGAGTGAAACAAAAAAATTGATATGAAAAAGGTAAATAAAGGCAGGGTAAAAAGTGAAATTTGGATAGTAACAAGTGAAATAGATAATAGTTAATCTACTATATTTTGTCTACAAAATCCGTATAGGTATATAGGGCATTAGGGAATGTAGTAAAGGAAAAAAATAAGAAGTAAAAGGGCCGGAGGAAAAACAAAAAAATGATATGGAAAAGGTAAATAAAGGCCGAGTAAAAAGTGAAATAGTTAATAGTTAATCTACTATACTTCGTCTACAAAATCCGTATAGGTATATAGGGCATTAGGGAATGTAGTAATGGTAAAAATAAGAAGTAAAAAGGTCGGAGTGAAAATAAAAAAATGATATGGAAAAGGTAAATAAAGGCAGGGTAGAAAGTGAAATTTGGAGAGTAAAAAGTGAAATAGTTAATAGTTAATCTACTATATTTCGTCTACTAAATCCGTCTAGGTATATAGGGCATTAGGGAATGTAGTAATGGAAAAAAAATAAGAAGTAAAAAGGTCGGAGTGAAAATAAAAAAATGATATGAAAAAGGTAAATAAAGGCAGGGTAAAAAGTGAAATTTGGAGAGTAAAAAGTGAAATAGTTAATAGTTAATCTACTATATTTCGTGTACAAAATCCGAATAGGTATATAGGGCATTAGGGAATGTAGTAATGGTAAAAATAAGAAGTAAAAAGGTCGGAGTGAAAATAAAAAAATGATATGTAAAAGGTAAATAAAAGCAGGGTAAAAAGTGAAATTTGGAGAGTAAAAAGTGAAATAGTTAATAGTTAATCTACTATATTTCCTCTACCAAATCCGTATAGGTATATAGGGCATTAGGGAATGTAGTAATGGTAAAAAATAAGAAGTAAAAAGGTCGGAGTGAAAATAGAAAAATGATATGAAAAAGGTAAATAAAGGCAGGGTAAAAAGTGAAATTTGGAGAGTAAAAAGTGAAATAGTTAATAGTTAATCTACTGTATTTCGTCTACCAAATCCGTATAGGTATATAGGGCATTAGGGAATGTAGTAATGGTAAAAAAATAAGAAGTAAAAAGGTCGGAGTGAAAATAAAAAAATGATATGAAAAAGGTAAATAAAGGCAAGGTAAAAAGTGAAATTTGGAGAGTAAAAATTGAAATAGTTTATAGTTAATCTACTACATTTCGTCTACAAAATCCATATAGCTATATAGGGCATTAGGGAATGTAGTAATGGTAAAAATAAGAAGTAAATAGGTCGGAGTGAAACAAAAAAAATGATATGAAAAAGGTAAATAAAGGCAGGGTAAAAAGTGAAATTTGGATAGTAACAAGTGAAATAAATAATAGTTAATCTATTATATTTTGTCTACAAAATCCGTATAGGTATATAGGGCATTAGGGAATGTAGTAAAGGAAAAAAATAAGAAGTAAAAGGGCCGGAGGAAAAACAAAAAAATGATATGGAAAAGGTAAATAAAGGCCGAGTAAAAAGTGAAATAGTTAATAGTTAATCTACTATACTTCGTCTACAAAATCCGTATAGGTATATACGGCATTAGGGAATGTAGTAATGGTAAAAATAAGAAGTAAAAAGGTCGGAGTGAAAATAAAAAAATGATATGGAAAAGGTAAATAAAGGCAGGGTAGAAAGTGAAATTTGGAGAGTAAAAAGTGAAATAGTTAATAGTTAATCTACTATATTTCGTCTACCAAATCCGTATAGGTATATAGGGCATTAGGGAATGTAGTAATGGAAAAAAAATAAGAAGTAAAAAGGTCGGAGTGAAAATAAAAAAATGATATGAAAAAGGTAAATAAAGGCAGGGTAAAAAGTGAAATTTGGAGATTAAAAAGTGAAATAGTTAATAGTTAATCTACTATATTTCGTGTACAAAATCCGAATAGGTATATAGGGCATTAGGGAATGTAGTAATGGTAAAAATAAGAAGTAAAAAGGTCGGAGTGAAAATAAAAAAATGATATGTAAAAGGTAAATAAAAGCAGGGTAAAAAGTGAAATTTGGAGAGTAAAAAGTGAAATAGTTAATAGTTAATCTACTATATTTCGTCTACCAAATCCGTATAGGTATATAGGGCATTAGGGAATGTAGTAATGGTAAAAAATAAGAAGTAAAAAGGTCGGAGTGAAAATAGAAAAATGATATGAAAAAGGTAAATAAAGGCAGGGTAAAAAGTGAAATTTGGAGAGTAAAAAGTGAAATAGTTAATAGTTAATCTACTGTATTTCGTCTACCAAATCCGTATAGGTATATAGGGCATTAGGGAATGTAGTAATGGTAAAAAAATAAGAAGTAAAAAGGTCGGAGTGAAAATAAAAAAATGATATGAAAAAGGTAAATAAAGGCAAGGTAAAAAGTTAAATTTGGAGAGTAAAAATTGAAATAGTTTATAGTTAATCTACTACATTTCGTCTACAAAATCCATATAGCTATATAGGGCATTAGGGAATGTAGTAATGGTAAAAATAAGAAGTAAATAGGTCGGAGTGAAACAAAAAAAATGATATGAAAAAGGTAAATAAAGGCAGGGTAAAAAGTGAAATTTGGATAGTAACAAGTGAAATAGATAATAGTTAATCTATTATATTTTGTCTACAAAATCCGTATAGGTATATAGGGCATTAGGCAATGTAGTAAAGGAAAAAAATAAGAAGTAAAAGGGCCGGAGGAAAAACAAAAAAATGATATGGAAAAGGTAAATAAAGGCCGAGTAAAAAGTGAAATAGTTAATAGTTAATCTACTATACTTCGTCTACAAAATCCGTATAGGTATATAGGGCATTAGGGAATGTAGTAATGGTAAAAATAAGAAGTAAAAAGGTCGGAGTGAAAATAAAAAAATGATATGGAAAAGGTAAATAAAGGCAGGGTAGAAAGTGAAATTTGGAGAGTAAAAAGTGAAATAGTTAATAGTTAATCTACTATATTTCGTCTACCAAATCCGTATAGGTATATAGGGCATTCGGGAATGTAGTAATGGAAAAAAAATAAGAAGTAAAAAGGTCGGAGTGAAAATAAAAAAATGATATGAAAAAGGTAAATAAAGGCAGGGTAAAAAGTGAAATTTGGAGAGTAAAAAGTGAAATAGTTAATAGTTAATCTACTATATTTCGTGTACAAAATCCGAATAGGTATATAGGGCATTAGGGAATGTAGTAATGGTAAAAATAAGAAGTAAAAAGGTCGGAGTGAAAATAAAAAAATGATATGTAAAAGGTAAATAAAAGAAGGGTAAAAAGTGAAATTTGGAGAGTAAAAAGTGAAATAGTTAATAGTTAATCTACTATATTTCGTCTACCAAATCCGTATAGGTATATAGGGCATTAGGGAATGTAGTAATGGTAAAAAATAAGAAGTAAAAAGGTCGGAGTGAAAATAGAAAAATGATATGAAAAAGGTAAATAAAGGCAGGGTAAAAAGTGAAATTTGGAGAGTAAAAAGTGAAATAGTTAATAGTTAATCTACTGTATTTCGTCTACCAAATCCGTATAGGTATATAGGGCATTAGGGAATGTAGTAATGGTAAAAAAATAAGAAGTAAAAAGGTCGGAGTGAAAATAAAAAAATGATATGAAAAAGGTAAATAAAGGCAAGGTAAAAAGTGAAATTTGGAGAGTAAAAATTGAAATAGTTTATAGTTAATCTACTACATTTCGTCTACAAAATCCATATAGCTATATAGGGCATTAGGGAATGTAGTAATGGTAAAAATAAGAAGTAAATAGGTCGGAGTGAAACAAAAAAAATGATATGAAAAAGGTAAATAAAGGCAGGGTAAAAAGTGAAATTTGGATAGTAACAAGTGAAATAGATAATAGTTAATCTACTATATTTTGTCTACAAAATCCGTATAGGTATATAGGGCATTAGGGAATGTAGTAAAGGAAAAAAATAAGAAGTAAAAGGGCCGGAGGAAAAACAAAAAAATGATATGGAAAAGGTAAATAAAGGCCGAGTAAAAAGTGAAATAGTTAATAGTTAATCTACTATACTTCGTCTACAAAATCCGTATAGGTATATAGGGCATTAGGGAATGTAGTAATGGTAAAAAAATAAGAAATAAAAAGGCCGGAGTGAAAATAAAAAAATGATATGAAAAAGGTAAATAAAGGCAGGGTAAAAAGTGAAATTTGGAGAGTAAAAAGTGAAATAGTTAATAGTTAATCTACTATATTTCGTCTACAAAATCCGTATAGGTATATACGGCATTAAGGAATGTAGTAATGGTAAAAATAAGAAGTAAAAAGGTCGGAGTGAAAATAAAAAAATGATATGAAAAAGGTAAATAAAGGCAGGGTAAAAAGTGAATTTTGGAGAGAAAAAGTGAAATAGTTAATAGTTAATCTACTATATTTCGTCTACAAAATCCGTATAGGTATATAGGGCATTAGGGAATGTTGTAATGGTAAAAATAAGAAGTAAAAAGATCGGAGAGAAACAAAAAAAATGATATGAAAAAGGTAAATAAAGGCATGGTAAAAAGTGAAATTTGGAGAGTAACAAGTGAAATAGTTAATAGTTAATCTACTATATTTCGTCTACAAAATCCGTATAGGTATATAGGGCATTAGGGAATGTAGTAATGGTAAAAAAATAAGAAATAAAAAGGCCGGAGTGAAAATAAAAAAATGATATGAAAAAGGTAAATAAAGGCAGGGTAAAAAGTGAAATTTGGAGAGTAAAAAGTGAAATAGTTAATAGTTAATCTACTATATTTCGTCTACAAAATCCGTATAGGTATATACGGCATCAGGGAATGTAGTAATGGTAAAAATAAGAAGTAAAAAGATCGGAGTGAAACAAAAAAAATGATATGAAAAAGGTAAATAAAGGCAGGGTAAAAAGTGAAATTTGGAGAGTAACAAGTGAAATAGTTAATAGTTAATCTACTATATTTCGTCTACAAAATCCGTATAGGTATATACGGCATTAGGGAATGTAGTAATGGTAAAAATAAGAAGTAAAAAGGACGGAGTGAAAATAAAAAAATGATATGAAAAAGGTATCTAAAGGCAGGGTAAAAAGTGAAATTTGGAGAGTAAAAAGTGAAATACTTTATAGTTAATCTACTATATTTCGACTACAAAATCCGTATAGGTATATAGGGCATTAGGGAATGTAGTAATGGTAAAAAAAATAATATATAAAGTGGTCGGAGTGAAAATAAAAAAATGATATGAAAAAGGTAAATAAAGGCAGGGTAAAAGTGAAATTTGGAGAGTAAAAAGTGAAATAGTTAACAGTTAATCTACTATATTTCGTCTACAAAATCCGTATAGGTATATACGGCATTAGGGAATGTAGTAATGGTAAAAATAAGAAGTAAAAAGGTCGGAGTGAAAATAAAAAAATGATATGAAAAAGGTAAATAAAGGCAAGGTAAAAAGTGAAATTTGGAGAGTAAAAATTGAAATAGTTTATAGTTAATCTACTATATTTCGTCTACAACATCCATATAGCTATATAGGGCATTAGGGAATGTAGTAATGGTAAAATTAAGAAGTAAATAGGTCGGAGTGAAACAAAAAAAATGATATGAAAAAGGTAAATAAAGGCAGGGTAAAAAGTGAAATTTGGATAGTAACAAGTGAAATAGTTAATAGTTAATCTACTATATTTTGTCTAAAAAATCCGTATAGCTATATAGGGCATTAGGGAATGTAGTAAAGGAAAAAAATAAGAAGTAAAAGGGCCGGAGGAAAAACAAAAAAATGATATGGAAAAGGTAAATAAAGGCCGAGTAAAAAGTGAAATAGTTAATAGTTAATCTACTATACTTCGTCTACAAAATTCGTATAGGTATATAGGGTATTAGGGAATGTAGTAATGGTAAAAAAATAAGAAATAAAAAGGCCGGAGTGAAAATAAAAAAATGATATGAAAAAGGTAAATAAAGGCAGGGTAAAAAGTGAAATTTGGAGAGTAACAAGTGAAATAGTTAATAGTTAATCTACTATATTTCGTCTACAGAATCCGTATAGGTATATAGGGCTTTAGGGAATGTATTAATGGTAAAAAAATAAGGAATAAAAAGGCCGGAGTGAAAATAAAAAAATGATATGAAAAAGGTAAATAAAGGCAGGGTAAAAAGTGAAATTTGGAGAGTAAAAAGTGAAATAGTTAAAAGTTAATCTACTATATTTCGTCTACAAAATCCGTATAGGTATATACGGAATTAGGGAATGTAGTAATGGTAAAAAAATAAGAAGTAAAAAGGTCGGAGTGAAAATAAAAAAATGATATGGAAAAGGTAAATAAAGGCAGGGTAAAAAGTGAAATTAGGAGAGTAAAAAGTGAAATAGTTAATAGTTAATCTACTATATTTCGTCTACAAAATCCGTATAGGTATATAGGGCATTAGGGAATGTAGTAATGGTAAAAATAAGAAGTAAAAAGGCCGGAGTGAAAATAAAAAAATGTTATGAAAAAGGAAAATAAAGGCAGGGTAAAAAGTGAAATTTGGAGTGTAAAAAGTGAAATAGTTAATAGTTAATCTACTATATTTCGTCTACAAAATCCGTATAGGTATATACGGCATTAGGGAATGTAGTAATGGTAAAAATAAGAAGTAAAAAGGTCGGAGTGAAAATAAAAAAATGATATGAAAAAGGTAAATAAAGGCAAGGTAAAAAGTGAAATTTGGAGAGTAAAAATTGAAATAGTTTATAGTTAATCTACAATATTTCGTCTACAAAATCCATATAGCTATATAGGGCATTAGGGAATGTAGTAATGGTAAAAATAAGAAGTAAATAGGTCGGAGTGAAACAAAAAAAATGATATGAAAAAGGTAAATAAAGGCAGGGTAAAAAGTGAAATTTGGATAGTAACAAGTGAAATAGTTAATAGTTAATCTACTATATTTTGTCTACAAAATCCGTATAGGTATATAGGGCTTTAGGGAATGTAGTAATGGTAAAAAAATAAGGAATAAAAAGGCCGGAGTAAAAATAAAAAAATGATATGAAAAAGGTAAATAAAGGCAGGGTAAAAAGTGAAATTTGGAGAGTAAAAAGTGAAATAGTTAAAAGTTAATCTACTATATTTCGTCTACAAAATCCGTATAGGTATATACGGCATTAGGGAATGTAGTAATGGTAAAAAAATAAGAAGTAAAAAGGTCGGAGTGAAAATAAAAAAATGATATGGAAAAGGTAAATAAAGGCAAGGTAAAAAGTGAAATTAGGAGAGTAAAAAGTGAAATAGTTAATAGTTAATCTACTATATTTCGTCTACAAAATTCGTATAGGTATATAGGGCATTAGGGAATGTAGTAATGGTAAAAATAAGAAGTAAAAAGGCCGGAGTGAAAATAAAAAAATGTTATGAAAAAGGAAAATAAAGGCAGGGTAAAAAGTTAAATTTAGAGTGTAAAACGTGAAATAGTTAATAGTTAATTTTCTATATTTCGTCTACAAAATCCGTATAGGTATATACGGCATTAGGGAATGTAGTAATGGTAAAAATAAGAAGTAAAAAGGTCGGAGTGAAAATAAAAAAATGATATGAAAAAGGTAAATAAAGGCAAGGTAAAAAGTGAAATTTGGAGAGTAAAAATTGAAATAGTTTATAGTTAATCTACTATATTTCGTCTACAAAATCTATATAGCTATATAGGGCATTAGGGAATGTAGTAATGGTAAAAATAAGAAGTAAATAGGTCGGAGTGAAACAAAAAAAATGATATGAAAAAGGTAAATAAAGGCAGGGTAAAAAGTGAAATTTGGATAGTAACAAGTGAAATAATTAATAGTTAATCTACTATATTTTGTCTAAAAAATCCGTATAGGTATATAGGGCATTAGGGAATGTAGTAAAGGAAAAAAATAAGAAGTAAAAGGGCCGGAGGAAAAAGAAAAAAATGATATGGAAAAGGTAAATAAAGGCCGAGTAAAAAGTGAAATAGTTAATAGTTAATCTACTATACTTCGTCTACAAAATTCGTATAGGTATATAGGGTATTAGGGAATGTAGTAATGGTAAAAAAATAAGAAATAAAAAGGCCGGAGTGAAAATAAAAAAATGATATGAAAAAGGTAAATAAAGGCAGGGTAAAAAGTGAAATTTGGAGAGTAACAAGTGAAATAGTTAATAGTTAATCTACTATATTTCGTCTACAGAATCCGTATAGGTATATAGGGCTTCAGGGAATGTATTAATGGTAAAAAAATAAGGAATAAAAAGGCCGGAGTGAAAATAAAAAAATGATATGAAAAAGGTAAATAAAGGCAGGGTAAAAAGTGAAATTTGGAGAGTAAAAAGTGAAATAGTTAAAAGTTAATCTACTATATTTCGTCTACAAAATCCGTATAGGTATATACGGAATTAGGGAATGTAGTAATGGTAAAAAAATAAGAAGTAAAAAGGTCGGAGTGAAAATAAAAAAATGATATGGAAAAGGTAAATAAAGGCAGGGTAAAAAGTGAAATTAGGAGAGTAAAAAGTGAAATAGTTAATAGTTAATCTACTATATTTCGTCTACAAAATCCGTATAGGTATATAGGGCATTAGGGAATGTAGTAATGGTAAAAATAAGAAGTAAAAAGGCCGGAGTGAAAATAAAAAAATGTTATGAAAAAGGAAAATAAAGGCAGGGTAAAAAGTGAAATTTGGAGTGTAAAAAGTGAAATAGTTAATAGTTAATCTACTATATTTCGTCTACAAAATCCGTATAGGTATATACGGCATTAGGGAATGTAGTAATGGTAAAAATAAGAAGTAAAAAGGTCGGAGTGAAAATAAAAAAATGATATGAAAAAGGTAAATAAAGGCAAGGTAAAAAGTGAAATTTGGAAAGTAAAAATTGAAATAGTTTATAGTTAATCTACTATATTTCGTCTACAAAATCCATATAGCTATATAGGGCATTAGGGAATGTAGTAATGGTAAAAATAAGAAGTAAATAGGTCGGAGTGAAACAAAAAAAATGATATGAAAAAGGTAAATAAAGGCAGGGTAAAAAGTGAAATTTGGATAGTAACAAGTGAAATAGTTAATAGTTAATCTACTATATTTTGTCTACAAAATCCGTATAGGTATATAGGGCATTAGGGAATGTAGTAAAGGAAAAAAATAAGAAGTAAAAAGGCCGGAGGAAAAACAAAAAAATGATATGGAAAAGGTAAATAAAGGCCGAGTAAAAAGTGAAATAGTTAATAGTTAATCTACTATACTTCGTCTACAAAATCCGTATAGGTATATAGGGCATTAGGGAATGTAGTAATGGTAAAAAAATAAGAAATAAAATGGCCGGAGTGAAAATAAAAAAATGATAAGAAAAAGTTAAATAAAGGCAGGGTAAAAAGTGAAATTTGGAGAGTAACAAGTGAAATAGTTAATAGTTAATCTACTATATTTCGTCTACAAAATCCGTATAGGTATATAGGGCTTTAGGGAATGTAGTAATGGTAAAAAAATAAGGAATAAAAAGGCCGGAGTAAAAATAAAAAAATGATATGAAAAAGGTAAATAAAGGCAGGGTAAAAAGTGAAATTTGGAGAGTAAAAAGTGAAATAGTTAAAAGTTAATCTACTATATTTCGTCTACAAAATCCGTATAGGTATATACGGCATTAGGGAATGTAGTAATGGTAAAAAAATAAGAAGTAAAAAGGTCGGAGTGAAAATAAAAAAATGATATGGAAAAGGTAAATAAAGGCAGGGTAAAAAGTGAAATTAGGAGAGTAAAAAGTGAAATAGTTAATAGTTAATCTACTATATTTCGTCTACAAAATTCGTATAGGTATATAGGGCATTAGGGAATGTAGTAATGGTAAAAATAAGAAGTAAAAAGGCCGGAGTGAAAATAAAAAAATGTTATGAAAAAGGAAAATAAAGGCAGGGTAAAAAGTGAAATTTAGAGTGTAAAAAGTGAAATAGTTAATAGTTAATCTTCTATATTTCGTCTATAAAATCCGTATAGGTATATACGGCATTAGGGAATGTAGTAATGGTAAAAATAAGAAGTAAAAAGGTCGGAGTGAAAATAAAAAAATGATATGAAAAAGGTAAATAAAGGCAAGGTAAAAAGTGAAATTTGGAGAGTAAAAATTGAAATAGTTTATAGTTAATCTACTATATTTCGTCTACAAAATCCATATAGCTATATAGGGCATTAGGGAATGTAGTAATGGTAAAAATAAGAAGTAAATAGGTCGGAGTGAAACAAAAAAAATGATATGAAAAAGGTAAATAAAGGCAGGGTAAAAAGTGAAATTTGGATAGTAACAAGTGAAATAGTTAATAATTAATCTACTATATTTTGTCTACAAAATCCGTATAGGTATATAGGGCATTAGGGAATGTAGTAAAGGAAAAAAATAAGAAGTAAAAAGGCCGGAGGAAAAACAAAAAAATGATATGGAAAAGGTAAATAAAGGCCGAGTAAAAAGTGAAATAGTTAATAGTTAATCTACTATACTTCGTCTACAAAATCCGTATAGGTATATAGGGCATTAGGGAATGTAGTAATGGTAAAAAAATAAGAAATAAAATGGCCGGAGTGAAAATAAAAAAATGATATGAAAAAGGTAAATAAAGGCAGGGTAAAAAGTGAAATTTGGAGAGTAACAAGTGAAATAGTTAATAGTTAATCTACTATATTTCGTCTACAAAATCCGTATAGGTATATAGGGCTTTAGGGAATGTAGTAATGGTAAAAAAATAAGGAATAAAAAGGCCGGAGTGAAAATAAAAAAATGTAATGAAAAAGGTAAATAAAGGCAGGGTAAAAATTGAAATTTGGAGAGTAAAAAGTGAAATAGTTAAAAGTTAATCTACTATATTTCGTCTACAAAATCCGTATAGGTATATACGGCATTAGGGAATGTAGTAATGGTAAAAAAATAAGAAATAAAAAGGTCAGAGTGAAAATAAAAAAATGATATGGAAAAGGTAAATAAAGGCAGGGTAAAAAGTGAAATTAGGAGAGTAAAAAGTGAAATAGTTAATAGTTAATCTACTATATTTCGTCTACAAAATCCGTATAGGTATATAGGACATTAGGGAATGTAGTAATCGTAAAAATAAGAAGTAAAAAGGCCGGAGTGAAAATAAAAAAATGTTATGAAAAAGGTAAATAAAGGCAAGGTAAAAAGTGAAATTTGAAGAGTAAAAATTGAAATAGTTTATAGTTAATCTACTATATTTCGTCTACAAAATCCATATAGCTATATAGGGCATTAGGGAATGTAGTAATGGTAAAAATAAGAAGTAAATAGGTCGGAGTGAAACAAAAAAAATGATATGAAAAAGGTTAATAAAGGCAGGGTAAAAAGTGAAATTTGGATAGTAACAAGTGAAATAGTTAATAGTTAATCTTCTATATTTTGTCTACAAAATCCGTATAATTATATAGGGCATTAGGGAATGTAGTAAAGGAAAAAAATAAGAAGTAAAAAGGCCGGAGGAAAAACAAAAAAATGATATGGAAAAGGTAAATAAAGGCCGAGTAAAAAGTGAAATAGTTAATAGTTAATCTACTATACTTCGTCTACAAAATCCGTATAGGTATATAGGGCATTAGGGAATGTAGTAATGGTAAAAAAATAAGAAATAAAATGGCCGGAGTGAAAATAAAAAAATGATAAGAAAAAGTTAAATAAAGGCAGGGTAAAAAGTGAAATTTGGAGAGTAAAAAGTGAAATAGTTAATAGTTAATCTACTATATTTCGTCTACAGAATCCGTATAGGTATATACGGCATTAGGGAATGTAGTAATGGTAAAAAATAAGAAGTAAAAAGGTCGGAGTGAAAATAAAAAAATGATATGAAAAAGGTAAATAAAGGCAGGGTAAAAAGTGAAATTTGGAGAGTAACAAGTGAAATAGTTAATAGTTAATCTACTATATTTCGTCTACAAAATCCGTATAGGTATATAGGGCTTTAGGGAATGTAGTAATGGTAAAAAAATAAGGAATAAAAAGGCCGGAGTAAAAATAAAAAAATGATATGAAAAAGGTAAATAAAGGCAGGGTAAAAAGTGAAATTTGGAGAGTAAAAAGAGAAATAGTTAAAAGTTAATCTACTATATTTCGTCTACAAAATCCGTATAGGTATATACGGCATTAGGGAATGTAGTAATGGTAAAAAAATAAGAAGTAAAAAGGTCGGAGTGAAAATAAAAAAATGATATGGAAAAGGTAAATAAAGGCAGGGTAAAAAGTGAAATTAGGAGAGTAAAAAGTGAAATAGTTAATAGTTAATCTACTATATTTCGTCTACAAAATTCGTATAGGTATATAGGGCATTAGGGAATGTAGTAATGGTAAAAATAAGAAGTAAAAAGGCCGGAGTGAAAATAAAAAAATGTTATGAAAAAGGAAAATAAAGGCAGGGTAAAAAGTGAAATTTAGAGTGTAAAAAGTGAAATAGTTAATAGTTAATCTTCTATATTTCGTCTATAAAATCCGTATAGGTATATACGGCATTAGGGAATGTAGTAATGGTAAAAATAAGAAGTAAAAAGGTCGGAGTGAAAATAAAAAAATGATATGAAAAAGGTAAATAAAGGCAAGGTAAAAAGTGAAATTTGGAGAGTAAAAATTGAAATAGTTTATAGTTAATCTACTATATTTCGTCTACAAAATCCATATAGCTATATAGGGCATTAGGGAATGTAGTAATGGTAAAAATAAGAAGTAAATAGGTCGGAGTGAAACAAAAAAAATGATATGAAAAAGGTAAATAAAGGCAGGGTAAAAAGTGAAATTTGGATAGTAACAAGTGAAATAGTTAATAATTAATCTACTATATTTTGTCTACAAAATCCGTATAGGTATATAGGGCATTAGGGAATGTAGTAAAGGAAAAAAATAAGAAATAAAAAGGCCGGAGGAAAAACAAAAAAATGATATGGAAAAGGTAAATAAAGGCCGAGTAAAAAGTGAAATAGTTAATAGTTAATCTACTATACTTCGTCTACAAAATCCGTATAGGTATATAGGGCATTAGGGAATGTAGTAATGGTAAAAAAATAAGAAATAAAATGGCCGGAGTGAAAATAAAAAAATGATATGAAAAAGGTAAATAAAGGCAGGGTAAAAAGTGAAATTTGGAGAGTATCAAGTGAAATAGTTAATAGTTAATCTACTATATTTCGTCTACAAAATCCGTATAGGTATATAGGGCTTTAGGGAATGTAGTAATGGTAAAAAAATAAGGAATAAAAAGGCCGGAGTGAAAATAAAAAAATGTAATGAAAAAGGTAAATAAAGGCAGGGTAAAAATTGAAATTTGGAGAGTAAAAAGTGAAATAGTTAAAAGTTAATCTACTATATTTCGTCTACAAAATCCGTATAGGTATATACGGCATTAGGGAATGTAGTAATGGTAAAAAAATAAGAAATAAAAAGGTCAGAGTGAAAATAAAAAAATGATATGGAAAAGGTAAATAAAGGCAGGGTAAAAAGTGAAATTAGGAGAGTAAAAAGTGAAATAGTTAATAGTTAATCTACTATATTTCGTCTACAAAATCCGTATAGGTATATAGGACATTAGGGAATGTAGTAATCGTAAAAATAAGAAGTAAAAAGGCCGGAGTGAAAATAAAAAAATGTTATGAAAAAGGTAAATAAAGGCAAGGTAAAAAGTGAAATTTGAAGAGTAAAAATTGAAATAGTTTATAGTTAATCTACTATATTTCGTCTACAAAATCCATATAGCTATATAGGGCATTAGGGAATGTAGTAATGGTAAAAATAAGAAGTAAATAGGTCGGAGTGAAACAAAAAAAATGATATGAAAAAGGTTAATAAAGGCAGGGTAAAAAGTGAAATTTGGATAGTAACAAGTGAAATAGTTAATAGTTAATCTTCTATATTTTGTCTACAAAATCCGTATAGTTATATAGGGCATTAGGGAATGTAGTAAAGGAAAAAAATAAGAAGTAAAAAGGCCGGAGGAAAAACAAAAAAATGATATGGAAAAGGTAAATAAAGGCCGAGTAAAAAGTGAAATAGTTAATAGTTAATCTACTATACTTCGTCTACAAAATCCGTATAGGTATATAGGGCATTAGGGAATGTAGTAATGGTAAAAAAATAAGAAATAAAATGGCCGGAGTGAAAATAAAAAAATGATAAGAAAAAGTTAAATAAAGGCAGGGTAAAAAGTGAAATTTGGAGAGTAAAAAGTGAAATAGTTAATAGTTAATCTACTATATTTCGTCTACAGAATCCGTATAGGTATATACGGCATTAGGGAATGTAGTAATGGTAAAAAATAAGAAGTAAAAAGGTCGGAGTGAAAATAAAAAAATGATATGAAAAAGGTAAATAAAGGCAGGGTAAAAAGTGAAATTTGGAGAGAAAAAATGAAATAGTTAATAGTTAATCTACTATATTTCGTCTACAAAATCCGTATAGGTATATAGGGCATTAGGGAATGTAGTAATGGTAAAAATAAGAAGTAAAAAGATCGGAGTGAAACA
Organism: Narthecium ossifragum; assembly: GCA_963920575.1. Taxonomy (NCBI): domain Eukaryota; kingdom Viridiplantae; phylum Streptophyta; class Magnoliopsida; order Dioscoreales; family Nartheciaceae; genus Narthecium; species Narthecium ossifragum. Next base: position 83,691 of record OY986964.1, on the reverse strand, counting down.
AAAAAAATGATATGAAAAAGGTAAATAAAGGCAGGGTAAAAAGTGAAATTTGGAGAGTAACAAGTGAAATAGTTAAAAGTTAATCTACTATATTTCGTCTACAAAATCCGTATAGGTATATACGGCATTAGGGAATGTAGTAATGGTAATAAAATAAGAAGTAAAAAGGTCGGAGTGAAAATAAAAAAATGATATGGAAAAGGTAAATAAAGGCAGGGTAAAAAGTGAAATTAGGAGAGTAAAAAGTGAAATAGTTAATAGTTAATCTACTATATTTCGTCTACAAAATTCGTATAGGTATATAGGGCATTAGGGAATGTAGTAATGGTAAAATTAAGAAGTAAAAAGGCCGGAGTGAAAATAAAAAAATGTTATGAAAAAGGAAAATAAAGGCAGGGTAAAAAGTGAAATTTGGAGTGTAAAAAGTGAAATAGTTAATAGTTAATCTACTATATTTCGTCTACAAAATCCGTATAGGTATATACGGCATTAGGGAATGTAGTAATGGTAAAAATAAGAAGTAAAAAGGTCGGAGTGAAAATAAAAAAATGATATGAAAAAGGTAAATAAAGGCAAGGTAAAAAGTGAAATTTGGAGAGTAAAAATTGAAATAGTTTATAGTTAATCTACTATATTTCGTCTACAAAATCCATATAGCTATATAGGGCATTAGGGAATGTAGTAATGGTAAAAATAAGAAGTAAATAGGTCGGAGTGAAACAAAGAAAATGATATGAAAAAGGTAAATAAAGGCAGGGTAAAAAGTGAAATTTGGATAGTAACAAGTGAAATAATTAATAGTTAATCTACTATATTTTGTCTAAAAAATCCGTATAGGTATATAGGGCATTAGGGAATGTAGTAAAGGAAAAAAATAAGAAGTAAAAGGGCCGGAGGAAAAAGAAAAAAATGATATGGAAAAGGTAAATAAAGGCCGAGTAAAAAGTGAAATAGTTAATAGTTAATCTACTATACTTCGTCTACAAAATTCGTATAGGTATATAGGGTATTAGGGAATGTAGTAATGGTAAAAAAATAAGAAATAAAAAGGCCGGAGTGAAAATAAAAAAATGATATGAAAAAGGTAAATAAAGGCAGGGTAAAAAGTGAAATTTGGAGAGTAACAAGTGAAATAGTTAATAGTTAATCTACTATATTTCGTCTACAGAATCCGTATAGGTATATAGGGCTTCAGGGAATGTATTAATGGTAAAAAAATAAGGAATAAAAAGGCCGGAGTGAAAATAAAAAAATGATATGAAAAAGGTAAATAAAGGCAAGGTAAAAAGTGAAATTTGGAGAGTAAAAAGTGAAATAGTTAAAAGTTAATCTACTATATTTCGTCTACAAAATCCGTATAGGTATATACGGAATTAGGGAATGTAGTAATGGTAAAAAAATAAGAAGTAAAAAGGTCGGAGTGAAAATAAAAAAATGATATGGAAAAGGTAAATAAAGGCAGGGTAAAAAGTGAAATTAGGAGAGTAAAAAGTGAAATAGTTAATAGTTAATCTACTATATTTCGTCTACAAAATCCGTATAGGTATATAGGGCATTAGGGAATGTAGTAATGGTAAAAATAAGAAGTAAAAAGGCCGGAGTGAAAATAAAAAAATGTTATGAAAAAGGAAAATAAAGGCAGGGTAAAAAGTGAAATTTGGAGTGTAAAAAGTGAAATAGTTAATAGTTAATCTACTATATTTCGTCTACAAAATCCGTATAGGTATATACGGCATTAGGGAATGTAGTAATGGTAAAAATAAGAAGTAAAAAGGTCGGAGTGAAAATAAAAAAATGATATGAAAAAGGTAAATAAAGGCAAGGTAAAAAGTGAAATTTGGAGAGTAAAAATTGAAATAGTTTATAGTTAATCTACTATATTTCGTCTACAAAATCCATATAGCTATATAGGGCATTAGGGAATGTAGTAATGGTAAAAATAAGAAGTAAATAGGTCGGAGTGAAACAAAAAAAATGATATGAAAAAGGTAAATAAAGGCAGGGTAAAAAGTGAAATTTGGATAGTAACAAGTGAAATAGTTAATAGTTAATCTACTATATTTTGTCTACAAAATCCGTATAGGTATATAGGGCATTAGGGAATGTAGTAAAGGAAAAAAATAAGAAGTAAAAAGGCCGGAGGAAAAACAAAAAAATGATATGGAAAAGGTAAATAAAGGCCGAGTAAAAAGTGAAATAGTTAATAGTTAATCTACTATACTTCGTCTACAAAATCCGTATAGGTATATAGGGCATTAGGGAATGTAGTAATGGTAAAAAAATAAGAAATAAAATGGCCGGAGTGAAAATAAAAAAATGATAAGAAAAAGTTAAATAAAGGCAGGGTAAAAAGTGAAATTTGGAGAGTAACAAGTGAAATAGTTAATAGTTAATCTACTATATTTCGTCTACAAAATCCGTATAGGTATATAGGGCTTTAGGGAATGTAGTAATGGTAAAAAAATAAGGAATAAAAAGGCCGGAGTAAAAATAAAAAAATGATATGAAAAAGGTAAATAAAGGCAGGGTAAAAAGTGAAATTTGGAGAGTAAAAAGTGAAATAGTTAAAAGTTAATCTACTATATTTCGTCTACAAAATCCGTATAGGTATATACGGCATTAGGGAATGTAGTAATGGTAAAAAAATAAGAAGTAAAAAGGTCGGAGTGAAAATAAAAAAATGATATGGAAAAGGTAAATAAAGGCAGGGTAAAAAGTGAAATTAGGAGAGTAAAAAGTGAAATAGTTAATAGTTAATCTACTATATTTCGTCTACAAAATTCGTATAGGTATATAGGGCATTAGGGAATGTAGTAATGGTAAAAATAAGAAGTAAAAAGGCCGGAGTGAAAATAAAAAAATGTTATGAAAAAGGAAAATAAAGGCAGGGTAAAAAGTGAAATTTAGAGTGTAAAAAGTGAAATAGTTAATAGTTAATCTTCTATATTTCGTCTACAAAATCCGTATAGGTATATACGGCATTAGGGAATGTAGTAATGGTAAAAATAAGAAGTAAAAAGGTCGGAGTGAAAATAAAAAAATGATATGAAAAAGGTAAATAAAGGCAAGGTAAAAAGTGAAATTTGGAGAGTAAAAATTGAAATAGTTTATAGTTAATCTACTATATTTCGTCTACAAAATCCATATAGCTATATAGGGCATTAGGGAATGTAGTAATGGTAAAAATAAGAAGTAAATAGGTCGGAGTGAAACAAAAAAAATGATATGAAAAAGGTAAATAAAGGCAGGGTAAAAAGTGAAATTTGGATAGTAACAAGTGAAATAGTTAATAATTAATCAACTATATTTTGTCTACAAAATCCGTATAGGTATATAGGGCATTAGGGAATGTAGTAAAGGAAAAAAATAAGAAGTAAAAAGGCCGGAGGAAAAACAAAAAAATGATATGGAAAAGGTAAATAAAGGCCGAGTAAAAAGTGAAATAGTTAATAGTTAATCTACTATACTTCGTCTACAAAATCCGTATAGGTATATAGGGCATTAGGGAATGTAGTAATGGTAAAAAAATAAGAAATAAAATGGCCGGAGTGAAAATAAAAAAATGATATGAAAAAGGTAAATAAAGGCAGGGTAAAAAGTGAAATTTGGAGAGTAACAAGTGAAATAGTTAATAGTTAATCTACTATATTTCGTCTACAAAATCCGTATAGGTATATAGGGCTTTAGGGAATGTAGTAATGGTAAAAAAATAAGGAATAAAAAGGCCGGAGTGAAAATAAAAAAATGTAATGAAAAAGGTAAATAAAGGCAGGGTAAAAATTGAAATTTGGAGAGTAAAAAGTGAAATAGTTAAAAGTTAATCTACTATATTTCGTCTATAAAATCCGTATAGGTATATACGGCATTAGGGAATGTAGTAATGGTAAAAAAATAAGAAATAAAAAGGTCAGAGTGAAAATAAAAAAATGATATGGAAAAGGTAAATAAAGGCAGGGTAAAAAGTGAAATTAGGAGAGTAAAAAGTGAAATAGTTAATAGTTAATCTACTATATTTCGTCTACAAAATCCGTATAGGTATATAGGACATTAGGGAATGTAGTAATCGTAAAAATAAGAAGTAAAAAGGCCGGAGTGAAAATAAAAAAATGTTATGAAAAAGGTAAATAAAGGCAAGGTAAAAAGTGAAATTTGAAGAGTAAAAATTGAAATAGTTTATAGTTAATCTACTATATTTCGTCTACAAAATCCATATAGCTATATAGGGCATTAGGGAATGTAGTAATGGTAAAAATAAGAAGTAAATAGGTCGGAGTGAAACAAAAAAAATGATATGAAAAAGGTTAATAAAGGCAGGGTAAAAAGTGAAATTTGGATAGTAACAAGTGAAATAGTTAATAGTTAATCTTGTATATTTTGTCTACAAAATCCGTATAGTTATATAGGGCATTAGGGAATGTAGTAAAGGAAAAAAATAAGAAGTAAAAAGGCCGGAGGAAAAACAAAAAAATGATATGGAAAAGGTAAATAAAGGCCGAGTAAAAAGTGAAATAGTTAATAGTTAATCTACTATACTTCGTCTACAAAATCCGTATAGGTATATAGGGCATTAGGGAATGTAGTAATGGTAAAAAAATAAGAAATAAAATGGCCGGAGTGAAAATAAAAAAATGATATGCAAAAGGTAAATAAAGGCAGGGTAAAAAGTGAAATTTGGAGAGTAACAAGTGAAATAGTTAATAGTTAATCTACTATATTTCGTCTACAAAATCCGTATAGGTATATAGGGCTTTAGGGAATGTAGTAATGGTAAAAAAATAAGGAATAAAAAGGCCGGAGTGAAAATAAAAAAATGATATGAAAAAGGTAAATAAAGGCAGGGTAAAAAGTGAAATTTGGAGAGTAAAAAGTGAAATAGTTAATAGTTAATCTACTATATTTCGTCTACAGAATCCGTATAGGTATATACGGCATTAGGGAATGTAGTAATGGTAAAAAATAAGAAGTAAAAAGGTCGGAGTGAAAATAAAAAAATGATATGAAAAAGGTAAATAAAGGCAGGGTAAAAAGTGAAATTTGGAGAGAAAAAATGAAATAGTTAATAGTTAATCTACTATATTTCGTCTACAAAATCCGTATAGGTATATAGGGCATTAGGGAATGTAGTAATGGTAAAAATAAGAAGTAAAAAGATCGGAGTGAAACAAAAAAAATGATATGAAAAAGGTAAATAAAGGCAGGGTAAAAAGTGAAATTTGGAGAGTAACAAGTGAAATAGTTAAAAGTTAATCTACTATATTTCGCCTACAAAATCCGTATAGGTATATACGGCATTAGGGAATGTAGTAATGGTAAAAAAATAAGAAGTAAAAAGGTCGGAGTGAAAATAAAAAAATGATATGGAAAAGGTAAATAAAGGCAGGGTAAAAAGTGAAATTAGGAGAGTAAAAAGTGAAATAGTTAATAGTTAATCTACTATATTTCGTCTACAAAATTCGTATAGGTATATAGGGCATTAGGGAATGTAGTAATGGTAAAAATAAGAAGTAAAAAGGCCGGAGTGAAAATAAAAAAATGTTATGAAAAAGGAAAATAAAGGCAGGGTAAAAAGTTAAATTTAGAGTGTAAAAAGTGAAATAGTTAATAGTTAATTTTCTATATTTCGTCTACAAAATCCGTATAGGTATATACGGCATTAGGGAATGTAGTAATGGTAAAAATAAGAAGTAAAAAGGTCGGAGTGAAAATAAAAAAATGATATGAAAAAGGTAAATAAAGGCAAGGTAAAAAATGAAATTTGGAGAGTAAAAATTGAAATAGTTTATAGTTAATCTACTATATTTCGTCTACAAAATCCATATAGCTATATAGGGCATTAGGGAATGTAGTAATGGTAAAAATAAGAAGTAAATAGGACGGAGTGAAACAAAGAAAATGATATGAAAAAGGTAAATAAAGGCAGGGTAAAAAGTGAAATTTGGATAGTAACAAGTGAAATAATTAATAGTTAATCTACTATATTTTGTCTAAAAAATCCGTATAGGTATATAGGGCATTAGGGAATGTAGTAAAGGAAAAAAATAAGAAGTAAAAGGGCCGGAGGAAAAAGAAAAAAATGATATGGAAAAGGTAAATAAAGGCCGAGTAAAAAGTGAAATAGTTAATAGTTAATCTACTATACTTCGTCTACAAAATTCGTATAGGTATATAGGGTATTAGGGAATGTAGTAATGGTAAAAAAATAAGAAATAAAAAGGCCGGAGTGAAAATAAAAAAATGATATGAAAAAGGTAAATAAAGGCAGGGTAAAAAGTGAAATTTGGAGAGTAACAAGTGAAATAGTTAATAGTTAATCTACTATATTTCGTCTACAGAATCCGTATAGGTATATAGGGCTTCAGGGAATGTAGTAATGGTAAAAAAAATAAGGAATAAAAAGGCCGGAGTGAAAATAAAAAAATGATATGAAAAAGGTAAATAAAGGCAGGGTAAAAAGTGAAATTTGGAGAGTAAAAAGTGAAATAGTTAAAAGTTAATCTACTATATTTCGTCTACAAAATCCGTATAGGTATATACGGAATTAGGGAATGTAGTAATGGTAAAAAAATAAGAAGTAAAAAGGTCGGAGTGAAAATAAAAAAATGATATGGAAAAGGTAAATAAAGGCAGGGTAAAAAGTGAAATTAGGAGAGTAAAAAGTGAAATAGTTAATAGTTAATCTACTATATTTCGTCTACAAAATCCGTATAGGTATATAGGGCATTAGGGAATGTAGTAATGGTAAAAATAAGAAGTAAAAAGGCCGGAGTGAAAATAAAAAAATGTTATGAAAAAGGAAAATAAAGGCAGGGTAAAAAGTGAAATTTGGAGTGTAAAAAGTGAAATAGTTAATAGTTAATCTACTATATTTCGTCTACAAAATCCGTATAGGTATATACGGCATTAGGGAATGTAGTAATGGTAAAAATAAGAAGTAAAAAGGTCGGAGTGAAAATAAAAAAATGATATGAAAAAGGTAAATAAAGGCAAGGTAAAAAGTGAAATTTGGAGAGTAAAAATTGAAATAGTTTATAGTTAATCTACTATATTTCGTCTACAAAATCCATATAGCTATATAGGGCATTAGGGAATGTAGTAATGGTAAAAATAAGAAGTAAATAGGTCGGAGTGAAACAAAAAAAATGATATGAAAAAGGTAAATAAAGGCAGGGTAAAAAGTGAAATTTGGATAGTAACAAGTGAAATAGTTAATAGTTAATCTACTATATTTTGTCTACAAAATCCGTATAGGTATATAGGGCATTAGGGAATGTAGTAAAGGAAAAAAATAAGAAGTAAAAAGGCCGGAGGAAAAACAAAAAAATGATATGGAAAAGGTAAATAAAGGCCGAGTAAAAAGTGAAATAGTTAATAGTTAATCTACTATACTTCGTCTACAAAATCCGTATAGGTATATAGGGCATTAGGGAATGTAGTAATGGTAAAAAAATAAGAAATAAAATGGCCGGAGTGAAAATAAAAAAATGATAAGAAAAAGTTAAATAAAGGCAGGGTAAAAAGTGAAATTTGGAGAGTAACAAGTGAAATAGTTAATAGTTAATCTACTATATTTCGTCTACAAAATCCGTATAGGTATATAGGGCTTTAGGGAATGTAGTAATGGTAAAAAAATAAGGAATAAAAAGGCCGGAGTAAAAATAAAAAAATGATATGAAAAAGGTAAATAAAGGCAGGGTAAAAAGTGAAATTTGGAGAGTAAAAAGTGAAATAGTTAAAAGTTAATCTACTATATTTCGTCTACAAAATCCGTATAGGTATATACGGCATTAGGGAATGTAGTAATGGTAAAAAAATAAGAAGTAAAAAGGTCGGAGTGAAAATAAAAAAATGATATGGAAAAGGTAAATAAAGGCAGGGTAAAAAGTGAAATTAGGAGAGTAAAAAGTGAAATAGTTAATAGTTAATCTACTATATTTCGTCTACAAAATTCGTATAGGTATATAGGGCATTAGGGAATGTAGTAATGGTAAAAATAAGAAGTAAAAAGGGCGGAGTGAAAATAAAAAAATGTTATGAAAAAGGAAAATAAAGGCAGGGTAAAAAGTGAAATTTAGAGTGTAAAAAGTGAAATAGTTAATAGTTAATCTTCTATATTTCGTCTACAAAATCCGTATAGGTATATACGGCATTAGGGAATGTAGTAATGGTAAAAATAAGAAGTAAAAAGGTCGGAGTGAAAATAAAAAAATGATATGAAAAAGGTAAATAAAGGCAAGGTAAAAAGTGAAATTTGGAGAGTAAAAATTGAAATAGTTTATAGTTAATCTACTATATTTCGTCTACAAAATCCATATAGCTACATAGGGCATTAGGGAATGTAGTAATGGTAAAAATAAGAAGTAAATAGGTCGGAGTGAAACAAAAAAAATGATATGAAAAAGGTAAATAAAGGCAGGGTAAAAAGTGAAATTTGGATAGTAACAAGTGAAATAGTTAATAGTTAATCTACTATATTTTGTCTACAAAATCCGTATAGGTATATAGGGCATTAGGGAATGTAGTAAAGGAAAAAAATAAGAAGTAAAAAGGCCGGAGGAAAAACAAAAAAATGATATGGAAAAGGTAAATAAAGGCCGAGTAAAAAGTGAAATAGTTAATAGTTAATCTACTATACTTCGTCTACAAAATCCGTATAGGTATATAGGGCATTAGGGAATGTAGTAATGGTAAAAAAATAAGAAATAAAATGGCCGGAGTGAAAATAAAAAAATGATAAGAAAAAGTTAAATAAAGGCAGGGTAAAAAGTGAAATTTGGAGAGTAACAAGTGAAATAGTTAATAGTTAATCTACTATATTTCGTCTACAAAATCCGTATAGGTATATAGGGCTTTAGGGAATGTAGTAATGGTAAAAAAATAAGGAATAAAAAGGCCGGAGTAAAAATAAAAAAATGATATGAAAAAGGTAAATAAAGGCAGGGTAAAAAGTGAAATTTGGAGAGTAAAAAGTGAAATAGTTAAAAGTTAATCTACTATATTTCGTCTACAAAATCCGTATAGGTATATACGGCATTAGGGAATGTAGTAATGGTAAAAAAATAAGAAGTAAAAAGGTCGGAGTGAAAATAAAAAAATGATATGGAAAAGGTAAATAAAGGCAGGGTAAAAAGTGAAATTAGGAGAGTAAAAAGTGAAATAGTTAATAGTTAATCTACTATATTTCGTCTACAAAATTCGTATAGGTATATAGGGCATTAGGGAATGTAGTAATGGTAAAAATAAGAAGTAAAAAGGGCGGAGTGAAAATAAAAAAATGTTATGAAAAAGGAAAATAAAGGCAGGGTAAAAAGTGAAATTTAGAGTGTAAAAAGTGAAATAGTTAATAGTTAATCTTCTATATTTCGTCTACAAAATCCGTATAGGTATATACGGCATTAGGGAATGTAGTAATGGTAAAAATAAGAAGTAAAAAGGTCGGAGTGAAAATAAAAAAATGATATGAAAAAGGTAAATAAAGGCAAGGTAAAAAGTGAAATTTGGAGAGTAAAAATTGAAATAGTTTATAGTTAATCTACTATATTTCGTCTACAAAATCCATATAGCTATATAGGGCATTAGGGAATGTAGTAATGGTAAAAATAAGAAGTAAATAGGTCGGAGTGAAACAAAAAAAATGATATGAAAAAGGTAAATAAAGGCAGGGTAAAAAGTGAAATTTGGATAGTAACAAGTGAAATAGTTAATAATTAATCTACTATATTTTGTCTACAAAATCCGTATAGGTATATAGGGCATTAGGGAATGTAGTAAAGGAAAAAAATAAGAAGTAAAAAGGCCGGAGGAAAAACAAAAAAATGATATGGAAAAGGTAAATAAAGGCCGAGTAAAAAGTGAAATAGTTAATAGTTAATCTACTATACTTCGTCTACAAAATCCGTATAGGTATATAGGGCATTAGGGAATGTAGTAATGGTAAAAAAATAAGAAATAAAATGGCCGGAGTGAAAATAAAAAAATGATATGAAAAAGGTAAATAAAGGCAGGGTAAAAAGTGAAATTTGGAGAGTAACAAGTGAAATAGTTAATAGTTAATCTACTATATTTCGTCTACAAAATCCGTATAGGTATATAGGGCTTTAGGGAATGTAGTAATGGTAAAAAAATAAGGAATAAAAAGGCCGGAGTGAAAATAAAAAAATGTAATGAAAAAGGTAAATAAAGGCAGGGTAAAAATTGAAATTTGGAGAGTAAAAAGTGAAATAGTTAAAAGTTAATCTACTATATTTCGTCTACAAAATCCGTATAGGTATATACGGCATTAGGGAATGTAGTAATGGTAAAAAAATAAGAAATAAAAAGGTCAGAGTGAAAATAAAAAAATGATATGGAAAAGGTAAATAAAGGCAGGGTAAAAAGTGAAATTAGGAGAGTAAAAAGTGAAATAGTTAATAGTTAATCTACTATATTTCGTCTACAAAATCCGTATAGGTATATAGGACATTAGGGAATGTAGTAATCGTAAAAATAAGAAGTAAAAAGGCCGGAGTGAAAATAAAAAAATGTTATGAAAAAGGTAAATAAAGGCAAGGTAAAAAGTGAAATTTGAAGAGTAAAAATTGAAATAGTTTATAGTTCATCTACTATATTTCGTCTACAAAATCCATATAGCTATATAGGGCATTAGGGAATGTAGTAATGGTAAAAATAAGAAGTAAATAGGTCGGAGTGAAACAAAAAAAATGATATGAAAAAGGTAAATAAAGGCAGGGTAAAAAGTGAAATTTGGATAGTAACAAGTGAAATAGTTAATAGTTAATCTACTATATTTTGTCTACAAAATCCGTATAGGTATATAGGGCATTAGGGAATGTAGTAAAGGAAAAAAATAAGAAGTAAAAGGGCCGGAGGAAAAACAAAAAAATGATATGGAAAAGGTAAATAAAGGCCGAGTAAAAAGTGAAATAGTTAATAGTTAATCTACTATACTTCGTCTACAAAATCCGTATAGGTATATAGGGCATTAGGGAATGTAGTAATGGTAAAAAAATAAGAAATAAAAAGGCCGGAGTGAAAATAAAAAAATGATATGAAAAAGGTAAATAAAGGCAGGGTAAAAAGTGAAATTTGGAGAGTAACAAGTGAAATAGTTAATAGTTAATCTACTATATTTCGTCTACAAAATCCGTATAGGTATATAGGACATTAGGGAATGTAGTAATAGTAAAAAATAAAACGTAAAAAGGCCGGAGTGAAAATAAAAAAATGATATGAAAAAGGTAAATAAAGGCAGGGTAAAATGTGAAATTTGGAGAGTAAAAAGTGAAATAGTTAATAGTTAATCTACTATATTTCGTCTACAAAATCCGTATAGGTATATAGGACATTAGGGAATGTAGTAATGGTAAAAAATAAAACGTAAAAAGGCCGGTGTGAAAATAAAAAAATGATATGAAAAAGGTAAATAAAGGCAGGGTAAAATGTGAAATTTGGAGAGTAAAAAGTGAAATAGTTAATAGTTAATCTACTATATTTCGTCTACAAAATCCGTATAGGTATATAGGACATTAGGGAATGTAGTAATGGTAAAAAATAAAACGTAAAAAGGCCGGAGTGAAAATAAAAAAATGATATGAAAAAGGTAAATAAAGGCAGGGTAAAATGTGAAATTTGGAGAGTAAAAAGTGAAATAGTTAATAGTTAATCTACTATATTTCGTTTACAAAATCCGTATAGGTATATACGGCATTAGGGAATGTAGTAATGGTAAAAAATAAAACGTAAAAACGCCGGAGTGAAAATCAAAAAATGATATGAAAAAGGTAAATAAAGGCAGGGTAAAAAATGAAATTTGGAGAGTAAAAAGTGAAATAGTTAATAGTTAATCTACTATATTTCGTCTACAAAATCCGTATAGGTTTATACGGCATTAGGGAATGTAGTAATGGTAAAAATAAGAAGTAAAAAGGTCGGAGTGAAACCAAAAAAATGATATGAAAAAGGTAAATAAAGGCAGGGTAAAAAGTGAAATTTGGAGAGTAAAAAGTGAAATAGTTAATAGTTAATCTACTATATTTCGTCTACAAAATCCGTATAGGTATATAGGGCATTAGGGAATGTGGTAATGGTAAAAATAAGAAGTAAAAAGGTCGGAGTGAAACAAAAAAAATGATATGGAAAAGGTAAATAAAGGCAAGGTAAAAAGTGAAATTTGGAGTGTAAAAATTGAAATAGTTTATAGTTCATCTACTATATTTCGTCTACAAAATCCATATAGCTATATAGGGCATTAGGGAATGTAGTAATGGTAAAAATAAGAAGTAAATAGGTCGGAGTGAAACAAAAAAAATGATATGAAAAAGGTAAATAAAGGCAGGGTAAAAAGTGAAATTTGGAAAGTAACAAGTGAAATAGTTAATAGTTAATCTACTATATTTTGTCTACAAAATCCGTATAGGTATATAGGGCATTAGGGAATGTAGTAAAGGAAAAAAATAAGAAGTAAAAGGGCCGGAGGAAAAACAAAAAAATGATATGGAAAAGGTAAATAAAGGCCGAGTAAAAAGTGAAATAGTTAATAGTTAATCTACTATACTTCGTCTACAAAATCCGTATAGGTATATAGGGCATTAGGGAATGTAGTAATGGTAAAAAAATAAGAAATAAAAAGGCCGGAGTGAAAATAAAAAAATGATATGAAAAAGGTAAATAAAGGCAGGGTAAAAAGTGAAATTTGGAGAGTAACAAGTGAAATAGTTAATAGTTAATCTACTATATTTCGTCTACAAAATCCGTATAGGTATATAGGGCTTTAGGGAATGTAGTAATGGTAAAAAAATAAGGAATAAAAAGGCCGGAGTGAAAATAAAAAAATGATATGAAAAAGGTAAATAAAGGCAGGGTAAAAAGTGAAATTTGGAGAGTAAAAAGTGAAGTAGTTAAAAGTTAATCTACTATATTTCGTCTACAAAATCCGTATAGGTATATAGGACATTAGGGAATGTAGTAATGGTAAAAATAAGAAGTAAAAAGGTCGGAGTGAAAATAAAAAAATGATATGAAAAAGGTAAATAAAGGCAGGGTAAAAAGTGAAATTTGGAGAGTAAAAAGTGAAATAGTTAATAGTTAATCTTCTATATTTCGTCTACAAAATCCGTATAGGTATATAGGACATTAGGGAATGTAGTAATGGTAAAAAATAAAACGTAAAAAAGCCGGAGTGAAAATAAAAAAATGATATGAAAAAGGTAAATAAAGGCAGGGTAAAATGTGAAATTTGGAGAGTAAAAAGTGAAATAGTCAATAGTTAATCTACTATATTTCGTCTACAAAATCCGTATAGGTATGTAGGACATTAGGGAATGTAGTAATAGTAAAAAATAAAACGTAAAAAGGCCGGAGTGAAAAATAAAAAAATGATATGAAAAAGGTAAATAAAGGCAGGGTAAAATGTGAAATTTGGAGAGTAAAAAGTGAAATAGTTAATAGTTAATCTACTATATTTCGTCTACAAAATCCGTATAGGTATATAGGACATTAGTGAATGTAGTAATGGTAAAAAATAAAACGTAAAAAGGCCGGAGTGAAAATAAAAAAATGATATGAAAAAGGTAAATAAAGGCAGGGTAAAAAATGAAATTTGGAGAGTAAAAAGTGAAATAGTTAATAGTTAATCTACTATATTTCGTCTACAAAATCCGTATAGGTTTATACGGCATTAGGGAATGTAGTAATGGTAAAAATAAGAAGTAAAAAGGTCGGAGTGAAACCAAAAAAATGATATGAAAAAGGTAAATAAAGGCAGGGTAAAAAGTGAAATTTGGAGAGTAAAAAGTGAAATAGTTAATAGTTAATCTACTATATTTCGTCTACAAAATCCGTATAGGTATATAGGGCATTAGGGAATGTAGTAATGGTAAAAAAATAAGAAGTAAAAAGGTCGGAGTGAAAATAAAAAAATGATATGAAAAAGGTAAATAAAGGCAGGGTAAAAACTGAAATTTGGAGAGTAAAAAGTGAAATAGTTAATAGTTAATCTTCTATATTTCGTCTACAAAATCCGTATAGGTATATAGGACATTAGGGAATGTATTAATGGTAAAAAATAAAACGTAAAAAAGCCGGAGTGAGAATAAAAAAATGATATGAAAAAGGTAAATAAAGGCAGGGTAAAATGTGAAATTTGGAGAGTAAAAAGTGAAATAGTTAATAGTTAATCTACTATATTTCGTCTACAAAATCCGTATAGGTATATAGGACATTAGGGAATGTAGTAATGGTAAAAAATAAAACGTAAAAGGCCGGAGTGAAAATAAAAAAATGATATGAAAAAGGTAAATAAAGGCAGGGTAAAATGTGAAATTTGGAGAGTAAAAAGTGAAATAGTTAATAGTTAATCTACTATATTTCGTCTACAAAATCCGTATAGGTATATAGGACATTAGGGAATGTAGTAATGGTAAAAAAGAAAACGTAAAAAGGCCGGAGTGAAAATCAAAAAATGATATGAAAAAGGTAAATAAAGGCAGGGTAAAATGTGAAATTTGGAGAGTAAAAAGTGAAATAGTTAATAGTTAATCTACTATATTTCGTCTACAAAATCCGTATAGGTATATACGGCATTAGGGAATGTAGTAATGGTAAAAAATAAAACGTAAAAACGCCGGAGTGAAAATCAAAAAATGATATGAAAAAGGTAAATAAAGGCAGGGTAAAAAGTGAAATTTGGAGAGTAAAAAGTGAAATAGTTAATAGTTAATCTACTATATTTCGTCTACAAAATCCGTATAGGTTTATACGGCATTAGGGAATGTAGTAATGGTAAAAATAAGAAGTAAAAAGGTCGGACTGAAACCAAAAAAATGATATGAAAAAGGTAAATAAAGGCAGGGTAAAAAGTGAAATTTGGAGAGTAAAAAGTGAAATAGTTAATAGTTAATCTACTATATTTCGTCTACAAAATCCGTATAGGTATATAGGGCATTAGGGAATGTAGTAATGGTAAAAATAAGAAGTAAAATGGTCGGAGTGAAACAAAAAAAATGATAGGGAAAAGGTAAATAAAGGCATGGTAAAAAGTGAAATTTGGAGAGTAACAAGTGAAATAGTTAATCTACTATATCTCGTCTACAAAATCCGTATCGGTATATAGGGCATTAGGGAATGTAGTAATGGTAAAAAAATAAGAAATAAAAAGGCCGGAGTGAAAATAAAAAAATGATATGAAAAAGGTAAATAAAGGCAGGATAAAAAGTGAAATTTGGAGAGTAAAAACTTAAATAGTTAATAGTTAATCTACTATATTTCGTCTACAAAATCCGTATAGGTATATACGGCATTAGGGAATGTAGTAATGGAAAAAATAAGAAGTAAAAAGGTCGGAGTGAAAATAAAAAAATGATATGAAAAAGGTAAATAAAGGCGGGGTAAAAACTGAAATTTGGAGAGTAAAAAGTGAAATAGTTAATAGTTAATCTTCTATATTTCGTCTACAAAATCCGTATAGGTATATAGGACATTAGGGAATGTAGTAATGGTAAAAAATAAAACGTAAAAAAGCCGGAGTGAAAATAAAAAAATGATATGAAAAAGGTAAATAAAGGCATGGTAAAATGTGAAATTTGGAGAGTAAAAAGTGAAATAGTTAATAGTTAATCTACTATATTTCGTCTACAAAATCCGTATAGGTATATAGGACATTAGGGAATGTAGTAATAGTAAAAAATAAAACGTAAAAAGGCCGGAGTGAAAATAAAAAAATGATATGAAAAAGGTAAATAAAGGCAGGGTAAAATGTGAAATTTGGAGAGTAAAAAGTGAAATAGTTAATAGTTAATCTACTATATTTCGTCTACAAAATCCGTATAGGTATATAGGACATTAGGGAATGTAGTAATGGTAAAAAATAAAACGTAAAAAGGCCGGAGTGAAAATAAAAAAATGATATGAAAAAGGTAAATAAAGGCAGGGTAAAATGTGAAATTTGGAGAGTAAAAAGTGAAATAGTTAATAGTTAATCTACTATATTTCGTCTACAAAATCCGTATAGGTATATACGGCATTAGGGAATGTAGTAATGGTAAAAAATAAAACGTAAAAACGCCGGAGTGAAAATCAAAAAATGATATGAAAAAGGTAAATAAAGGCAGGGTAAAAAATGAAATTTGGAGAGTAAAAAGTGAAATAGTTAATAGTTAATCTACTATATTTCGTCTACAAAATCCGTATAGGTTTATACGGCATTAGGGAATGTAGTAATGGTAAAAATAAGAAGTAAAAAGGTCGGAGTGAAACCAAAAAAATGATATGAAAAAGGTAAATAAAGGCAGGGTAAAAAGTGAAATTTGGAGAGTAAAAAGTGAAATAGTTAATAGTTAATCTACTATATTTCGTCTACAAAATCCGTATAGGTATATAGGGCATTAGGGAATGTGGTAATGGTAAAAATAAGAAGTAAAAAGGTCGGAGTGAAACAAAAAAAATGATATGGAAAAGGTAAATAAAGGCAAGGTAAAAAGTGAAATTTGGAGTGTAAAAATTGAAATAGTTTATAGTTCATCTACTATATTTCGTCTACAAAATCCATATAGCTATATAGGGCATTAGGGAATGTAGTAATGGTAAAAATAAGAAGTAAATAGGTCGGAGTGAAACAAAAAAAATGATATGAAAAAGGTAAATAAAGGCAGGGTAAAAAGTGAAATTTGGATAGTAACAAGTGAAATAGTTAATAGTTAATCTACTATATTTTGTCTACAAAATCCGTATAGGTATATAGGGCATTAGGGAATGTAGTAAAGGAAAAAAATAAGAAGTAAAAGGGCCGGAGGAAAAACAAAAAAATGATATGGAAAAGGTAAATAAAGGCCGAGTAAAAAGTGAAATAGTTAATAGTTAATCTACTATACTTCGTCTACAAAATCCGTATAGGTATATAGGGCATTAGGGAATGTAGTAATGGTAAAAAAATAAGAAATAAAAAGGCCGGAGTGAAAATAAAAAAATGATATGAAAAAGGTAAATAAAGGCAGGGTAAAAAGTGAAATTTGGAGAGTAACAAGTGAAATAGTTAATAGTTAATCTACTATATTTCGTCTACAAAATCCGTATAGGTATATAGGGCTTTAGGGAATGTAGTAATGGTAAAAAAATAAGGAATAAAAAGGCCGGAGTGAAAATCAAAAAATGATATGAAAAAGGTAAATAAAGGCAGGGTAAAAAATGAAATTTGGAGAGTAAAAAGTGAAATAGTTAATAGTTAATCTACTATATTTCGTCTACAAAATCCGTATAGGTTTATACGGCATTAGGGAATGTAGTAATGGAAAAAATAAGAAGTAAAAAGGTCGGAGTGAAAATAAAAAAATGATATGAAAAAGGTAAATAAAGGCAGGGTGAAAAGTGAAATTTGGAGAGTAAAAAGTGAAATAGTTAATAGTTAATCTTCTATATTTCGTCTACAAAATCCGTATAGGTATATAGGACATTAGGGAATGTAGTAATAGTAAAAAATAAAACGTAAAAAGGCCGGAGTGAAAAATAAAAAAATGATATGAAAAAGGTAAATAAAGGCAGGGTAAAATGTGAAATTTGGAGAGTAAAAAGTGAAATAGTTAATAGTTAATCTACTATATTTCGTCTACAAAATCCGTATAGGTATATAGGACATTAGTGAATGTAGTAATGGTAAAAAATAAAACGTAAAAAGGCCGGAGTGAAAATAAAAAAATGATATGAAAAAGGTAAATAAAGGCAGGGTAAAATGTGAAATTTGGAGAGTAAAAAGTGAAATAGTTAATAGTTAATCTACTATATTTCGTCTACAAAATCCGTATAGGTATATAGGACATTAGGGAATGTAGTAATGGTAAAAAATAAAACGTAAAAAGGCCGGAGTGAAAATAAAAAAATGATATGAAAAAGGTAAATAAAGGCAGGGTAAAATGTGAAATTTGGAGAGTAAAAAGTGAAATAGTTAATAGTTAATCTACTATATTTCGTTTACAAAATCCGTATAGGTATATACGGCATTAGGGAATGTAGTAATGGTAAAAAATAAAACGTAAAAACGCCGGAGTGAAAATCAAAAAATGATATGAAAAAGGTAAATAAAGGCAGGGTAAAAAATGAAATTTGGAGAGTAAAAAGTGAAATATTTAATAGTTAATCTACTATATTTCGTCTACAAAATCCGTATAGGTTTATACGGCATTAGGGAATGTAGTAATGGTAAAAATAAGAAGTAAAAAGGTCGGAGTGAAACCAAAAAAATGATATGAAAAAGGTAAATAAAGGCAGGGTAAAAAGTGAAATTTGGAGAGTAAAAAGTGAAATAGTTAATAGTTAATCTACTATATTTCGTCTACAAAATCCGTATAGGTATATAGGGCATTAGGGAATGTGGTAATGGTAAAAATAAGAAGTAAAAAGGTCGGAGTGAAACAAAAAAAATGATATGGAAAAGGTAAATAAAGGCAAGGTAAAAAGTGAAATTTGGAGTGTAAAAATTGAAATAGTTTATAGTTCATCTACTATATTTCGTCTACAAAATCCATATAGCTATATAGGGCATTAGGGAATGTAGTAATGGTAAAAATAAGAAGTAAATAGGTCGGAGTGAAACAAAAAAAATGATATGAAAAAGGTAAATAAAGGCAGGGTAAAAAGTGAAATTTGGATAGTAACAAGTGAAATAGTTAATAGTTAATCTACTATATTTTGTCTACAAAATCCGTATAGGTATATAGGGCATTAGGGAATGTAGTAAAGGAAAAAAATAAGAAGTAAAAGGGCCGGAGGAAAAACAAAAAAATGATATGGAAAAGGTAAATAAAGGCCGAGTAAAAAGTGAAATAGTTAATAGTTAATCTACTATACTTCGTCTACAAAATCCGTATAGGTATATAGGGCATTAGGGAATGTAGTAATGGTAAAAAAATAAGAAATAAAAAGGCCGGAGTGAAAATAAAAAAATGATATGAAAAAGGTAAATAAAGGCAGGGTAAAAAGTGAAATTTGGAGAGTAACAAGTGAAATAGTTAATAGTTAATCTACTATATTTCGTCTACAAAATCCGTATAGGTATATAGGGCTTTAGGGAATGTAGTAATGGTAAAAAAATAAGGAATAAAAAGGCCGGAGTGAAAATAAAAAAATGATATGAAAAAGGTAAATAAAGGCAGGGTAAAAAGTGAAATTTGGAGAGTAAAAAGTGAAGTAGTTAAAAGTTAATCTACTATATTTCGTCTACAAAATCCGTATAGGTATATAGGACATTAGGGAATGTAGTAATGGTAAAAATAAGAAGTAAAAAGGTCGGAGTGAAAATAAAAAAATGATATGAAAAAGGTAAATAAAGGCAGGGTAAAAAGTGAAATTTGGAGAGTAAAAAGTGAAATAGTTAATAGTTAATCTTCTATATTTCGTCTACAAAATCCGTATAGGTATATAGGACATTAGGGAATGTAGTAATGGTAAAAAATAAAACGTAAAAAAGCCGGAGTGAAAATAAAAAAATGATATGAAAAAGGTAAATAAAGGCAGGGTAAAATGTGAAATTTGGAGAGTAAAAAGTGAAATAGTTAATAGTTAATCTACTATATTTCGTCTACAAAATCCGTATAGGTATATAGGACATTAGGGAATGTAGTAATAGTAAAAAATAAAACGTAAAAAGGCCGGAGTGAAAATAAAAAAATGATATGAAAAAGGTAAATAAAGGCAGGGTAAAATGTGAAATTTGGAGAGTAAAAAGTGAAATAGTTAATAGTTAATCTACTATATTTCGTCTACAAAATCCGTATAGGTATATAGGACATTAGTGAATGTAGTAATGGTAAAAAATAAAACGTAAAAAGGCCGGAGTGAAAATAAAAAAATGATATGAAAAAGGTAAATAAAGGCAGGGTAAAATGTGAAATTTGGAGAGTAAAAAGTGAAATAGTTAATAGTTAATCTACTATATTTCGTCTACAAAATCCGTATAGGTATATAGGACATTAGGGAATGTAGTAATGGTAAAAAATAAAACGTAAAAAGGCCGGAGTGAAAATAAAAAAATGATATGAAAAAGGTAAATAAAGGCAGGGTAAAATGTGAAATTTGGAGAGTAAAAAGTGAAATAGTTAATAGTTAATCTACTATATTTCGTTTACAAAATCCGTATAGGTATATACGGCATTAGGGAATGTAGTAATGGTAAAAAATAAAACGTAAAAACGCCGGAGTGAAAATCAAAAAATGATATGAAAAAGGTAAATAAAGGCAGGGTAAAAAATGAAATTTGGAGAGTAAAAAGTGAAATAGTTAATAGTTAATCTACTATATTTCGTCTACAAAATCCGTATAGGTTTATACGGCATTAGGGAATGTAGTAATGGTAAAAATAAGAAGTAAAAAGGTCGGAGTGAAACCAAAAAAATGATATGAAAAAGGTAAATAAAGGCAGGGTAAAAAGTGAAATTTGGAGAGTAAAAAGTGAAATAGTTAATAGTTAATCTACTATATTTCGTCTACAAAATCCGTATAGGTATATAGGGCATTAGGGAATGTGGTAATGGTAAAAATAAGAAGTAAAAAGGTCGGAGTGAAACAAAAAAAATGATATGGAAAAGGTAAATAAAGGCAAGGTAAAAAGTGAAATTTGGAGTGTAAAAATTGAAATAGTTTATAGTTCATCTACTATATTTCGTCTACAAAATCCATATAGCTATATAGGGCATTAGGGAATGTAGTAATGGTAAAAATAAGAAGTAAATAGGTCGGAGTGAAACAAAAAAAATGATATGAAAAAGGTAAATAAAGACAGGGTAAAAAGTGAAATTTGGATAGTAACAAGTGAAATAGTTAATAGTTAATCTACTATATTTTGTCTACAAAATCCGTATAGGTATATAGGGCATTAGGGAATGTAGTAAAGGAAAAAAATAAGAAGTAAAAGGGCCGGAGGAAAAACAAAAAAATGATATGGAAAAGGTAAATAAAGGCCGAGTAAAAAGTGAAATAGTTAATAGTTAATCTACTATACTTCGTCTACAAAATCCGTATAGGTATATAGGGCATTAGGGAATGTAGTAATGGTAAAAAAATAAGAAATAAAAAGGCCGGAGTGAAAATAAAAAAATGATATGAAAAAGGTAAATAAAGGCAGGGTAAAAAGTGAAATTTGGAGAGTAACAAGTGAAATAGTTAATAGTTAATCTACTATATTTCGTCTACAAAATCCGTATAGGTATATAGGGCTTTAGGGAATGTAGTAATGGTAAAAAAATAAGGAATAAAAAGGCCGGAGTGAAAATAAAAAAATGATATGAAAAAGGTAAATAAAGGCAGGGTAAAAAGTGAAATTTGGAGAGTAAAAAGTGAAATAGTTAAAAGTTAATCTACTATATTTCGTCTACAAAATCCGTATAGGTATATACGGCATTAGGGAATGTAGTAATGGTAAAAAAATAAGAAGTAAAAAGGTCAGAGTGAAAATAAAAAAATGATATGAAAAAGGTAAATAAAGGCAGGGTAAAAATTGAAATTTGGAGAGTAAAAAGTGAAATAGTTAATAGTTAATCTACTATATTTCGTCTACAAAATCCGTATAGGTATATAGGGCATTAGTGAATGTAGTAATGGTAGAAAGCAGAAGTAAAAAGGTCGGAATAAAAATAAAAAAATGATATGAAAAAGGTAAATAAAGGCAGGGTAAAAAGTGAAATTTGGAGAGTAAAAAGTGAAATAGTTAATAGTTAATCTACTATATTTCGTCTACCAAATCCGTTTAGGTATATAGGGCATTAGGGAATGTAGTAATGGTAAAAAAAAATAAGAAGTAAAAAGGTCGGAGTGAAAATAAAAAAATGATATGAAAAAGGTAAATAAAGGCAGGGTAAAAAGTGAAATTTGGAGAGTAAAAAGTGAAATAGTTAATAGTTAATCTACTATATTTCGTCTACAAAATCCGTATAGCTATATAGGGCATTAGGGAATGTAGTAATGGTAAAAATAAGAAGTAAAAAGGTCGGAGTGAAAATAAAAAAATGATATGAAAAAGGTAAATATAGGCATGGTAAAAAGTGAAATTTGGAGAGTAAAAAGTGAAATAGTTAATAGTTAATCTGCTACATTTCGTCTACAAAATCCGTATAGGTATATAGGGCATTAGGGAATGTAGTAATGGTAAAAATAAGAAGTAAAAAGGTCGGAGTGAAAATAAAAAAATGATATGAAAAAGGTAAATATAGGCATGGTAAAAAGTGAAATTTGGAGAGTAACAAGTGAAATAGTTAATAGTTAATCTACTATATTTCGTCTACAAAATCCGTATAGGTATATAGGGCATTTGGAAATGTAGTAATGGTAAAAATAAAAAGTAAAAAGGTCGGAGTGAAAATAAAAAAATGATATGAAAAAGGTAAATAAAGGCAGGGTAAAAAGTGAAATTTGGATAGTAAAAAGTGAAATAGTTAATAGTTAATCTACTATATTTCGTCTACAAAATCCGTATAGGTATATAGGGCATTAGGGAATGTAGTAATGGTAAAAATAAGAAGTAAAAAGGTCGGAGTGAAAATAAAAAAATGAAATGAAAAAGGTAAATAATGGGAGGGTAGAAAGTGAAATTTGGAGAGTAAAAAGTGAAATAGTTAATAGTTAATCTACTATATTTCGTCTACCAAATCCGTATAGGTATATAGGGCATTAGGGAATGTAGTAGTGGAAAAAAAATAAGAAGTAAAAAGGCCGGAGGAAAAACAAAAAAATGATATGGAAAAGGTAAATAAAGGCAGGGTAAAAAGTGAAATTTGGAGAGTAACAAGTGAAATAGTTAATAGTTAATCTACTATATTTCGTCTACAAAATCCGTATAGGTATATAGGGCATTAGGGAATGTAGTAATGGTAAAAATAAAAAGTAAAAAGGTCAGAGTGAAAATAAAAAAATGATATGAGAAAGGTAAATAAAGGCAGGGAGAAAAGTGAAATTTGAAGAGTAAAAATGGAAATAGTTAATAGTTAATCTACTATATTTCGTCTACAAAATCCGTATAGGTATATAGGGCATTAGGGAATGTAGTAATGAAAAAAAAATAAGAAGTAAAAAGGCCGGAGGAAAAACAAAAAAATGATATGGAAAAGGTAAATAAAGGCAGGGTAAAAAGTGAAATTTGGGGAGTAAAAAGTTAAATAGTTAATAGTTAATCTACTATATTTCGTCTACAAAATCCGTATAGGTATATAGGGCATTAGGGAATGTAGTAATGGTAAAAATAAGAAGTAAAAAGGTCGGAGTGAAAATAAAAAAATGATATGAAAAAGGTAAATAAAGGCAGGGTAAAAAGTGAAATTTGGAGAGTAAAAAGTGAAATAGTTAATAGTTAATCTACTATATTTCGTCTACAAAATCCGTATAGGTATATAGGGCATTAGGGAATGTAGTAATGGTAGAAAGCAGAAGTAAAAAGGTCGGAGTAAAAATAAAAAAATGATATGAAAAAGGTAAATAAAGGCAGGGTAAAAAGTGAAATTTGGAGAGTAAAAAGTGAAATAGTTAATAGTTAATCTACTATATTTCGTCTACCAAATCCGTTTAGGTATATAGGGCATTAGGGAATGTAGTAATGGTAAAAAAATAAGAAGTAAAAAGGTCGGAGTGAAAATAAAAAAATGATATGAAAAAGGTAAATAAAGGCAGGGTAAAAAGTGAAATTTGGAGAGTAAAAAGTGAAATAGTTAATAGTTAATCTACTATATTTCGTCTACAAAATCCGTATAGGTATATAGGGCATTAGGGAATGTAGTAATGGTAAAAATAAGAAGTAAAAAGGTCGGAGTGAAAATAAAAAAATGATATGAAAAGGTAAATATAGGCATGGTAAAAAGTGAAATTTGGAGAGTAACAAGTGAAATAGTTAATAGTTAATCTACTATATTTCGTCTACAAAATCCGTATGGGTATATAGGGCATTAGGAAATGTAGTAATGGTAAAAATAAAAAGTAAAAAGGTCGGAGTGAAAATAAAAAAATGATATGAAAAAGGTAAATAAAGGCAGGGTAAAAAGTGAAATTTGGAGAGTAAAAAGTGAAATAGTTAATAGTTAATCTACTATATTTCGTCTACAAAATCCGTATAGGTATATAGGGCATTAGGGAATGTAGTAATGGTAAAAAAATAAGAAGTAAAAAGGTCGGAGTGAAAATAAAAAAATGATTTGAAAAAGGTAAATAAAGGCAGGGTAAAAAGTGAAATTTGGAGAGTAAAAAGTGAAATAGTTAATAGTTAATCTACTATATTTCGTCTACCAAATCCGTATAGGTATATAGGGCATTAGGGAATGTAGTAATGATAAAAAAATAAGAAGTTAAAAGGTCAGAGTGAAAATAAAAAAATGATATGAAAAAGGTAAATAAAGGCAGGGTAAAAAGTGAAATTTGGAGAGTAAAAATTGAAATAGTCAATAGTTAATCTACTATATTTTGTCTACAAAATCCGCATAGGTATATAGAGCATTAGGGAATGTAGTAATGGTAAAAATAAGAAGCAAAAAGGTCGGAGTGAAAATAAAAAAATGATATGAAAAAGGTAAATAAAGGCAGGGTAAAAAGTGAAATTTTGAGAGTAAAAAGTGAAATAGTTAGTAGTTAATCCACTATATTTCGTCTATAAGATCCGTATAGGTATATAGGGCAGTAATGGAAAAAAAATAAGAAGTAAAAAGGCCGGAGGAAAAACAAAAAAATGATATGGAAAAGGTAAATAATGGCAGGGTAAAAAGTGAAATTTGGAGAGTAAAAAGTGAAATAGTTAATAGTTAAATTACTATATTTCGTCTACAAAATCCGTATAGGTATATAGGGCATTAGTGAATGTAGTAATGGAAGAAAGAAGAAGTAAAAAGGTCGGAGTAAAAATTAAAAAATGATATGAAAAAGGTAAATAAAGGCAGGGTAAAAAGTGAAATTTGGAGAGTAAAAAGTGAAATAGTTAATAGTTAATCTACTATATTTCGTCTACAAAATCCGTATAGGTATATAGGGCATTAGGGAATGTAGTAATGGTAAAAATAAGAAGTAAAAAGGTCGGAGTGAAAATAAAAAAATGATATGAAAAGGTAAATATAGGCATGGTAAAAAGTGAAATTTGGAGAGTAACAAGTGAAATAGTTAATAGTTAATCTACTATATTTCGTCTACAAAATCCGTATGGGTATATAGGGCATTAGGAAATGTAGTAATGGTAAAAATAAAAAGTAAAAAGGTCGGAGTGAAAATAAAAAAATGATATGAAAAAGGTAAATAAAGGCAGGGTAAAAAGTGAAATTTGGAGAGTAAAAAGTGAAATAGTTAATAGTTAATCTACTATATTTCGTCTACAAAATCCGTATAGGTATATAGGGCATTAGGGAATGTAGTAATGGTAAAAAAATAAGAAGTAAAAAGGTCGGAGTGAAAATAAAAAAATGATTTGAAAAAGGTAAATAAAGGCAGGGTAAAAAGTGAAATTTGGAGAGTAAAAAGTGAAATAGTTAATAGTTAATCTACTATATTTCGTCTACCAAATCCGTATAGGTATATAGGGCATTAGGGAATGTAGTAATGATAAAAAAATAAGAAGTAAAAAGGTCAGAGTGAAAATAAAAAAATGATATGAAAAAGGTAAATAAAGGCAGGGTAAAAAGTGAAATTTGGAGAGTAAAAAGTGAAATAGTCAATAGTTAATCTACTATATTTTGTCTACAAAATCCGCATAGCTATATAGAGCATTAGGGAATGTAGTAATGGTAAAAATAAGAAGTAAAAAGGTCGGAGTGAAAATAAAAAAATGATATGAAAAAGGTAAATAAAGGCTGGGTAAAAAGTGAAATTTTGAGAGTAAAAAGTGAAATAGTTAGTAGTTAATCCACTATATTTCGTCTATGAGATCCGTATAGGTATATAGGGCAGTAATCGAAAAAAAATAAGAAGTAAAAAGGCCGGAGGAAAAACAAAAAAATGATATGGAAAAGGTAAATAATGGCAGGGTAAAAAGTGAAATTTGGAGAGTAAAAAGTGAAATAGTTAATAGTTAAATTACTATATTTCGTCTACAAAATCCGTATAGGTATATAGGGCATTAGTGAATGTAGTAATGGAAGAAAGAAGAAGTAAAAAGGTCGGAGTAAAAATTAAAAAATGATATGAAAAAGGTAAATAAAGGCAGGGTAAAAAGTGAAATTTGGAGAGTAAAAAGTGAAATAGTTAATAGTTAAGCTACTATATTTCGTCTACCAAATCCGTTTAGGTATATAGGGCATTAGGGAATGTAGTAATGGAAGAAAGAAGTAGTAAAAAGGTCGGAGTGAAAATAAAAAAATGATATGAAAAAGGTAAATAAAGGCAGGGTAAAAAGTTAAATTTGGAGAGTAAAAAATGAAATAGTTAATAGTTAATCTACTATATTTCGTCTAGAAAATCCGTATAGGTATATAGGGCATTAGGGAATGTAGTAATGGTAAAAATAAGTACTAAAAAGGTCGGAGTGAAAATAAAAAAATGACATGAAAAAGGTAAATAAAGGCATGGTAAAAAGTGAAATTTGGAGAGTAACAAGTGAAATAGTTAATAGAAAAATCTACTATATTTCGTCTACAAAATTCGTATAGGTATATAGGGCATTAGGGAATGTAGTAATGGTAAAAATAAGAAGTAAAAAGGTCGGAGTGAAAATAAAAAAATGAAATGAAAAAGGTAAATAAAGGGAGGGTAAAAAGTGAAATTTGGAGAGTAAAAAGTGAAATAGTTAATAGTTAATCTACTATATTTCGTCTACAAAATCCGTATAGGTATATAGGGCATTAGGGAATGTAGTAATGGTAAAAATAAGAAGTAAAAAGGTCGGAGTGAAAATAAAAAAATGATATGAGAAAGGTAAATAAAGGCAGGGTGAAAAGTGAAATTTGGAGAGTAACAAGTGAAATAGTTAATAGTTAATCTACTATATTTCGTTTA
The DNA here is from genome assembly GCA_963920575.1 of Narthecium ossifragum. Classification (NCBI taxonomy): domain Eukaryota; kingdom Viridiplantae; phylum Streptophyta; class Magnoliopsida; order Dioscoreales; family Nartheciaceae; genus Narthecium; species Narthecium ossifragum. The sequence continues at coordinate 56,760 of OY986964.1, read as the reverse complement.
CAAAATTCGTATAGGTATATAGGGCATTAGGGAATGTAGTAATGGTAAAAATAAGAAGTAAAAAGGTCGGAGTGAAAAAAAAAAATGAAATGAAAAAGGTAAATAAAGGGAGGGTAAAAAGTGAAATTTTGAGAGTAAAAAGTGAAATAGTTATTAGTTAATCTACTATATTTCGTCTACCAAATCCGTATAGGTATATAGGGCATTAGGGAATGTAGTAGTGGAAAAAAAATAAGAAGTAAAAAGGCCGGAGGAAAAACAAAAAAATGATATGGAAAAGGTAAATAAAGGCAGGGTAAAAAGTGAAATTTGGAGAGTAACAAGTGAAATAGTTAATAGTTAATCTACTATATTTCGTCTACAAAATCCGTATAGGTATATAGGGCATTAGGGAATGTAGTAATGGTAAAAATAAAAAGTAAAAAGGTCAGAGTGGAAATAAAAAAATGATATGAGAAAGGTAAATAAAGGCAGGGAGAAAAGTGAAATTTGAAGAGTAAAAATGGAAATAGTTAATAGTTAATCTACTATATTTCGTCTACAAAATCCGTATAGGTATATAGGGCATTAGGGAATGTAGTAATGAAAAAAAAATAAGAAGTAAAAAGGCCGGAGGAAAAACAAAAAAATGATATGGAAAAGGTAAATAAAGGCAGGGTAAAAAGTGAAATTTGGGGAGTAAAAAGTTAAATAGTTAATAGTTAATCTACTATATTTCGTCTACAAAATCCGTATAGGTATATAGGGCATTAGGGAATGTAGTAATGGTAAAAATAAGAAGTAAAAAGGTCGGAGTGAAAATAAAAAAATGATATGAAAAAGGTAAATAAAGGCAGGGTAAAAAGTGAAATTTGGAGAGTAAAAAGTGAAATAGTTAATAGTTAATCTACTATATTTCGTCTACAAAATCCGTATAGGTATATAGGGCATTAGGGAATGTAGTAATGAAAAAAAAATAAGAAGTAAAAAGGCCGGAGGAAAAACAAAAAAATGATATGGAAAAGGTGAATAAAGGCAGTGTAAAAAGTGAAATTTGGAGAGTAACAAGTGAAATAGTTAATTCTTAATCTACTATATTTCATTTACAAAATCCGTCAAGGTATATAGGGCATTAGGGAATGTAGTAATGGTAAAAATAAGAAGTAAAAAGGTCGGAGTGAAAATAAAAAAATGATATGAAAAAGGTAAATAAAGGCAGGGTAAAAAGTGAAATTTGGAGAGTAACAAGTGAAATAGTTAATAGTTAATCTACTATATTTCGTCTACAAAATCCGTATAGGTATATAGGGCATTAGGGAATGTAGTAATGGTAAAAATAAGAAGTAAAAAGGTCGGAGTGAAAATAAAAAAATGATATGAGAAAGGTAAATAAAGGCAGGGTGAAAGTTGAAATTTGGAGAGTAAAAAGTGAAATAGTTAATAGTTAATCTACTATATTTCGTCTACAAAATCCGTATAGGTATATAGAGCATTAGGGAATGTAGTAATGGAAAAAAAATAAGAAGTAAAAAGGCCGGAGGAAAAACAAAAAAATGATATGGAAAAGGTAAATAAAGGCAGGGTAAAAAGTGAAATTTGGAGAGTAACAAGTGAAATAGTTAATTGTTAATCTACTATATTTCGTTTACAAAATCCGTCAAGGTATATAGGGCATTAGGGAATGTAGTAATGGTAAAAATAAGAAGTAAAAAGGTCGGAGTGAAAATAAAAAAATGATATGAAAAAGGTAAATAAAGGCAGGGTAAAAAGTGAAATTTGGAGAGTAACAAGTGAAATAGTTAATAGTTAATCTACTATATTTCGTCTACAAAATCCGTATAGGTATATAGGGCATTAGGGAATGTAGTAATGGTAAAAATAAGAAGTAAAAAGGTCAGAGTGAAAATAAAAAAATGATATGAAAAAGGTAAATAAAGGCTTGGTAAAAAGTGAAATTTGGAGAGTAACAAGTGAAATAGTTAATAGTTAATCTACTATAGTTCGTCTACAAAATTCGTATAGGTATATAGGGCATTAGGGAATGTAGTAATGGTAAAAATAAGAAGTAAAAAGGTCGGAGTGAAAATAAAAAAATGAAATGAAAAAGGTAAATAAAGGGAGGGTAAAAAGTTAAATTTGGAGAGTAACAAGTGAAATAGTTAATTGTTAATCTACTATATTTCGTTTACAAAATCCGTCAAGGTATATAGGGCATTAGGGAATGTAGTAATGGTAAAAATAAGAAGTAAAAAGGCCGGAGTGAAAATAAAAAAATGATATGGAAAAGGTAAATAAAGGCATGGTAAAAAGTGAAATTTGGAGAGTAACAAGTGAAATAGTTAATAGTTAATCTATTATATTTCGTCTACAAAATCCGTATAGGTATATAGGGCATTAGAGAATGTAGTAATGGTAAAAATAAGAAGTAAAAAGGTCGGAGTGAAAATAAAAAAATGATATGAGAAAGGTAAATAAAGGCAGGGTGAAAAGTGAAATTCGGAGAGTAAAAAGTGAAATAGTTAATAGTTAATCTACTATATTTCGTCTACAAAATCCATATAGGTATATAGAGCATTAGGGAATGTTGTAATGGAAAAAAAATAAGAAGTAAAAAGGCCGGAGGAAAAACAAAAAAATGATATGGAAAAGGTAAATAAAGGCAGGGTAAAAAGTGAAATTTGGAGAGTAACAAGTGAAATAGTTAACTGTTAATCTACTATATTTCGTCTACAAAATCCGTCAAGGTATATAGGGCATTAGGGAATGTAGTAATGGTAAGAATTAGAAGTAAAAAGGTCGGAGTGAAAATAAAAAAATGATATGAAAAAGGTAAATAAAGGCAGGGTAAAAAGTGAAATTTGGAGAGTAAAAAGTGAAATAGTTAATAGTTAATCTACTATATTTCGTCTACAAAATTCGTATAGGTATATAGGGCATTAGGGAATGTAGTAATGTTAAAAATAAGAAGTAAAAAGGTCGGAGTGAAAATAAAAAAATGATATGAGAAAGGTAAATAAAGGCAGGGTGAAAAGTGAAATTTGGAGAGTAAAAGGTGAAATAGTTAATAGTTAATCTACTATATTTCGTCTACAAAATCCGTATAGGTATATAGAGCATTAGGGAATGTAGTAATGGAAAAAAAATAAGAAGTAAAAAGGCCGGAGGAAAAAAAAAAATGATATGGAAAAGGTAAATAAAGGCAGGGTAAAAAGTGAAATTTGGAGAGTAACAAGTGAAATAGTTAATTGTTAATCTACTATATTTCGTTTACAAAATCCGTCAAGGTATATAGGGCATTAGGGAATGTAGTAATGGTAAAAATAAGAAGTAAAAAGGTCGGAGTGAAAATAAAAAAATGATATGAAAAGGGTAAATAAAGGCATGGTAAAAAGTGAAATTTGGTGAGTAACAAGTGAAATAGTTAATAGTTAATCTACTATATTTCGTTTAGAAAATCCGTATAGGTATATAGGGCATTAGGGAATGTAGTAATGGTAAAAATAAGAAGTAAAAAGGTCGGAGTGAAAATAAAAAAATGATATGAAAAAGGTAAATAAAGGCAGGGTAAAAAGTGAAATTTTGAGAGTAACAAGTGAAATAGTTAATAGTTAATCTACTATATTTCGTCTACAAAATCCGTATAGGTATATAGGACATTAGGGAATGTAGTAATGGTAAAAATAAGAAGTAAAAAGGTCGGAGTGAAAATAAAAAAATGATATGAAAAAGGTAAATAAAGGCAGGGTAAAAAGTGAAATTTGGAGAGTAAAAAGTGAAATAGTTAATAGTTAATCTACTATATTTCGTCTACAAAATCCGTATAGGTATATAGAGCATTAGGGAATGTAGTAATGGTAAAAATAAGAAGTAAAAAGGTCGGAGTGAAAATAAAAAAATGATATGAAAAAGGTAAATAAAGGCAGGGTAAAAAGTGAAATTTTGAGAGTAACAAGTGAAATAGTTAATAGTTAATCTACTATATTTCGTCTACAAAATCCGTATAGGTATATAGGGCATTAGGGAATGTAGTAATGGTAAAAATAAGAAGTAAAAAGGTCGGAGTGAAAATAAAAAAATGATATGAAAAAGGTAAATAAAGGCAGGGTAAAAAGTGAAATTTGGAGAGTAAAAAGTGAAATAGTTAATAGTTAATCTACTATATTTCGTCTACAAAATCCGTATAGGTATATAGAGCATTAGGGAATGTAGTAATGGTAAAAATAAGAAGTAAAAAGGTCGGAGTGAAAATAAAAAAATGATATGAAAAAGGTAAATAAAGGCAGGGTAAAAAGTGAAATTTGGAGAGTAAAAAGTGAAATAGTTAATAGTTAATCTACTATATTTCGTCTACAAAATCCGTATAGGTATATAGAGCATTAGGGAATGTAGTAATGGAAAAAAAATAAGAAGTAAAAAGGCCGGAGGAAAAAAAAAATGATATGGAAAAGGTAAATAAAGGCAGGGTAAAAAGTGAAATTTGGAGAGTAACAAGTGAAATAGTTAATTGTTAATCTACTATATTTCGTCTACAAAATCCGTATAGGTATATAGGGCATTAGGGAATGTAGTAATGGTAAAAATAAGAAGTAAAAAGGTCAGAGTGAAAATAAAAAAATGATATGAAAAAGGTAAATAAAGGCATGGTAAAAAGTGAAATTTGGAGAGTAACAAGTGAAATAGTTAATAGTTAATCTACTATATTTCGTCTACAAAATTCGTATAGGTATATAGGGCATTAGGGAATGTAGTAATGGTAAAAATAAGAAGTAAAAAGGTCGGAGTGAAAATAAAAAAATGAAATGAAAAAGGTAAATAAAGGGAGGGTAAAAAGTGAAATTTGGAGAGTAACAAGTGAAATAGTTAATTGTTAATCTACTATATTTCGTTTACAAAATCCGTCAAGGTATATAGGGCATTAGGGAATGTAGTAATGGTAAAAATAAGAAGTAAAAAGGTCGGAGTGAAAATAAAAAAATGATATGAAAAAGGTAAATAAAGGCAGGGTAAAAAGTGAAATTTGGAGAGTAACAAGTGAAATAGTTAATAGTTAATCTACTATATTTCGTCTACAAAATCCGTATAGGTATATAGGGCATTAGGGAATGTAGTAATGGTAAAAATAAGAAGTAAAAAGGTCAGAGTGAAAATAAAAAAATGATATGAAAAAGGTAAATAAAGGCTTGGTAAAAAGTGAAATTTGGAGAGTAACAAGTGAAATAGTTAATAGTTAATCTACTATATTTCGTCTACAAAATTCGTATAGGTATATAGGGCATTAGGGAATGTAGTAATGGTAAAAATAAGAAGTAAAAAGGTCGGAGTGAAAATAAAAAAATGAAATGAAAAAGGTAAATAAAGGGAGGGTAAAAAGTTAAATTTGGAGAATAACAAGTGAAATAGTTAATTGTTAATCTACTATATTTCGTTTACAAAATCCGTCAAGGTATATAGGGCATTAGGGAATGTAGTAATGGTAAAAATAAGAAGTAAAAAGGCCGGAGTGAAAATAAAAAAATGATATGGAAAAGGTAAATAAAGGCGTGGTAAAAAGTGAAATTTGGAGAGTAACAAGTGAAATAGTTAATAGTTAATCTATTATATTTCGTCTACAAAATCCGTATTGGTATATAGGGCATTAGAGAATGTAGTAATGGTAAAAATAAGAAGTAAAAAGGTCGGAGTGAAAATAAAAAAATGATATGAGAAAGGTAAATAAAGGCAGGGTGAATAGTGAAATTCGGAGAGTAAAAAGTGAAATAGTTAATAGTTAATCTACTATATTTCGTCTACAAAATCCGTATAGGTATATAGAGCATTAGGGAATGTTGTAATGGAAAAAAAATAAGAAGTAAAAAGGCCGGAGGAAAAACAAAAAAATGATATGGAAAAGGTAAATAAAGGCAGGGTAAAAAGTGAAATTTGGAGAGTAACAAGTGAAATAGTTAACTGTTAATCTACTATATTTCGTCTACAAAATTCGTCAAGGTATATAGGGCATTAGGGAATGTAGTAATGGTAAGAATTAGAAGTAAAAAGGTCGGAGTGAAAATAAAAAAATGATATGAAAAAGGTAAATAAAGGCAGGGTAAAAAGTGAAATTTGGAGAGTAAAAAGTGAAATAGTTAATAGTTAATCTACTATATTTCGTCTACAAAATTTGTATAGGTATATAGGGCATTAGGGAATGTAGTAATGTTAAAAATAAGAAGTAAAAAGGTCGGAGTGAAAATAAAAAAATGATATGAGAAAGGTAAATAAAGGCAGGGTAAAAAGTGAAATTTTGAGAGTAACAAGTGAAATAGTTAATAGTTAATCTACTATATTTCGTCTACAAAATCCGTATAGGTATATAGGGCATTAGGGAATGTAGTAATGGTAAAAATAAGAAGTAAAAAGGTCGGAGTGAAAATAAAAAAATGATATGAAAAAGGTAAATAAAGGCAGGGTAAAAAGTGAAATTTGGAGAGTAAAAAGTGAAATAGTTAATAGTTAATCTACTATATTTCGTCTACAAAATCCGTATAGGTATATAGAGCATTAGGGAATGTAGTAATGGTAAAAATAAGAAGTAAAAAGGTCGGAGTGAAAATAAAAAAATGATATGAAAAAGGTAAATAAAGGCAGGGTAAAAAGTGAAATTTGGAGAGTAAAAAGTGAAATAGTTAATAGTTAATCTACTATATTTCTTCTACAAAATCCGTATAGGTATATAGGGCATTAGGGAATGTAGTAATGGTAAAAATAAGAAGTAAAAAGGTCGGAGTGAAAATAAAAAAATGATATGAGAAAGGTAAATAAAGGCAGGGTGAAAAGTGAAATTTGGAGAGTAAAAAGTGAAATAGTTAATAGTTAATCTACTATATTTCGTCTACAAAATCCGTATAGGTATATAGAGCATTAGGGAATGTAGTAATGGAAAAAAAATAAGAAGTAAAAAGGCCGGAGGAAAAAAAAAATGATATGGAAAAGGTAAATAAAGGCAGGGTAAAAAGTGAAATTTGGAGAGTAACAAGTGAAATAGTTAATTGTTAATCTACTATATTTCGTTTACAAAATCCGTCAAGGTATATAGGGCATTAGGGAATGTAGTAATGGTAAAAATAAGAAGTAAAAAGGTCGGAGTGAAAATAAAAAAATGATATGAAAAGGGTAAATAAAGGCATGGTAAAAAGTGAAATTTGGTGAGTAACAAGTGAAATAGTTAATAGTTAATCTACTATATTTCATTTAGAAAATCCGTATAGGTATATAGGGCATTAGGGAATGTAGTAATGGTAAAAATAAGAAGTAAAAAGGTCGGAGTGAAAATAAAAAAATGATATGAAAAAGGTAAATAAAGGCAGGGTAAAAAGTGAAATTTTGAGAGTAACAAGTGAAATAGTTAATAGTTAATCTACTATATTTCGTCTACAAAATCCGTATAGGTATATAGGGCATTAGGGAATGTAGTAATGGTAAAAATAAGAAGTAAAAAGGTCGGAGTGAAAATAAAAAAATGATATGAAAAAGGTAAATAAAGGCAGGGTAAAAAGTGAAATTTGGAGAGTAAAAAGTGAAATAGTTAATAGTTAATCTACTATATTTCGTCTACAAAATCCGTATAGGTATATAGAGCATTAGGGAATGTAGTAATGGTAAAAATAAGAAGTAAAAAGGTCGGAGTGAAAATAAAAAAATGATATGAAAAAGGTAAATAAAGGCAGGGTAAAAAGTGAAATTTGGAGAGTAAAAAGTGAAATAGTTAATAGTTAATCTACTATATTTCGTCTACAAAATCCGTATAGGTATATAGAGCATTAGGGAATGTAGTAATGGAAAAAAAATAAGAAGTAAAAAGGCCGGAGGAAAAAAAAAATGATATGGAAAAGGTAAATAAAGGCAGGGTAAAAAGTGAAATTTGGAGAGTAACAAGTGAAATAGTTAATTGTTAATCTACTATATTTCGTCTACAAAATCCGTATAGGTATATAGGGCATTAGGGAATGTAGTAATGGTAAAAATAAGAAGTAAAAAGGTCAGAGTGAAAATAAAAAAATGATATGAAAAAGGTAAATAAAGGCATGGTAAAAAGTGAAATTTGGAGAGTAACAAGTGAAATAGTTAATAGTTAATCTACTATATTTCGTCTACAAAATTCGTATAGGTATATAGGGCATTAGGGAATGTAGTAATGGTAAAAATAAGAAGTAAAAAGGTCGGAGTGAAAATAAAAAAATGAAATGAAAAAGGTAAATAAAGGGAGGGTAAAAAGTGAAATTTGGAGAGTAACAAGTGAAATAGTTAATTGTTAATCTACTATATTTCGTTTACAAAATCCGTCAAGGTATATAGGGCATTAGGGAATGTAGTAATGGTAAAAATAAGAAGTAAAAAGGCCGGAGTGAAAATAAAAAAATGATATGGAAAAGGTAAATAAAGGCAGGGTAAAAAGTGAAATTTGGAGAGTAACAAGTGAAATAGTTAATAGTTAATCTACTATATTTCGTCTACAAAATCCGTATAGGTATATAGGGCATTAGAGAATGTAGTAATGGTAAAAATAAGAAGTAAAAAGGTCGGAGTGAAAATAAAAAAATGATATGAGAAAGGTAAATAAAGGCAGGGTGAAAAGTGAAATTTGGAGAGTAAAAAGTGAAATAGTTAATAGTTAATCTACTATATTTCGTCTACAAAATCCGTATAGGTATATAGAGCATTAGGGAATGTAGTAATGGAAAAAAAATAAGAAGTAAAAAGGCCGGAGGAAAAACAAAAAAATGATATGGAAAAGGTAAATAAAGGCAGGGTAAAAAGTGAAATTTGGAGAGTAACAAGTGAAATAGTTAACTGTTAATCTACTATATTTCGTCTACAAAATCCGTCAAGGTATATAGGGCATTAGGGAATGTAGTAATGGTAAAAATTAGAAGTAAAAAGGTCGGAGTGAAAATAAAAAAATGATATGAAAAAGGTAAATAAAGGCAGGGTAAAAAGTGAAATTTGGAGAGTAAAAAGTGAAATAGTTAATAGTTAATCTACTATATTTCGTCTACAAAATCCGTATAGGTATATAGGGCATTAGGGAATGTAGTAATGGTAAAAATAAGAAGTAAAAAGGTCGGAGTGAAAATAAAAAAATGATATGAGAAAGGTAAATAAAGGCAGGGTGAAAAGTGAAATTTGGAGAGTAAAAGGTGAAATAGTTAATAGTTAATCTACTATATTTCGTCTACAAAATCCGTATAGGTATATAGAGCATTAGGGAATGTAGTAATGGAAAAAAAATAAGAAGTAAAAAGGCCGGAGGAAAAAAAAAATATGATATGGAAAAGGTAAATAAAGGCAGGTTAAAAAGTGAAATTTGGAGAGTAAAAAGTGAAATAGTTAATAGTTAATCTACTATATTTCGTCTACAAAATCCGTATAGGTATATAGAGCATTAGGGAATGTAGTAATGGTAAAAATAAGAAGTAAAAAGGTCGGAGTGAAAATAAAAAAATGATATGAAAAGGGTAAATAAAGGCATGGTAAAAAGTGAAATTTGGTGAGTAACAAGTGAAATAGTTAATAGTTAATCTACTATATTTCGTCTACAAAATCCGTATAGGTATATAGGGCATTAGGGAATGTAGTAATGGTAAAAATAAAAAGTAAAAAGGTCGGAGTGAAAATAAAAAAATGATATGAAAAAGGTAAATAAAGGCAGGGTAAAAAGTGAAATTTTGAGAGTAACAAGTGAAATAGTTAATAGTTAATCTACTATATTTCGTCTACAAAATCCGTATAGGTATATAGGGCATTAGGGAATGTAGTAATGGTAAAAATAAGAAGTAAAAAGGTCGGAGTGAAAATAAAAAAATGATAAGAAAAAGGTAAATAAAGGCAGGGTAAAAAGTGAAATTTGGAGAGTAAAAAGTGAAATAGTTAATAGTTAATCTACTATATTTCGTCTACAAAATCCGTATAGGTATATAGAGCATTAGGGAATGTAGTAATGGTAAAAATAAGAAGTAAAAAGGTCGGAGTGAAAATAAAAAAATGATATGAAAAAGGTAAATAAAGGCATGGTAAAAAGTGAAATTTGGAGAGTAAAAAGTGAAATTGTTAATAGTTAATCTACTATATTTCGTCTACAAAATCCGTATAGGTATATAAGGCATTAGGGAATGTAGTAATGGTAAAAATAAGAAGTAAAAAGGTCGGAGTGAAAATAAAAAAATGATATGAAAAAGGTAAATAAAGGCAGGGTAAAAAGTGAAATTTGGAGAGTAAAAAGTGAAATTGTTAATAGTTAATCTACTATATTTCGTCTACAAAATCCGTATAGGTATATAGGGCATTAGTGAATGTAGTAATGGTAGAAAGTAGAAGTAAAAAGGTCGGAATAAAAATAAAAAAATGATAAGAAAAAGGTAAATAAAGGCAGGGTAAAAAGTGAAATTTGGAGAGTAAAAAGTGAAATAGTTAATAGTTAATCTACTATATTTCGTCTACAAAATCCGTATAGGTATATAGAGCATTAGGGAATGTAGTAATGGTAAAAATAAGAAGTAAAAAGGTCGGAGTGAAAATAAAAAAATGATATGAAAAAGGTAAATAAAGGCAGGGTAAAAAGTGAAATTTGGAGAGTAAAAAGTGAAATTGTTAATAGTTAATCTACTATATTTCGTCTACAAAATCCGTATAGGTATATAGGGCATTAGTGAATGTAGTAATGGTAGAAAGCAGAAGTAAAAAGGTCGGAATAAAAATAAAAAAATGATAAGAAAAAGGTAAATAAAGGCAGGGTAAAAAGTGAAATTTGGAGAGTAAAAAGTGAAATAGTTAATAGTTAATCTACTATATTTCGTCTACAAAATCCGTATAGGTATATAGAGCATTAGGGAATGTAGTAATGGTAAAAATAAGAAGTAAAAAGGTCGGAGTGAAAATAAAAAAATGATATGAAAAAGGTAAATAAAGGCAGTGTAAAAAGTGAAATTTGGAGAGTAAAAAGTGAAATTGTTAATAGTTAATCTACTATATTTCGTCTACAAAATCCGTATAGGTATATAGGGCATTAGGGAATGTAGTAATGGTAAAAATAAGAAGTAAAAAGGTCGGAGTGAAAATAAAAAAATGATATGAGAAAGGTAAATAAAGGCAGGGTGAAAAGTGAAATTTGGAGAGTAAAAAGTGAAATAGTTAATAATTAATCTACTATATTTCGTCTACAAAATCCGTATAGGTATATAGAGCATTAGGGAATGTAGTAATGGAAAAAAAATAAGAAGTAAAAAGGCCGGAGGAAAAAAAAAAATGATATGGAAAAGGTAAATAAAGGCAGGGTAAAAAGTGAAATTTGGAGAGTAACAAGTGAAATAGTTAATTGTTAATCTACTATATTTCGTTTACAAAATCCGTCAAGGTATATAGGGCATTAGGGAATGTAGTAATGGTAAAAATAAGAAGTAAAAATGTCGGAGTGAAAATAAAAAAATGATATGAAAAAGGTAAATAAAGGCAGGGTAAAAAGTGAAATTTGGAGAGTAAAAAGTGAAATAGTTAATAGTTAATCTACTATATTTCGTCTACAAAATCCGTATAGGTATATAGGGCATTAGGGAATGTAGTAATGGTAAAAATAAGAAGTAAAAAGGTCGGAGTAAAAATAAAAAAATGATATGAGAAAGGTAAATAAAGGCAGGGTGAAAAGTGAAATTTGGAGAGTAAAAAGTGAAATAGTTAATAGTTAATCTACTATATTTCGTCTACAAAATCCGTATAGGTATATAGAGCATTAGGGAATGTAGTAATGGTAAAAATAAGAAGTAAAAAGGTCGGAGTGAAAATAAAAAAATGATATGAAAAAGGTAAATAAAGGCAGGGTAAAAAGTGAAATTTGGAGAGTAAAAAGTGAAATTGTTAATAGTTAATCTACTATATTTCGTCTACAAAATCCGTATAGGTATATAGGGCATTAGTGAATGTAGTAATGGTAGAAAGTAGAAGTAAAAAGGTCGGAATAAAAATAAAAAAATGATAAGAAAAAGGTAAATAAAGGCAGGGTAAAAAGTGAAATTTGGAGAGTAAAAAGTGAAATAGTTAATAGTTAATCTACTATATTTCGTCTACAAAATCCGTATAGGTATATAGAGCATTAGGGAATGTAGTAATGGTAAAAATAAGAAGTAAAAAGGTCGGAGTGAAAATAAAAAAATGATATGAAAAAGGTAAATAAAGGCAGGGTAAAAAGTGAAATTTGGAGAGTAAAAAGTGAAATTGTTAATAGTTAATCTACTATATTTCGTCTACAAAATCCGTATAGGTATATAGGGCATTAGTGAATGTAGTAATGGTAGAAAGCAGAAGTAAAAAGCTCGGAATAAAAATAAAAAAATGATAAGAAAAAGGTAAATAAAGGCAGGGTAAAAAGTGAAATTTGGAGAGTAAAAAGTGAAATAGTTAATAGTTAATCTACTATATTTCGTCTACAAAATCCGTATAGGTATATAGAGCATTAGGGAATGTAGTAATGGTAAAAATAAGAAGTAAAAAGGTCGGAGTGAAAATAAAAAAATGATATGAAAAAGGTAAATAAAGGCAGTGTAAAAAGTGAAATTTGGAGAGTAAAAAGTGAAATTGTTAATAGTTAATCTACTATATTTCGTCTACAAAATCCGTATAGGTATATAGGGCATTAGGGAATGTAGTAATGGTAAAAATAAGAAGTAAAAAGGTCGGAGTGAAAATAAAAAAATGATATGAGAAAGGTAAATAAAGGCAGGGTGAAAAGTGAAATTTGGAGAGTAAAAGGTGAAATAGTTAATAGTTAATCTACTATATTTCGTCTACAAAATCCGTATAGGTATATAGAGCATTAGGGAATGTAGTAATGGAAAAAAAATAAGAAGTAAAAAGGCCGGAGGAAAAAAAAAATATGATATGGAAAAGGTAAATAAAGGCAGGTTAAAAAGTGAAATTTGGAGAGTAAAAAGTGAAATAGTTAATAGTTAATCTACTATATTTCGTCTACAAAATCCGTATAGGTATATAGAGCATTAGGGAATGTAGTAATGGTAAAAATAAGAAGTAAAAAGGTCGGAGTGAAAATAAAAAAATGATATGAAAAGGGTAAATAAAGGCATGGTAAAAAGTGAAATTTGGTGAGTAACAAGTGAAATAGTTAATAGTTAATCTACTATATTTCGTCTACAAAATCCGTATAGGTATATAGGGCATTAGGGAATGTAGTAATGGTAAAAATAAAAAGTAAAAAGGTCGGAGTGAAAATAAAAAAATGATATGAAAAAGGTAAATAAAGGCAGGGTAAAAAGTGAAATTTTGAGAGTAACAAGTGAAATAGTTAATAGTTAATCTACTATATTTCGTCTACAAAATCCGTATAGGTATATAGGGCATTAGGGAATGTAGTAATGGTAAAAATAAGAAGTAAAAAGGTCGGAGTGAAAATAAAAAAATGATAAGAAAAAGGTAAATAAAGGCAGGGTAAAAAGTGAAATTTGGAGAGTAAAAAGTGAAATAGTTAATAGTTAATCTACTATATTTCGTCTACAAAATCCGTATAGGTATATAGAGCATTAGGGAATGTAGTAATGGTAAAAATAAGAAGTAAAAAGGTCGGAGTGAAAATAAAAAAATGATATGAAAAAGGTAAATAAAGGCAGGGTAAAAAGTGAAATTTGGAGAGTAAAAAGTGAAATTGTTAATAGTTAATCTACTATATTTCGTCTACAAAATCCGTATAGGTATATAAGGCATTAGGGAATGTAGTAATGGTAAAAATAAGAAGTAAAAAGGTCGGAGTGAAAATAAAAAAATGATATGAAAAAGGTAAATAAAGGCAGGGTAAAAAGTGAAATTTGGAGAGTAAAAAGTGAAATTGTTAATAGTTAATCTACTATATTTCGTCTACAAAATCCGTATAGGTATATAGGGCATTAGTGAATGTAGTAATGGTAGAAAGTAGAAGTAAAAAGGTCGGAATAAAAATAAAAAAATGATAAGAAAAAGGTAAATAAAGGCAGGGTAAAAAGTGAAATTTGGAGAGTAAAAAGTGAAATAGTTAATAGTTAATCTACTATATTTCGTCTACAAAATCCGTATAGGTATATAGAGCATTAGGGAATGTAGTAATGGTAAAAATAAGAAGTAAAAAGGTCGGAGTGAAAATAAAAAAATGATATGAAAAAGGTAAATAAAGGAAGGGTAAAAAGTGAAATTTGGAGAGTAAAAAGTGAAATTGTTAATAGTTAATCTACTATATTTCGTCTACAAAATCCGTATAGGTATATAGGGCATTAGTGAATGTAGTAATGGTAGAAAGCAGAAGTAAAAAGGTCGGAATAAAAATAAAAAAATGATAAGAAAAAGGTAAATAAAGGCAGGGTAAAAAGTGAAATTTGGAGAGTAAAAAGTGAAATAGTTAATAGTTAATCTACTATATTTCGTCTACAAAATCCGTATAGGTATATAGAGCATTAGGGAATGTAGTAATGGTAAAAATAAGAAGTAAAAAGGTCGGAGTGAAAATAAAAAAATGATATGAAAAAGGTAAATAAAGGCAGTGTAAAAAGTGAAATTTGGAGAGTAAAAAGTGAAATTGTTAATAGTTAATCTACTATATTTCGTCTACAAAATCCGTATAGGTATATAGGGCATTAGGGAATGTAGTAATGGTAAAAATAAGAAGTAAAAAGGTCGGAGTGAAAATAAAAAAATGATAAGAAAAAGGTAAATAAAGGCAGGGTAAAAAGTGAAATTTGGAGAGTAAAAAGTGAAATAGTTAATAGTTAATCTACTATATTTCGTCTACAAAATCCGTATAGGTATATAGAGCATTAGGGAATGTAGTAATGGTAAAAATAAGAAGTAAAAAGGTCGGAGTGAAAATAAAAAAATGATATGAAAAAGGTAAATAAAGGCAGGGTAAAAAGTGAAATTTGGAGAGTAAAAAGTGAAATTGTTAATAGTTAATCTACTATATTTCGTCTACAAAATCCGTATAGGTATATAAGGCATTAGGGAATGTAGTAATGGTAAAAATAAGAAGTAAAAAGGTCGGAGTGAAAATAAAAAAATGATATGAAAAAGGTAAATAAAGGCAGGGTAAAAAGTGAAATTTGGAGAGTAAAAAGTGAAATTGTTAATAGTTAATCTACTATATTTCGTCTACAAAATCCGTATAGGTATATAGGGCATTAGTGAATGTAGTAATGGTAGAAAGTAGAAGTAAAAAGGTCGGAATAAAAATAAAAAAATGATAAGAAAAAGGTAAATAAAGGCAGGGTAAAAAGTGAAATTTGGAGAGTAAAAAGTGAAATAGTTAATAGTTAATCTACTATATTTCGTCTACAAAATCCGTATAGGTATATAGAGCATTAGGGAATGTAGTAATGGTAAAAATAAGAAGTAAAAAGGTCGGAGTGAAAATAAAAAAATGATATGAAAAAGGTAAATAAAGGCAGGGTAAAAAGTGAAATTTGGAGAGTAAAAAGTGAAATTGTTAATAGTTAATCTACTATATTTCGTCTACAAAATCCGTATAGGTATATAGGGCATTAGTGAATGTAGTAATGGTAGAAAGCAGAAGTAAAAAGGTCGGAATAAAAATAAAAAAATGATAAGAAAAAGGTAAATAAAGGCAGGGTAAAAAGTGAAATTTGGAGAGTAAAAAGTGAAATAGTTAATAGTTAATCTACTATATTTCGTCTACAAAATCCGTATAGGTATATAGAGCATTAGGGAATGTAGTAATGGTAAAAATAAGAAGTAAAAAGGTCGGAGTGAAAATAAAAAAATGATATGAAAAAGGTAAATAAAGGCAGTGTAAAAAGTGAAATTTGGAGAGTAAAAAGTGAAATTGTTAATAGTTAATCTACTATATTTCGTCTACAAAATCCGTATAGGTATATAGGGCATTAGGGAATGTAGTAATGGTAAAAATAAGAAGTAAAAAGGTCGGAGTGAAAATAAAAAAATGATATGAGAAAGGTAAATAAAGGCAGGGTGAAAAGTGAAATTTGGAGAGTAAAAAGTGAAATAGTTAATAATTAATCTACTATATTTCGTCTACAAAATCCGTATAGGTATATAGAGCATTAGGGAATGTAGTAATGGAAAAAAAATAAGAAGTAAAAAGGCCGGAGGAAAAAAAAAAATGATATGGAAAAGGTAAATAAAGGCAGGGTAAAAAGTGAAATTTGGAGAGTAACAAGTGAAATAGTTAATTGTTAATCTACTATATTTCGTTTACAAAATCCGTCAAGGTATATAGGGCATTAGGGAATGTAGTAATGGTAAAAATAAGAAGTAAAAATGTCGGAGTGAAAATAAAAAAATGATATGAAAAAGGTAAATAAAGGCAGGGTAAAAAGTGAAATTTGGAGAGTAAAAAGTGAAATAGTTAATAGTTAATCTACTATATTTCGTCTACAAAATCCGTATAGGTATATAGGGCATTAGGGAATGTAGTAATGGTAAAAATAAGAAGTAAAAAGGTCGGAGTAAAAATAAAAAAATGATATGAGAAAGGTAAATAAAGGCAGGGTGAAAAGTGAAATTTGGAGAGTAAAAAGTGAAATAGTTAATAGTTAATCTACTATATTTCGTCTACAAAATCCGTATAGGTATATAGAGCATTAGGGAATGTAGTAATGGTAAAAATAAGAAGTAAAAAGGTCGGAGTGAAAATAAAAAAATGATATGAAAAAGGTAAATAAAGGCAGGGTAAAAAGTGAAATTTGGAGAGTAAAAAGTGAAATTGTTAATAGTTAATCTACTATATTTCGTCTACAAAATCCGTATAGGTATATAGGGCATTAGTGAATGTAGTAATGGTAGAAAGTAGAAGTAAAAAGGTCGGAATAAAAATAAAAAAATGATAAGAAAAAGGTAAATAAAGGCAGGGTAAAAAGTGAAATTTGGAGAGTAAAAAGTGAAATAGTTAATAGTTAATCTACTATATTTCGTCTACAAAATCCGTATAGGTATATAGAGCATTAGGGAATGTAGTAATGGTAAAAATAAGAAGTAAAAAGGTCGGAGTGAAAATAAAAAAATGATATGAAAAAGGTAAATAAAGGCAGGGTAAAAAGTGAAATTTGGAGAGTAAAAAGTGAAATTGTTAATAGTTAATCTACTATATTTCGTCTACAAAATCCGTATAGGTATATAGGGCATTAGTGAATGTAGTAATGGTAGAAAGCAGAAGTAAAAAGGTCGGAATAAAAATAAAAAAATGATAAGAAAAAGGTAAATAAAGGCAGGGTAAAAAGTGAAATTTGGAGAGTAAAAAGTGAAATAGTTAATAGTTAATCTACTATATTTCGTCTACAAAATCCGTATAGGTATATAGAGCATTAGGGAATGTAGTAATGGTAAAAATAAGAAGTAAAAAGGTCGGAGTGAAAATAAAAAAATGATATGAAAAAGGTAAATAAAGGCAGTGTAAAAAGTGAAATTTGGAGAGTAAAAAGTGAAATTGTTAATAGTTAATCTACTATATTTCGTCTACAAAATCCGTATAGGTATATAGGGCATTAGGGAATGTAGTAATGGTAAAAAAAAGAAGTAAAAAGGTCGGAGTGAAAATAAAAAAATGATATGAGAAAGGTAAATAAAGGCAGGGTGAAAAGTGAAATTTGGAGAGTAAAAAGTGAAATAGTTAATAATTAATCTACTATATTTCGTCTACAAAATCCGTATAGGTATATAGAGCATTAGGGAATGTAGTAATGGAAAAAAAATAAGAAGTAAAAAGGCCGGAGGAAAAAAAAAAATGATATGGAAAAGGTAAATAAAGGCAGGGTAAAAAGTGAAATTTGGAGAGTAACAAGTGAAATAGTTAATTGTTAATCTACTATATTTCGTTTACAAAATCCGTCAAGGTATATAGGGCATTAGGGAATGTAGTAATGGTAAAAATAAGAAGTAAAAAGGTCGGAGTGAAAATAAAAAAATGATATGAAAAAGGTAAATAAAGGCAGGGTAAAAAGTGAAATTTGGAGAGTAAAAAGTGAAATAGTTAATAGTTAATCTACTATATTTCGTCTACAAAATCCGTATAGGTATATAGGGCATTAGGGAATGTAGTAATGGTAAAAATAAGAAGTAAAAAGGTCGGAGTAAAAATAAAAAAATTATATGAGAAAGGTAAATAAAGGCAGGGTGAAAAGTGAAATTTGGAGAGTAAAAAGTGAAATAGTTAATAGTTAATCTACTATATTTCGTCTACAAAATCCGTATAGGTATATAGAGCATTAGGGAATGTAGTAATGGTAAAAATAAGAAGTAAAAAGGTCGGAGTGAAAATAAAAAAATGATATGCAAAAGGTAAATAAAGGCAGGGTAAAAAGTGAAATTTGGAGAGTAAAAAGTGAAATTGTTAATAGTTAATCTACTATATTTCGTCTACAAAATCCGTATAGGTATATAGGGCATTAGGGAATGTAGTAATGGTAAAAATAAGAAGTAAAAAGGTCGGAGTGAAAATAAAAAAATGATATGAGAAAGGTAAATAAAGGCAGGGTGAAAAGTGAAATTTGGAGAGTAAAAAGTGAAATAGTTAATAATTAATCTACTATATTTCGTCTACAAAATCCGTATAGGTATATAGAGCATTAGGGAATGTAGTAATGGAAAAAAAATAAGAAGTAAAAAGGCCAGAGGAAAAAAAAAATGATATGGAAAAGGTAAATAAAGGCAGGGTAAAAAGTGAAATTTGGAGAGTAACAAGTGAAATAGTTAATTGTTAATCTACTATATTTCGTTTACAAAATCCGTCAAGGTATATAGGGCATTAGGGAATGTAGTAATGGTAAAAATAAGAAGTAAAAAGGTCGGAGTGAAAATAAAAAAATGATATGAAAAAGGTAAATAAAGGCAGGGTAAAAAGTGAAATTTGGAGAGTAAAAAGTGAAATAGTTAATAGTTAATCTACTATATTTCGTCTACAAAATCCGTATAGGTATATAGGGCATTAGGGAATGTAGTAATGGTAAAAATAAGAAGTAAAAAGGTCGGAGTAAAAATAAAAAAATGATATGAGAAAGGTAAATAAAGGCAGGGTGAAAAGTGAAATTTGGAGAGTAAAAGGTGAAATAGTTAATAGTTAATCTACTATATTTCGTCTACAAAATCCGTATAGGTATATAGAGCATTAGGGAATGTAGTAATGGAAAAAAAATAAGAAGTAAAAAGGCCGGAGGAAAAAAAAAAATGATATGGAAAAGGTAAATAAAGGCAGGTTAAAAAGTGAAATTTGGAGAGTAAAAAGTGAAATAGTTAATAGTTAATCTACTATATTTCGTCTACAAAATCGTATAGGTATATAGAGCATTAGGGAATGTAGTAATGGTAAAAATAAGAAGTAAAAAGGTCGGAGTGAAAATAAAAAAATGATATGAAAAGGGTAAATAAAGGCATGGTAAAAAGTGAAATTTGGTGAGTAACAAGTGAAATAGTTAATAGTTAATCTACTATATTTCGTCTACAAAATCCGTATAGGTATATAGGGCATTAGGGAATGTAGTAATGGTAAAAATAAGAAGTAAAAATGACCGAGTGAAAATAAAAAAATGATATAAAAAAGGTAAATAAAGGCAGGGTAAAAAGTGAAATTTGGAGAGTAAAAAGTGAAATAGTTAATAGTTAATATACTATATTTCATCTACAAAATCCGTATAGGTATATAGGGCATTAGGGAATGTAGTAATGGTAAAAATAAGAAGTAAAAATGACCGAGTGAAAATAAAAAAATGATATAAAAAAGGTAAATAAAGGCAGGGTAAAAAGTGAAATTTGGAGAGTAAAAAGTGAAATAGTTAATAGTTAATCTACTATATTTCGTCTACAAAATCCGTATAGGTACATAGGGCATTAGGGAATATAGTAATGGTAAAAAAATAAGAAATAAAAAGGTCGGAGTGAAAATTAAAAAATGATATGAAAAAGGTAAATAAAAGCAGAGTAAAAAGTGAAATAGTTAATAGTTAATCCACTATATTTCGTCTACAAAATCCGTATAGGTATATAGGGCATTAGGGAATGTAGTAATGGTAAAAATAAGAAGTAAAAAGGTCGGAGTGAAACAAAAAAAATGATATGAAAAAGGTAAATAAAGGCAGGGTAAAAAGTGAAATTTGGAGAGTAACAAGTGAAATATTTAATAGTTAATCTACTATATTTCTTCTACAAAATCCGTATAGGTATGTGGGGCATTAGGGAATATATTAATGGAAAAAAAATAAGAAATAAAAAGGCCGGAGGAAAAACGAAAAAATGATATGGAAAAGGTAAATAAAGGCAGGGTAAAAAGTGAAATAGTTAATCTACTATATTTCGTCTACAAAATCCGTATCGGTATATACGGCATTAGAGAATGTAGTAATTGTAAAAATAAGAAGTAAAAAGGTCGGAGTGAAAATAAAAAAATGATATGAAAAAGGTAAATAAAGGTAGGGTAAAAAGTGAAATTTGGAGAGTAAAAAGTGAAATAGTTAATAGTTAATCTATTATATTTCGTCTACAAAATCCGGATAGGTATATAGGGCATTATGGAATGTAGTAATGGTAAAAATAAGAAGTAAAAATGACCGAGTGAAAATAAAAAAATGATATAAAAAAGGTAAATAAAGGCAGGGTAAAAAGTGAAATTTGGAGAGTAAAAAGTGAAATAGTTAATAGTTAATGTACTATATTTCGTCTACAAAATCCGTATAGGTATATAGGGCATTAGCGAATGTAGTAATGGTTAAAAAATAAGAAATAAAAAGGCTGGAGTGAAAATAAAAAAAATGATATGAAAAAGGTAAATAAAGGCAGGGTAAAAAGTGAAATTTGGAGAGTAAAAAGTGAAATAGTTAATAGTTAATATACTATATTTCATCTACAAAATCCGTATAGGTATATAGGGCATTAGGGAATGTAGTAATGGTAAAAATAAGAAGTAAAAATGACCGAGTGAAAATAAAAAAATGATATAAAAAAGGTAAATAAAGGCAGGGTAAAAAGTGAAATTTGGAGAGTAAAAAGTGAAATAGTTAATAGTTAATCTACTATATTTCGTCTACAAAATCCGTATAGGTATATAGGGCATTAGGGAATGTAGTAATGGTAAAAAAATAAGAAATAAAAAGGTCGGAGTGAAAATTAAAAAATGATATGAAAAAGGTAAATAAAAGCAGGGTAAAAAGTGAAATAGTTAATAGTTAATCTACTATATTTCGTCTACAAAATCCGTATAGGTATATAGGGCATTAGGGAATGTAGTAATGGTAAAAATAAGAAGTAAAAAGGTCGGAGTGAAACAAAAAAAATGATATGAAAATGGTAAATAAAGGCAGGGTAAAAAGTGAAATTTGGAGAGTAACAAGTGAAATAGTTAATAGTTAATCTACTATATTTCGTCTACAAAATCCGTATAGGTATGTGGGGCATTAGGGAATATAGTAATGGAAAAAAAATAAGAAATAAAAAGGCCGGAGGAAAAACGAAAAAATGATATGGAAAAGGTAAATAAAGGCAGGGTAAAAAGTGAAATAGTTAATAGTTAATCTACTATATTTCATCTAGAAAATCCGTATAGGTATATAGGGTATTAGGGAATGTAGTAATGTTAAAAATGAGAAGAAAAAAGGACCGAGTGAAAATAAACAAATGATATAAAAAAGGTAAATAAAGGCAGGGTAAAAAGTGACATTTGGAGAGTAAAAAATGAAATTGTTAATAGTTAATCTACTATATTTCGTCTACAAAATCCGTATAGGTTTATAGGGCATTAGGGAATGTAGTAATGGTACAAATAAGAAGTAAAAAGGTCGGAGTGAAAATAAAAAAATGATATGAAAAAGGTAAATAAAGGCAGGGTAAAAAGTGAAATTTGGAGAGTAAAAAGTGAAATAGTTAATAGTTAATCTACTATATTTCGTCTACAAAATCCGTATAGGTATATAGGGCATTAGGGAATGTAGTAATGGTAAAAAAATAAGAAATAAAAAGGTCGGAGTGAAAATTAAAAAATGATATGAAAAAGGTAAATAAAAGCAGGGTAAAAAGTGAAATAGTTAATAGTTAATCTACTATATTTCGTCTACAAAATCCGTATAGGTATATAGGGCATTAGGGAATCTAGTAATGGTAAAAATAAGAAGTAAAAAGGTCGGAGTGAAACAAAAAAAATGATATGAAAAAGGTAAATAAAGGCAGGGTAAAAAGTGAAATTTGGAGAGTAACAAGTGAAATAGTTAATAGTTAATCTACTATATTTCGTCTACAAAATCCGTATAGGTATGTGGGGCATTAGGGAATACAGTAATGGAAAAAAAATAAGAAATAAAAAGGCCGGAGGAAAAACGAAAAAATGATATGGAAAAGGTAAATAAAGGCAGGGTAAAAAGTGAAATAGTTAATAGTTAATCTACTATATTTCATCTAGAAAATCCGTATAGGTATATAGGGCGTTAGCGAATGTAGTAATGGTAAAAAAATAAGAAATAAAAAGGCTGGAGTGAAAATAAAAAAATGATATGAAAAAGGTAAATAAAGGCAGGGTAAAAAGTGAAATTTGGAGAGTAAAAAGTGAAATAGTTAATAGTTAATATACTATATTTCATCTACAAAATCCGTATAGGTATATAGGGCATTAGGGAATGTAATAATGGTAAAAATGAGAAGAAAAAAGGACCGAGTGAAAATAAAAAAATGATATAAAAAAGGTAAATAAAGGCAGGGTAAAAAGTGACATTTGGAGAGTAAAAAATGAAATTGTTAATAGTTAATCTACTATATTTCGTCTACAAAATCCGTATAGGTATATAGGGCATTAGGGAATGTAGTAATGGTAAAAATAAGAAGTAAAAAGGTCGGAGTGAAAATAAAAAAATGATATGAAAAAGGTAAATAAAGGCAGGGTAAAAAGTGAAATTTGGAGAGTAAAAAGTGAAATAGTTAATAGTTAATCTACTATATTTCGTTTACAAAATCCGTATAGGTTTATAGGGTATTAGGGAATGTAGTAATGGTAAAAATGAGAAGAAAAAAAGACCGAGTGAAAATAAACAAATGATATAAAAAAGGTAAATAAAGGCAGGGTAAAAAGTGACATTTGGAGAGTAAAAAATGAAATTGTTAATAGTTAATCTACTATATTTCGTCTACAAAATCCGTATAGGTTTATAGGGCATTTGGGAATGTAGTAATGGTAAAAATAAGAAGTAAAAAGGTCGGAGTGAAAATAAAAAAATGATATGAAAAAGGTAAATAAAGGCAGGGTAAAAAGTGAAATTTGGAGAGTAAAAAGTGAAATATTTAATAGTTAATCTACTATATTTCGTCTACAAAATCCGTATAGGTATATAGGGCATTAGGGAATGTAGTAATGGTAAAAAAATAAGAAATAAAAAGGCCGGAGTGAAAATTAAAAAATGATATGAAAAAGGTAAATAAAAGCAGCGTAAAATGTGAAATAGTTAATAGTTAATCTACTATATTTCGTCTACAAAATCCGTATAGGTATATAGGGCATTAGGGAATGTGGTAATGGTAAAAATAAGAAGTAAAAAGGTCGGAGTGAAACAAAAAAAATGATATGAAAAAGGTAAATAAAGGCAGGGTAAAAAGTGAAATTTGGAGAGTAAAAAGTGAAATAGTTAATAGTTAATCTACTATATTTTGTCAACAAAATCCGTATAGGTATATAGGGCATTAGGGAATGTAGTAATGGTAAAAAAATAAGAAATAAAAAGGCCGGAGTGATAATTAAAAAATGATATGAAAAAGGTAAATAAAAGCAGGGTAAAAAGTGAAATAGTTAATAGTTAATCTACTATATTTCGTCTACAAAATCCGTATAGGTATATACGGCATTAGGGAATGTAGTAATTGTAAAA
Source organism: Narthecium ossifragum (assembly GCA_963920575.1). Lineage (NCBI taxonomy): Eukaryota > Viridiplantae > Streptophyta > Magnoliopsida > Dioscoreales > Nartheciaceae > Narthecium > Narthecium ossifragum. Next base: position 32,914 of record OY986964.1, on the reverse strand, counting down.
ATAAGAAGTAAAAAGGTCGGAGTGAAAATAAAAAAATGATATGAAAAAGGTAAATAAAGGCAGGGTAAAAAGTGAAATTTGGAGAGTAAAAAGTGAAATAGTTAATAGTTAATCTACTATATTTCGTTTACAAAATCCGTATAGGTATATAGGGTATTAGGGAATGTAGTAATGGTAAAAATGAGAAGAAAAAAGGACCGAGTGAAAATAAAAAAATGATATAAAAAAGGTAAATAAAGGCAGGGTAAAAAGTGACATTTGGAGAGTAAAAAATGAAATTGTTAATAGTTAATCTACTATATTTCGTCTACAAAATCCGTATAGGTATATAGGGCATTAGGGAATGTATTAATGGTAAAAATAAGAAGTAAAAAGGTCGGAGTGAAAATAAAAAAATGATATGAAAAAGGTAAATAAAGGCAGGGTAAAAAGTGAAATTTGGAGAGTAAAAAGTGAAATAGTTAATAGTTAATCTACTATATTTCGTCAACAAAATCCGTATAAGTATATAGGGCATTAGGGAATGTAGTAATGGTAAAAAAATAAGAAATAAAAAGGCCGGAGTGAAAATTAAAAAATGATATGAAAAAGGTAAATAAAAGCAGGGTAAAAAGTGAAATAGTTAATAGTTAATCTACTATATTTCGTCTACAAAATCCGTATAGGTATATAGGGCATTAGGGAATGTAGTAATGGTAAAAATAAGAAGTAAAAAGGTCGGAGTGAAACAAAAAAAATGATATGAAAAAGGTAAATAAAGGCAGGGTAAAAAGTGAAATTTGGAGAGTAACAAGTGAAAAAGTTAAAAGTTAATCTAGTATATTTCGTCTACAAAATCCGTATAGGTATATACGGCATTAGGGAATGTAGTAATGGTAAAAATAAGAAGTAAAAAGGTCGGAGTAAAAATAAAAAAATGATATGAAAAAGGTAAATAAAGGCAGAGTAAAAAGTGAAATTTGGAGAGTAAAAAGTGAAATAGTTAATAGTTAATCTACTATATTTCGTCTACAAAATCCGTATAGGTATATAGGGCATTAGGGAATGTAGTAATGGTAAAAATAAGAAGTAAAAAGGTCGGAGTGAAACAAAAAAAATGATATGAAAAAGGTAAATAAAGGCAGGGTAAAAAGTGAAATTTGGAGAGTAACAAGTGAAATAGTTAATAGTTAATCTACTATATTTCGTCTACAAAATCCGTATAGGTATGTGGGGCATTCGGGAATATAGTAATGGATAAAAAATAAGTAATAAAAAGGCCGGAGGTAAAACGAAAAAATGATATGGAAAAGGTAAATAAAGGCAGGGTAAAAAGTGAAATAGTTAATAGTTAATCTACTATATTTCATCTACAAAATCCATATAGGTATATATGGCATTAGCGAATGTAGTAATGGTAAAAAAATAAGAAATAAAAAGGCTGGAGTGAAAATAAAAAAATGATTTGAAAAAGGTAAATAAAGGCAGGGTAAAAAGTGAAATTTGGAGAGTAAAAAGTGAAATAGTTAATAGTGAATATACTATATTTCATCTACAAAATCCGTATAGGTATATAGGGCATTAGGTAATGTAGTAATGGTAAAAATAAGAAGTAAAAATGACCGAGTGAAAATAAAAAAATGATATAAAAAAGGTAAATAAAGGCAGGGTAAAAAGTGAAATTTGGAGAGTAAAAAGTGAAATAGTTAATAGTTAATCTACTATATTTCGTCAACAAAATCCGTATAGGTATATAGGGCATTAGGGAATGTAGTAATGGTAAAAAAATAAGAAATAAAAAGGCCGGAGTGAAAATTAAAAAATGATATGAAAAAGGTAAATAAAAGCAGGGTAAAAAGTGAAATAGTTAATAGTTAATCTACTATATTTCGTCTACAAAATCCGTATAGGTATATAGGGCATTAGGGAATGTAGTAATGGTAAAAATAAGAAGTAAAAAGGTCGGAGTGAAACAAAAAAAATGATATGAAAAAGGTAAATAAAGGCAGGGTAAAAAGTGAAATTTGGAGAGTAACAAGTGAAATAGTTAATAGTTAATCTACTATATTTCGTCTACAAAATCCGTATAGGTATGTGGGGCATTCGGGAATATAGTAATGGATAAAAAATAAGTAATAAAAAGGCCGGAGGTAAAACGAAAAAATGATATGGAAAAGGTAAATAAAGGCAGGGTAAAAAGTGAAATAGTTAATGGTTAATCTACTATATTTCGTCTACAAAATCCGTATCGTTATATACGGCATTAGGGAATGTAGTAATTGTAAAAATAAGAAGTAAAAAGGTCGGAGTGAAAATAAAAAAATGATATGAAAAAGGTAAATAAAGGTTGGGTAAAAAGTGAAATTTGGAGAGTAAAAAGTGAAATAGTTAATAGTTAATCTATTATATTTCGTCTACAAAATCCGTATAGGTATATAGGGCATTATGGAATGTAGTAATGGTAAAAATAAGAAGTAAAAATGACCGAGTGAAAATAAAAAAATGATATAAAAAAGGTAAATAAAGGCAGGGTAAAAAGTGAAATTTGGAGAGTAAAAAGTGAAATAGTTAATAGTTAATATACTATATTTCATCTACAAAATCCGTATAGGTATATAGGGCATTAGGGAATGTAGTAATGGTAAAAATAAGAAGTAAAAATGACCGAGTGAAAATAAAAAAATGATATAAAAAAGGTAAATAAAGGCAGGGTAAAAAGTGAAATTTGGAGAGTAAAAAGTGAAATAGTTAATAGTTAATCTACTATATTTCGTCTACAAAATCCGTATAGGTATATAGGGCATTAGGGAATATAGTAATGGTAAAAAAATAAGAAATAAAAAGGTCGGAGTGAAAATTAAAAAATGATATGAAAAAGGTAAATAAAAGCAGAGTAAAAAGTGAAATAGTTAATAGTTAATCTACTATATTTCGTCTACAAAATCCGTATAGGTATATAGGGCATTAGGGAATGTAGTAATGGTAAAAATAAGAAGTAAAAAGGTCGGAGTGAAACAAAAAAAATGATATGAAAAAGGTAAATAAAGGCAGGGTAAAAAGTGAAATTTGGAGAGTAACAAATGAAATATTTAATAGTTAATCTACTATGTTTCGTCTACAAAATCCGTATAGGTATGTGGGGCATTAGGGAATATAGTAATGGAAAAAAAATAAGAAATAAAAAGGCCGGAGGAAAAACGAAAAAATGATATGGAAAAGGTAAATAAAGGCAGGGTAAAAAGTGAAATAGTTAATAGTTAATCTACTATATTTCGTCTACAAAATCCGTATCGGTATATACGGCATTAGAGAATGTAGTAATTGTAAAAATAAGAAGTAAAAAGGTCGGAGTGAAAATAAAAAAATGATATGAAAAAGGTAAATAAAGGTAGGGTAAAAAGTGAAATTTGGAGAGTAAAAAGTGAAATAGTTAATAGTTAATTTATTATATTTCGTCTACAAAATCCGGATAGGTATATAGGGCATTATGGAATGTAGTAATGGTAAAAATAAGAAGTAAAAATGACCGAGTGAAAATAAAAAAATGATATAAAAAAGGTAAATAAAGGCAGGGTAAAAAGTGAAATAGTTAATAGTTAATGTACTATATTTCGTCTACAAAATCCGTATAGGTATATAGGGTATTAGGGAATGTAGTAATGGTAAAAAAATAAGAAATAAAAAGGCCGGAGTGAAAATTAAAAAATGATATGAAAAAGGTAAATAAAAGCAGGGTAAAAAGTGAAATAGTTAATAGTTAATCTACTATATTTCGTCTACAAAATCCGTATAGGTATATAGGGCATTAGGGAATGTAGTAATGGTAAAAATAAGAAGTAAAAAGGTCGGAGTGAAACAAAAAAAATGATATGAAAAAGGTAAATAAAGGCAGGGTAAAAAGTGAAATTTGGAGAGTAACAAGTGAAAAAGTTAAAAGTTAATCTAGTATATTTCGTCTACAAAATCCGTATAGGTATATACGGCATTAGGGAATGTAGTAATGGTAAAAATAAGAAGTAAAAAGGTCGGAGTGAAAATAAAAAAATGATATGAAAAAGGTAAATAAAGGCAGAGTAAAAACTGAAATTTGGAGAGTAAAAAGTGAAATAGTTAATAGTTAATCTACTATATTTCGTCCACAAAATCCGTATAGGTATATAGGGCATTAGGGAATGTAGTAATGGAAAAAATAAGAAGTAAAAAGGTCGGAGTGAAACAAAAAAAATGATATGAAAAAGGTAAATAAAGGCAAGGTAAAAAGTGAAATTTGGAGAGTAACAAGTGAAATAGTTAATAGTTAATCTACTATATTTCGTCTACAAAATCCGTATAGGTATGTGGGGCATTAGGGAATATAGTAATGGAAAATAAATAAGAAATAAAAAGGCCGGAGGAAAAACGAAAAAATGATATGGAAAAGGTAAATAAAGGCAGGGTAAAAAGTGAAATAGTTAATAGTTAATCTACTATATTTCATCTACAAAATCCTTATAGGTATATAGGGCATTAGCGAATGTAGTAATGGTTAAAAAATAAGAAATAAAAAGGCTGGAGTGAAAATAAAAAAAATGATATGAAAAAGGTAAATAAAGGCAGGGTAAAAAGTGAAATTTGGAGAGTAAAAAGTGAAATAGTTAATAGTTAATATACTATATTTCATCTACAAAATCCGTATAGGTATATAGGGCATTAGGGAATGTAGTAATGGTAAAAATAAGAAGTAAAAATGACCGAGTGAAAATAAAAAAATGATATAAAAAAGGTAAATAAAGGCAGGGTAAAAAGTGAAATTTGGAGAGTAAAAAGTGAAATAGTTAATAGTTAATCTACTATATTTCGTCTACAAAATCCGTATAGGTATATAGGGCATTAGGGAATGTATTAATGGTAAAAAAATAAGAAATAAAAAGGTCGGAGTGAAAATTAAAAAATGATATGAAAAAGGTAAATAAAAGCAGGGTAAAAAGTGAAATAGTTAATAGTTAATCTACTATATTTCGTCTACAAAATCCGTATAGGTATATAGGGCATTAGGGAATGTAGTAATGGTAAAAATAAGAAGTAAAAAGGTCGGAGTGAAACAAAAAAAATGATATGAAAATGGTAAATAAAGGCAGGGTAAAAAGTGAAATTTGGAGAGTAACAAGTGAAATAGTTAATAGTTAATCTACTATATTTCGTCTACAAAATCCGTATAGGTATGTGGGGCATTAGGGAATATAGTAATGGAAAAAAAATAAGAAATAAAAAGGCCGGAGGAAAAACGAAAAAATGATATGGAAAAGGTAAATAAAGGCAGGGTAAAAAGTGAAATAGTTAATAGTTAATCTACAATATTTCATCTAGAAAATCCGTATAGGTATATAGGGCGTTAGCGAATGTAGTAATGGTAAAAAAATAAGAAATAAAAAGGCTGGGGTGAAAATAAAAAAATGATATGAAAAAGGTAAATAAAGGCAGGGTAAAAAGTGAATTTGGAGAGTAAAAAGTGAAATAGTTAATAGTTAATATACTATATTTCATCTACAAAATCCGTATAGGTATATAGGGCATTAGGGAATGTAATAATGGTAAAAATGAGAAGAAAAAAGGACCGAGTGAAAATAAAAAAATGATATAAAAAAGGTAAATAAAGGCAGGGTAAAAAGTGACATTTGGAGAGTAAAAAATGAAATTGTTAATAGTTAATCTACTATATTTCGTCTACAAAATCCGTATAGGTATATAGGGCATTAGGGAATGTAGTAATGGTAAAAATAAGAAGTAAAAAGGTCGGAGTGAAAATAAAAAAATGATATGAAAAAGGTAAATAAAGGCAGGGTAAAAAGTGAAATTTGGAGAGTAAAAAGTGAAATAGTTAATAGTTAATCTACTATATTTCGTTTACAAAATCCGTATAGGTATATAGGGTATTAGGGAATGTAGTAATGTTAAAAATGAGAAGAAAAAAGGACCGAGTGAAAATAAACAAATGATATAAAAAAGGTAAATAAAGGCAGGGTAAAAAGTGACATTTGGAGAGTAAAAAATGAAATTGTTAATAGTTAATCTACTATATTTCGTCTACAAAATCCGTATAGGTTTATAGGGCATTAGGGAATGTAGTAATGGTAAAAATAAGAAGTAAAAAGGTCGGAGTGAAAATAAAAAAATGATATGAAAAAGGTAAATAAAGGCAGGGTAAAAAGTGAAATTTGGAGAGTAAAAAGTGAAATAGTTAATAGTTAATCTACTATATTTCGTCTACAAAATCCGTATAGGTATATAGGGCATTAGGGAATGTAGTAATGGTAAAAAAATAAGAAATAAAAAGGTCGGAGTGAAAATTAAAAAATGATATGAAAAAGGTAAATAAAAGCAGGGTAAAAAGTGAAATAGTTAATAGTTAATCTACTATATTTCGTCTACAAAATCCGTATAGGTATATAGGGCATTAGGGAATCTAGTAATGGTAAAAATAAGAAGTAAAAAGGTCGGAGTGAAACAAAAAAAATGATATGAAAAAGGTAAATAAAGGCAGGGTAAAAAGTGAAATTTGGAGAGTAACAAGTGAAATAGTTAATAGTTAATCTACTATATTTCGTCTACAAAATCCGTATAGGTATGTGGGGCATTAGGGAATATAGTAATGGAAAAAAAATAAGAAATAAAAAGGCCGGAGGAAAAACGAAAAAATGATATGGAAAAGGTAAATAAAGGCAGGGTAAAAAGTGAAATAGTTAATAGTTAATCTACAATATTTCATCTAGAAAATCCGTATAGGTATATAGGGCGTTAGCGAATGTAGTAATGGTAAAAAAATAAGAAATAAAAAGGCTGGGGTGAAAATAAAAAAATGATATGAAAAAGGTAAATAAAGGCAGGGTAAAAAGTGAAATTTGGAGAGTAAAAAGTGAAATAGTTAATAGTTAATATACTATATTTCATCTACAAAATCCGTATAGGTATATAGGGCATTAGGGAATGTAATAATGGTAAAAATGAGAAGAAAAAAGGACCGAGTGAAAATAAAAAAATGATATAAAAAAGGTAAATAAAGGCAGGGTAAAAAGTGACATTTGGAGAGTAAAAAATGAAATTGTTAATAGTTAATCTACTATATTTCGTCTACAAAATCCGTATAGGTATATAGGGCATTAGGGAATGTAGTAATGGTAAAAATAAGAAGTAAAAAGGTCGGAGTGAAAATAAAAAAATGATATGAAAAAGGTAAATAAAGGCAGGGTAAAAAGTGAAATTTGGAGAGTAAAAAGTGAAATAGTTAATAGTTAATCTACTATATTTCGTTTACAAAATCCGTATAGGTATATAGGGTATTAGGGAATGTAGTAATGTTAAAAATGAGAAGAAAAAAGGACCGAGTGAAAATAAACAAATGATATAAAAAAGGTAAATAAAGGCAGGGTAAAAAGTGACATTTGGAGAGTAAAAAATGAAATTGTTAATAGTTAATCTACTATATTTCGTCTACAAAATCCGTATAGGTTTATAGGGCATTAGGGAATGTAGTAATGGTAAAAATAAGAAGTAAAAAGGTCGGAGTGAAAATAAAAAAATGATATGAAAAAGGTAAATAAAGGCAGGGTAAAAAGTGAAATTTGGAGAGTAAAAAGTGAAATAGTTAATAGTTAATCTACTATATTTCGTCTACAAAATCCGTATAGGTATATAGGGCATTAGGGAATGTAGTAATGGTAAAAAAATAAGAAATAAAAAGGTCGGAGTGAAAATTAAAAAATGATATGAAAAAGGTAAATAAAAGCAGGGTAAAAAGTGAAATAGTTAATAGTTAATCTACTATATTTCGTCTACAAAATCCGTATAGGTATATAGGGCATTAGGGAATCTAGTAATGGTAAAAATAAGAAGTAAAAAGGTCGGAGTGAAACAAAAAAAATGATATGAAAAAGGTAAATAAAGGCAGGGTAAAAAGTGAAATTTGGAGAGTAACAAGTGAAATAGTTAATAGTTAATCTACTATATTTCGTCTACAAAATCCGTATAGGTATGTGGGGCATTAGGGAATACAGTAATGGAAAAAAAATAAGAAATAAAAAGGCCGGAGGAAAAACGAAAAAATGATATGGAAAAGGTAAATAAAGGCAGGGTAAAAAGTGAAATAGTTAATAGTTAATCTACTATATTTCATCTAGAAAATCCGTATAGGTATATAGGGCGTTAGCGAATGTAGTAATGGTAAAAAAATAAGAAATAAAAAGGCTGGAGTGAAAATAAAAAAATGATATGAAAAAGGTAAATAAAGGCAGGGTAAAAAGTGAAATTTGGAGAGTAAAAAGTGAAATAGTTAATAGTTAATATACTATATTTCATCTACAAAATCCGTATAGGTATATAGGGCATTAGGGAATGTAATAATGGTAAAAATGAGAAGAAAAAAGGACCGAGTGAAAATAAAAAAATGATATAAAAAAGGTAAATAAAGGCAGGGTAAAAAGTGACATTTGGAGAGTAAAAAATGAAATTGTTAATAGTTAATCTACTATATTTCGTCTACAAAATCCGTATAGGTATATAGGGCATTAGGGAATGTAGTAATGGTAAAAATAAGAAGTAAAAAGGTCGGAGTGAAAATAAAAAAATGATATGAAAAAGGTAAATAAAGGCAGGGTAAAAAGTGAAATTTGGAGAGTAAAAAGTGAAATAGTTAATAGTTAATCTACTATATTTCGTTTACAAAATCCGTATAGGTATATAGGGTATTAGGGAATGTAGTAATGGTAAAAACGAGAAGAAAAAAAGACCGAGTGAAAATAAACAAATGATATAAAAAAGGTAAATAAAGGCAGGGTAAAAAGTGACATTTGGAGAGTAAAAAATGAAATTGTTAATAGTTAATCTACTATATTTCGTCTACAAAATCCGTATAGGTTTATAGGGCATTTGGGAATGTAGTAATGGTAAAAATAAGAAGTAAAAAGGTCGGAGTGAAAATAAAAAAATGATATGAAAAAGGTAAATAAAGGCAGGGTAAAAAGTGAAATTTGGAGAGTAAAAAGTGAAATATTTAATAGTTAATCTACTATATTTCGTCTACAAAATCCGTATAGGTATATAGGGCATTAGGGAATGTAGTAATGGTAAAAAAATAAGAAATAAAAAGGCCGGAGTGAAAATTAAAAAATGATATGAAAAAGGTAAATAAAAGCAGCGTAAAATGTGAAATAGTTAATAGTTAATCTACTATATTTCGTCTACAAAATCCGTATAGGTATATAGGGCATTAGGGAATGTGGTAATGGTAAAAATAAGAAGTAAAAAGGTCGGAGTGAAACAAAAAAAATGATATGAAAAAGGTAAATAAAGGCAGGGTAAAAAGTGAAATTTGGAGAGTAAAAAGTGAAATAGTTAATAGTTAATCTACTATATTTTGTCAACAAAATCCGTATAGGTATATAGGGCATTAGGGAATGTAGTAATGGTAAAAAAATAAGAAATAAAAAGGCCGGAGTGATAATTAAAAAATGATATGAAAAAGGTAAATAAAAGCAGGGTAAAAAGTGAAATAGTTAATAGTTAATCTACTATATTTCGTCTACAAAATCCGTATAGGTATATACGGCATTAGGGAATGTAGTAATTGTAAAAATAAGAAGTAAAAAGGTCGGAGTGAAAATAAAAAAATGATATGAAAAAGGTAAATAAAGGCAGGGTAAAAAGTGAAATTTGGAGAGTAAAAAGTGAAATAGTTAATAGTTAATCTACTATATTTCGTTTACAAAATCCGTATAGGTATATAGGGTATTAGGGAATGTAGTAATGGTAAAAATGAGAAGAAAAAAGGACCGAGTGAAAATAAAAAAATGATATAAAAAAGGTAAATAAAGGCAGGTTAAAAAGTGACATTTGGAGAGTAAAAAATGAAATTGTTAATAGTTAATCTACTATATTTCGTCTACAAAATCCGTATAGGTATATAGGGCATTAGGGAATGTATTAATGGTAAAAATAAGAAGTAAAAAGGTCGGAGTGAAAATAAAAAAATGATATGAAAAAGGTAAATAAATGCAGGGTAAAAAGTGAAATTTGGAGAGTAAAAAGTGAAATAGTTAATAGTTAATCTACTATATTTCGTCAACAAAATCCGTATAAGTATATAGGGCATTAGGGAATGTAGTAATGGTAAAAAAATAAGAAATAAAAAGGCCGGAGTGAAAATTAAAAAATGATATGAAAAAGGTAAATAAAAGCAGGGTAAAAAGTGAAATAGTTAATAGTTAATCTACTATATTTCGTCTACAAAATCCGTATAGGTATATAGGGCATTAGGGAATGTAGTAATGGTAAAAATAAGAAGTAAAAAGGTCGGAGTGAAACAAAAAAAATGATATGAAAAAGGTAAATAAAGGCAGGGTAAAAAGTGAAATTTGGAGAGTAACAAGTGAAAAAGTTAAAAGTTAATCTAGTATATTTCGTCTACAAAATCCGTATAGGTATATACGGCATTAGGGAATGTAGTAATGGTAAAAATAAGAAGTAAAAAGGTCGGAGTAAAAATAAAAAAATGATATGAAAAAGGTAAATAAAGGCAGAGTAAAAAGTGAAATTTGGAGAGTAAAAAGTGAAATAGTTAATAGTTAATCTACTATATTTCGTCTACAAAATCCGTATAGGTATATAGGGCATTAGGGAATGTAGTAATGGTAAAAATAAGAAGTAAAAAGGTCGGAGTGAAACAAAAAAAAATGATATGAAAAAGGTAAATAAAGGCAGGGTAAAAAGTGAAATTTGGAGAGTAACAAGTGAAATAGTTAATAGTTAATCTACTATATTTCGTCTAGAAAATCCGTATAGGTATGTGGGGCATTAGGGAATATAGTAATGGAAAATAAATAAGAAATAAAAAGGCCGGTGGAAAAATGAAAAAATGATATGGAAAAGGTAAATAAAGGCAGGGTAAAAAGTGAAATAGTTAATAGTTAATCTACTATATTTCATCTACAAAATCCTTATAGGTATATAGGGCATTAGCGAATGTAGTAATGGTTAAAAAATAAGAAATAAAAAGGCTGGAGTGAAAATAAAAAAAATGATATGAAAAAGGTAAATAAAGGCAGGGTAAAAAGTGAAATTTGGAGAGTAAAAAGTGAAATAGTTAATAGTTAATATACTATATTTCATCTACAAAATCCGTATAGGTATATAGGGCATTAGGGAATGTAGTAATGGTAAAAATAAGAAGTAAAAATGACCGAGTGAAAATAAAAAAATGATATAAAAAAGGTAAATAAAGGCAGGGTAAAAAGTGAAATTTGGAGAGTAAAAAGTGAAATAGTTAATAGTTAATCTACTATATTTCGTCTACAAAATCCGTATAGGTATATAGGGCATTAGGGAATGTAGTAATGGTAAAAAAATAAGAAATAAAAAGGTCGGAGTGAAAATTAAAAAATGATATGAAAAAGGTAAATAAAAGCAGGGTAAAAAGTGAAATAGTTAATAGTTAATCTACTATATTTCGTCTACAAAATCCGTATAGGTATATAGGGCATTAGGGAATGTAGTAATGGTAAAAATAAGAAGTAAAAAGGTCGGAGTGAAACAAAAAAAATGATATGAAAATGGTAAATAAAGGCAGAGTAAAAAGTGAAATTTGGAGAGTAACAAGTGAAATAGTTAATAGTTAATCTACTATATTTCGTCTACAAAATCCGTATAGGTATGTGGGGCATTAGGGAATATAGTAATGGAAAAAAAATAAGAAATAAAAAGGCCGGAGGAAAAACGAAAAAATGATATGGAAAAGGTAAATAAAGGCAGGGTAAAAAGTGAAATAGTTAATAGTTAATCTACAATATTTCATCTAGAAAATCCGTATAGGTATATAGGGCGTTAGCGAATGTAGTAATGGTAAAAAAATAAGAAATAAAAAGGCTGGGGTGAAAATAAAAAAATGATATGAAAAAGGTAAATAAAGGCAGGGTAAAAAGTGAAATTTGGAGAGTAAAAAGTGAAATAGTCTATAGTTAATATACTATATTTCATCTACAAAATCCGTATAGGTATATAGGGCATTAGGGAATGTAATAATGGTAAAAATGAGAAGAAAAAAGGACCGAGTGAAAATAAAAAAATGATATAAAAAAGGTAAATAAAGGCAGGGTAAAAAGTGACATTTGGAGAGTAAAAAATGAAATTGTTAATAGTTAATCTACTATATTTCGTCTACAAAATCCGTATAGGTATATAGGGCATTAGGGAATGTAGTAATGGTAAAAATAAGAAGTAAAAAGGTCGGAGTGAAAATAAAAAAATGATATGAAAAAGGTAAATAAAGGCAGGGTAAAAAGTGAAATTTGGAGAGTAAAAAGTGAAATAGTTAATAGTTAATCTCCTATATTTCGTTTACAAAATCCGTATAGGTATATAGGGTATTAGGGAATGTAGTAATGTTAAAAATGAGAAGAAAAAAGGACCGAGTGAAAATAAACAAATGATATAAAAAAGGTAAATAAAGGCAGGGTAAAAAGTGACATTTGGAGAGTAAAAAATGAAATTGTTAATAGTTAATCTACTATATTTCGTCTACAAAATCCGTATAGGTTTATAGGGCATTAGGGAATGTAGTAATGGTAAAAATAAGAAGTAAAAAGGTCGGAGTGAAAATAAAAAAATGATATGAAAAAGGTAAATAAAGGCAGGGTAAAAAGTGAAATTTGGAGAGTAAAAAGTGAAATAGTTAATAGTTAATCTACTATATTTCGTCTACAAAATCCGTATAGGTATATAGGGCATTAGGGAATGTAGTAATGGTAAAAAAATAAGAAATAAAAAGGTCGGAGTGAAAATTAAAAAATGATATGACAAAGGTAAATAAAAGCAGGGTAAAAAGTGAAATAGTTAATAGTTAATCTACTATATTTCGTCTACAAAATCCGTATAGGTATATAGGGCATTAGGGAATCTAGTAATGGTAAAAATAAGAAGTAAAAAGGTAGGAGTGAAACAAAAAAAATGATATGAAAAAGGTAAATAAAGGCAGGGTAAAAAGTGAAATTTGGAGAGTAACAAGTGAAATAGTTAATAGTTAATCTACTATATTTCGTCTACAAAATCCGTATAGGTATGTGGGGCATTAGGGAATACAGTAATGGAAAAAAAATAAGAAATAAAAAGGCCGGAGGAAAAACGAAAAAATGATATGGAAAAGGTAAATAAAGGCAGGGTAAAAAGTGAAATAGTTAATAGTTAATCTACTATATTTCATCTAGAAAATCCGTATAGGTATATAGGGCGTTAGCGAATGTAGTAATGGTAAAAAAATAAGAAATAAAAAGGCTGGAGTGAAAATAAAAAAATGATATGAAAAAGGTAAATAAAGGCAGGGTAAAAAGTGAAATTTGGAGAGTAAAAAGTGAAATAGTTAATAGTTAATATACTATATTTCATCTACAAAATCCGTATAGGTATATAGGGCATTAGGGAATGTAATAATGGTAAAAATGAGAAGAAAAAAGGACCGAGTGAAAATAAAAAAATGATATAAAAAAGGTAAATAAAGGCAGGGTAAAAAGTGACATTTGGAGAGTAAAAAATGAAATTGTTAATAGTTAATCTACTATATTTCGTCTACAAAATCCGTATAGGTATATAGGGCATTAGGGAATGTAGTAATGGTAAAAATAAGAAGTAAAAAGGTCGGAGTGAAAATAAAAAAATGATATGAAAAAGGTAAATAAAGGCAGGGTAAAAAGTGAAATTTGGAGAGTAAAAAGTGAAATAGTTAATAGTTAATCTACTATATTTCGTTTACAAAATCCGTATAGGTATATAGGGTATTAGGGAATGTAGTAATGGTAAAAATGAGAAGAAAAAAAGACCGAGTGAAAATAAACAAATGATATAAAAAAGGTAAATAAAGGCAGGGTAAAAAGTGACATTTGGAGAGTAAAAAATGAAATTGTTAATAGTTAATCTACTATATTTCGTCTACAAAATCCGTATAGGTTTATAGGGCATTTGGGAATGTAGTAATGGTAAAAATAAGAAGTAAAAAGGTCGGAGTGAAAATAAAAAAATGATATGAAAAAGGTAAATAAAGGCAGGGTAAAAAGTGAAATTTGGAGAGTAAAAAGTGAAATATTTAATAGTTAATCTACTATATTTCGTCTACAAAATCCGTATAGGTATATAGGGCATTAGGGAATGTAGTAATGGTAAAAAAATAAGAAATAAAAAGGCCGGAGTGAAAATTAAAAAATGATATGAAAAAGGTAAATAAAAGCAGCGTAAAATGTGAAATAGTTAATAGTTAATCTACTATATTTCGTCTACAAAATCCGTATAGGTATATAGGGCATTAGGGAATGTGGTAATGGTAAAAATAAGAAGTAAAAAGGTCGGAGTGAAACAAAAAAAATGATATGAAAAAGGTAAATAAAGGCAGGGTAAAAAGTGAAATTTGGAGAGTAAAAAGTGAAATAGTTAATAGTTAATCTACTATATTTTGTCAACAAAATCCGTATAGGTATATAGGGCATTAGGGAATGTAGTAATGGTAAAAAAATAAGAAATAAAAAGGCCGGAGTGATAATTAAAAAATGATATGAAAAAGGTAAATAAAAGCAGGGTAAAAAGTGAAATAGTTAATAGTTAATCTACTATATTTCGTCTACAAAATCCGTATAGGTATATACGGCATTAGGGAATGTAGTAATTGTAAAAATAAGAAGTAAAAAGGTCGGAGTGAAAATAAAAAAATGATATGAAAAAGGTAAATAAAGGCAGGGTAAAAAGTGAAATTTGGAGAGTAAAAAGTGAAATAGTTAATAGTTAATCTACTATATTTCGTTTACAAAATCCGTATAGGTATATAGGGTATTAGGGAATGTAGTAATGGTAAAAATGAGAAGAAAAAAGGACCGAGTGAAAATAAAAAAATGATATAAAAAAGGTAAATAAAGGCAGGGTAAAAAGTGACATTTGGAGAGTAAAAAATGAAATTGTTAATAGTTAATCTACTATATTTCGTCTACAAAATCCGTATAGGTATATAGGGCATTAGGGAATGTATTAATGGTAAAAATAAGAAGTAAAAAGGTCGGAGTGAAAATAAAAAAATGATATGAAAAAGGTAAATAAAGGCAGGGTAAAAAGTGAAATTTGGAGAGTAAAAAGTGAAATAGTTAATAGTTAATCTACTATATTTCGTCAACAAAATCCGTATAAGTATATAGGGCATTAGGGAATGTAGTAATGGTAAAAAAATAAGAAATAAAAAGGCCGGAGTGAAAATTAAAAAATGATATGAAAAAGGTAAATAAAATCAGGGTAAAAAGTGAAATAGTTAATAGTTAATCTACTATATTTCGTCTACAAAATCCGTATAGGTATATAGGGCATTAGGGAATGTAGTAATGGTAAAAATAAGAAGTAAAAAGGTCGGAGTGAAACAAAAAAAATGATATGAAAAAGGTAAATAAAGGCAGGGTAAAAAGTGAAATTTGGAGAGTAACAAGTGAAAAAGTTAAAAGTTAATCTAGTATATTTCGTCTACAAAATCCGTATAGGTATATACGGCATTAGGGAATGTAGTAATGGTAAAAATAAGAAGTAAAAAGGTCGGAGTAAAAATAAAAAAATGATATGAAAAAGGTAAATAAAGGCAGAGTAAAAAGTGAAATTTGGAGAGTAAAAAGTGAAATAGTTAATAGTTAATCTACTATATTTCGTCTACAAAATCCGTATAGGTATATAGGGCATTAGGGAATGTAGTAATGGTAAAAATAAGAAGTAAAAAGGTCGGAGTGAAACAAAAAAAAATGATATGAAAAAGGTAAATAAAGGCAGGGTAAAAAGTGAAATTTGGAGAGTAACAAGTGAAATAGTTAATAGTTAATCTACTATATTTCGTCTACAAAATCCGTATAGGTATGTGGGGCATTCGGGAATATAGTAATGGATAAAAAATAAGTAATAAAAAGGCCGGAGGTAAAACGAAAAAATGATATGGAAAAGGTAAATAAAGGCAGGGTAAAAAGTGAAATAGTTAATAGTTAATCTACTATATTTCATCTACAAAATCCATATAGGTATATATGGCATTAGCGAATGTAGTAATGGTAAAAAAATAAGAAATAAAAAGGCTGGAGTGAAAATAAAAAAATGATTTGAAAAAGGTAAATAAAGGCAGGGTAAAAAGTGAAATTTGGAGAGTAAAAAGTGAAATAGTTAATAGTGAATATACTATATTTCATCTACAAAATCCGTATAGGTATATAGGGCATTAGGTAATGTAGTAATGGTAAAAATAAGAAGTAAAAATGACCGAGTGAAAATAAAAAAATGATATAAAAAAGGTAAATAAAGGCAGGGTAAAAAGTGAAATTTGGAGAGTAAAAAGTGAAATTGTTAATAGTTAATCTACAATATTTCGTCTACAAAATTCGTATCGGTATATACGGCATTCGGGAATGTCGTAATTGTAAAAATAAGAAGTAAAAAGGTCGGAGTGAAAATAAAAAAATGATATGAAAAAGGTAAATAAAGGAAGGGTAAAAAGTGAAATTTGGAGAGTAAAAAGTGAAATAGTTAATAGTTAATCTACTATATTTCGTCTACAAAATCCGTATAGGTATATAGGGCATTAGGGAATGTAGTAATGGTAAAAAAATAAGAAATAAAAAGGCCGGAGTGAAAATTAAAAAATGATATGAAAAAGGTAAATAAAAGCAGGGTAAAAAGTGAAATAGTTAATAGTTAATCTACTATATTTCGTCTACAAAATCCGTATAGGTATATAGGTCATTAGGGAATGTGGTAATGGTAAAAATAAGAAGTAAAAAGGTCGGAGTGAAACAAAAAAAATGATATGAAAAAGGTAAATAAAGGCAGGGTAAAAAGTGAAATTTGGAGAGTAACAAGTGAAAAAGTTAAAAGTTAATCTAGTATATTTCGTCTACAAAATCCGTATAGGTATATACGGCATTAGGGAATGTAGTAATGGTAAAAATAAGAAGTAAAAAGGTCGGAGTAAAAATAAAAAAATGATATGAAAAAGGTAAATAAAGGCAGAGTAAAAAGTGAAATTTGGAGAGTAAAAAGTGAAATAGTTAATAGTTAATCTACTATATTTCGTCTACAAAATCCGTATAGGTATATAGGGCATTAGGGAATGTAGTAATGGTAAAAATAAGAAGTAAAAAGGTCGGAGTGAAACAAAAAAAATGATATGAAAAAGGTAAATAAAGGCAGGGTAAAAAGTGAAATTTGGAGAGTAACAAGTGAAATAGTTAATAGTTAATCTACTATATTTCGTCTACAAAATCCGTATAGGTATGTGGGGCATTCGGGAATATAGTAATGGATAAAAAATAAGTAATAAAAAGGCCGGAGGTAAAACGAAAAAATGATATGGAAAAGGTAAATAAAGGCAGGGTAAAAAGTGAAATAGTTAATAGTTAATCTACTATATTTCATCTACAAAATCCATATAGGTATATATGGCATTAGCGAATGTAGTAATGGTAAAAAAATAAGAAATAAAAAGGCTGGAGTGAAAATAAAAAAATGATTTGAAAAAGGTAAATAAAGGCAGGGTAAAAAGTGAAATTTGGAGAGTAAAAAGTGAAATAGTTAATAGTGAATATACTATATTTCATCTACAAAATCCGTATAGGTATATAGGGCATTAGGTAATGTAGTAATGGTAAAAATAAGAAGTAAAAATGACCGAGTGAAAATAAAAAAATGATATAAAAAAGGTAAATAAAGGCAGGGTAAAAAGTGAAATTTGGAGAGTAAAAAGTGAAATAGTTAATAGTTAATCTACTATATTTCGTCAACAAAATCCGTATAGGTATATAGGGCATTAGGGAATGTAGTAATGGTAAAAAAATAAGAAATAAAAAGGCCGGAGTGAAAATTAAAAAATGATATGAAAAAGGTAAATAAAAGCAGGGTAAAAAGTGAAATAGTTAATAGTTAATCTACTATATTTCGTCTACAAAATCCGTATAGGTATATAGGGCATTAGGGAATGTAGTAATGGTAAAAATAAGAAGTAAAAAGTTCGGAGTGAAACAAAAAAAATGATATGAAAAAGGTAAATAAAGGCAGGGTAAAAAGTGAAATTTGGAGAGTAACAAGTGAAAAAGTTAAAAGTTAATCTAGTATATTTCGTCTACAAAATCCGTATAGGTATATACGGCATTAGGGAATGTAGTAATGGTAAAAATAAGAAGTAAAAAGGTCGGAGTAAAAATAAAAAATTGATATGAAAAAGGTAAATAAAGGCAGAGTAAAAAGTGAAATTTGGAGAGTAAAAAGTGAAATAGTTAATAGTTAATCTACTATATTTCGTCTACAAAATCCGTATAGGTATATAGGGCATTAGGGAATGTAGTAATGGTAAAAATAAGAAGTAAAAAGGTCGGAGTGAAACAAAAAAAATGATATGAAAAAGGTAAATAAAGGCAGGGTAAAAAGTGAAATTTGGAGAGTAACAAGTGAAATAGTTAATAGTTAATCTACTATATTTCGTCTACAAAATCCGTATAGGTATGTGGGGCATTCGGGAATATAGTAATGGATAAAAAATAAGTAATAAAAAGGCCGGAGGTAAAACGAAAAAATGATATGGAAAAGGTAAATAAAGGCAGGGTAAAAAGTGAAATAGTTAATAGTTAATCTACTATATTTCATCTACAAAATCCATATAGGTATATATGGCATTAGCGAATGTAGTAATGGTAAAAAAATAAGAAATAAAAAGGCTGGAGTGAAAATAAAAAAATGATTTGAAAAAGGTAAATAAAGGCAGGGTAAAAAGTGAAATTTGGAGAGTAAAAAGTGAAATAGTTAATAGTGAATATACTATATTTCATCTACAAAATCCGTATAGGTATATAGGGCATTAGGTAATGTAGTAATGGTAAAAATAAGAAGTAAAAATGACCGAGTGAAAATAAAAAAATGATATAAAAAAGGTAAATAAAGGCAGGGTAAAAAGTGAAATTTGGAGAGTAAAAAGTGAAATAGTTAATAGTTAATCTACTATATTTCGTCAACAAAATCCGTATAGGTATATAGGGCATTAGGGAATGTAGTAATGGTAAAAAAATAAGAAATAAAAAGGCCGGAGTGAAAATTAAAAAATGATATGAAAAAGGTAAATAAAAGCAGGGTAAAAAGTGAAATAGTTAATAGTTAATCTACTATATTTCGTCTACAAAATCCGTATAGGTATATAGGGCATTAGGGAATGTAGTAATGGTAAAAATAAGAAGTAAAAAGTTCGGAGTGAAACAAAAAAAATGATATGAAAAAGGTAAATAAAGGCAGGGTAAAAAGTGAAATTTGGAGAGTAACAAGTGAAAAAGTTAAAAGTTAATCTAGTATATTTCGTCTACAAAATCCGTATAGGTCTATACGGCATTAGGGAATGTAGTAATGGTAAAAATAAGAAGTAAAAAGGTCGGAGTAAAAATAAAAAATTGATATGAAAAAGGTAAATAAAGGCAGAGTAAAAAGTGAAATTTGGAGAGTAAAAAGTGAAATAGTTAATAGTTAATCTACTATATTTCGTCTACAAAATCCGTATAGGTATATAGGGCATTAGGGAATGTAGTAATGGTAAAAATAAGAAGTAAAAAGGTCGGAGTGAAACAAAAAAAATGATATGAAAAAGGTAAATAAAGGCAGGGTAAAAAGTGAAATTTGGAGAGTAACAAGTGAAATAGTTAATAGTTAATCTACTATATTTCGTCTACAAAATCCGTATAGGTATGTGGGGCATTCGGGAATATAGTAATGGATAAAAAATAAGTAATAAAAAGGCCGGAGGTAAAACGAAAAAATGATATGGAAAAGGTAAATAAAGGCAGGGTAAAAAGTGAAATAGTTAATAGTTAATCTACTATATTTCATCTACAAAATCCATATAGGTATATATGGCATTAGCGAATGTAGTAATGGTAAAAAAATAAGAAATAAAAAGGCTGGAGTGAAAATAAAAAAATGATTTGAAAAAGGTAAATAAAGGCAGGGTAAAAAGTGAAATTTGGAGAGTAAAAAGTGAAATAGTTAATAGTGAATATACTATATTTCATCTACAAAATCCGTATAGGTATATAGGGCATTAGGTAATGTAGTAATGGTAAAAATAAGAAGTAAAAATGACCGAGTGAAAATAAAAAAATGATATAAAAAAGGTAAATAAAGGCAGGGTAAAAAGTGAAATTTGGAGAGTAAAAAGTGAAATAGTTAATAGTTAATCTACTATATTTCGTCAACAAAATCCGTATAGGTATATAGGGCATTAGGGAATGTAGTAATGGTAAAAAAATAAGAAATAAAAAGGCCGGAGTGAAAATTAAAAAATGATATGAAAAAGGTAAATAAAAGCAGGGTAAAAAGTGAAATAGTTAATAGTTAATCTACTATATTTCGTCTACAAAATCCGTATAGGTATATAGGGCATTAGGGAATGTAGTAATGGTAAAAATAAGAAGTAAAAAGTTCGGAGTGAAACAAAAAAAATGATATGAAAAAGGTAAATAAAGGCAGGGTAAAAAGTGAAATTTGGAGAGTAACAAGTGAAAAAGTTAAAAGTTAATCTAGTATATTTCGTCTACAAAATCCGTATAGGTATATACGGCATTAGGGAATGTAGTAATGGTAAAAATAAGAAGTAAAAAGGTCGGAGTAAAAATAAAAAATTGATATGAAAAAGGTAAATAAAGGCAGAGTAAAAAGTGAAATTTGGAGAGTAAAAAGTGAAATAGTTAATAGTTAATCTACTATATTTCGTCTACAAAATCCGTATAGGTATATAGGGCATTAGGGAATGTAGTAATGGTAAAAATAAGAAGTAAAAAGGTCGGAGTGAAACAAAAAAAATGATATGAAAAAGGTAAATAAAGGCAGGGTAAAAAGTGAAATTTGGAGAGTAACAAGTGAAATAGTTAATAGTTAATCTACTATATTTCGTCTACAAAATCCGTATAGGTATGTGGGGCATTCGGGAATATAGTAATGGATAAAAAATAAGTAATAAAAAGGCCGGAGGTAAAACGAAAAAATGATATGGAAAAGGTAAATAAAGGCAGGGTAAAAAGTGAAATAGTTAATAGTTAATCTACTATATTTCATCTACAAAATCCATATAGGTATATATGGCATTAGCGAATGTAGTAATGGTAAAAAAATAAGAAATAAAAAGGCTGGAGTGAAAATAAAAAAATGATTTGAAAAAGGTAAATAAAGGCAGGGTAAAAAGTGAAATTTGGAGAGTAAAAAGTGAAATAGTTAATAGTGAATATACTATATTTCATCTACAAAATCCGTATAGGTATATAGGGCATTAGGTAATGTAGTAATGGTAAAAATAAGAAGTAAAAATGACCGAGTGAAAATAAAAAAATGATATAAAAAAGGTAAATAAAGGCAGGGTAAAAAGTGAAATTTGGAGAGTAAAAAGTGAAATAGTTAATAGTTAATCTACTATATTTCGTCAACAAAATCCGTATAGGTATATAGGGCATTAGGGAATGTAGTAATGGTAAAAAAATAAGAAATAAAAAGGCCGGAGTGAAAATTAAAAAATGATATGAAAAAGGTAAATAAAAGCAGGGTAAAAAGTGAAATAGTTAATAGTTAATCTACTATATTTCGTCTACAAAATCCGTATAGGTATATAGGGCATTAGGGAATGTAGTAATGGTAAAAATAAGAAGTAAAAAGTTCGGAGTGAAACAAAAAAAATGATATGAAAAAGGTAAATAAAGGCAGGGTAAAAAGTGAAATTTGGAGAGTAACAAGTGAAAAAGTTAAAAGTTAATCTAGTATATTTCGTCTACAAAATCCATATAGGTCTATACGGCATTAGGGAATGTAGTAATGGTAAAAATAAGAAGTAAAAAGGTCGGAGTAAAAATAAAAAATTGATATGAAAAAGGTAAATAAAGGCAGAGTAAAAAGTGAAATTTGGAGAGTAAAAAGTGAAATAGTTAATAGTTAATCTACTATATTTCGTCTACAAAATCCGTATAGGTATATAGGGCATTAGGGAATGTAGTAATGGTAAAAATAAGAAGTAAAAAGGTCGGAGTGAAACAAAAAAAATGATATGAAAAAGGTAAATAAAGGCAGGGTAAAAAGTGAAATTTGGAGAGTAACAAGTGAAATAGTTAATAGTTAATCTACTATATTTCGTCTACAAAATCCGTATAGGTATGTGGGGCATTCGGGAATATAGTAATGGATAAAAAATAAGTAATAAAAAGGCCGGAGGTAAAACGAAAAAATGATATGGAAAAGGTAAATAAAGGCAGGGTAAAAAGTGAAATAGTTAATAGTTAATCTACTATATTTCATCTACAAAATCCATATAGGTATATATGGCATTAGCGAATGTAGTAATGGTAAAAAAATAAGAAATAAAAAGGCTGGAGTGAAAATAAAAAAATGATTTGAAAAAGGTAAATAAAGGCAGGGTAAAAAGTGAAATTTGGAGAGTAAAAAGTGAAATAGTTAATAGTGAATATACTATATTTCATCTACAAAATCCGTATAGGTATATAGGGCATTAGGTAATGTAGTAATGGTAAAAATAAGAAGTAAAAATGACCGAGTGAAAATAAAAAAATGATATAAAAAAGGTAAATAAAGGCAGGGTAAAAAGTGAAATTTGGAGAGTAAAAAGTGAAATAGTTAATAGTTAATCTACTATATTTCGTCAACAAAATCCGTATAGGTATATAGGGCATTAGGGAATGTAGTAATGGTAAAAAAATAAGAAATAAAAAGGCCGGAGTGAAAATTAAAAAATGATATGAAAAAGGTAAATAAAAGCAGGGTAAAAAGTGAAATAGTTAATAGTTAATCTACTATATTTCGTCTACAAAATCCGTATAGGTATATAGGGCATTAGGGAATGTAGTAATGGTAAAAATAAGAAGTAAAAAGTTCGGAGTGAAACAAAAAAAATGATATGAAAAAGGTAAATAAAGGCAGGGTAAAAAGTGAAATTTGGAGAGTAACAAGTGAAAAAGTTAAAAGTTAATCTAGTATATTTCGTCTACAAAATCCGTATAGGTCTATACGGCATTAGGGAATGTAGTAATGGTAAAAATAAGAAGTAAAAAGGTCGGAGTAAAAATAAAAAATTGATATGAAAAAGGTAAATAAAGGCAGAGTAAAAAGTGAAATTTGGAGAGTAAAAAGTGAAATAGTTAATAGTTAATGTACTATATTTCGTCTACAAAATCCGTATAGGTATATAGGGCATTAGGGAATGTAGTAATGGTAAAAATAAGAAGTAAAAAGGTCGGAGTGAAACAAAAAAAATGATATGAAAAAGGTAAATAAAGGCAGGGTAAAAAGTGAAATTTGGAGAGTAACAAGTGAAATAGTTAATAGTTAATCTACTATATTTCGTCTACAAAATCCGTATAGGTATGTGGGGCATTCGGGAATATAGTAATGGATAAAAAATAAGTAATAAAAAGGCCGGAGGTAAAACGAAAAAATGATATGGAAAAGGTAAATAAAGGCAGGGTAAAAAGTGAAATAGTTAATAGTTAATCTACTATATTTCATCTACAAAATCCATATAGGTATATATGGCATTAGCGAATGTAGTAATGGTAAAAAAATAAGAAATAAAAAGGCTGGAGTGAAAATAAAAAAATGATTTGAAAAAGGTAAATAAAGGCAGGGTAAAAAGTGAAATTTGGAGAGTAAAAAGTGAAATAGTTAATAGTGAATATACTATATTTCATCTACAAAATCCGTATAGGTATATAGGGCATTAGGTAATGTAGTAATGGTAAAAATAAGAAGTAAAAATGACCGAGTGAAAATAAAAAAATGATATAAAAAAGGTAAATAAAGGCAGGGTAAAAAGTGAAATTTGGAGAGTAAAAAGTGAAATAGTTAATAGTTAATCTACTATATTTCGTCAACAAAATCCGTATAGGTATATAGGGCATTAGGGAATGTAGTAATGGTAAAAAAATAAGAAATAAAAAGGCCGGAGTGAAAATTAAAAAATGATATGAAAAAGGTAAATAAAAGCAGGGTAAAAAGTGAAATAGTTAATAGTTAATCTACTATATTTCGTCTACAAAATCCGTATAGGTATATAGGGCATTAGGGAATGTAGTAATGGTAAAAATAAGAAGTAAAAAGTTCGGAGTGAAACAAAAAAAATGATATGAAAAAGGTAAATAAAGGCAGGGTAAAAAGTGAAATTTGGAGAGTAACAAGTGAAAAAGTTAAAAGTTAATCTAGTATATTTCGTCTACAAAATCCGTATAGGTATATACGGCATTAGGGAATGTAGTAATGGTAAAAATAAGAAGTAAAAAGGTCGGAGTAAAAATAAAAAATTGATATGAAAAAGGTAAATAAAGGCAGAGTAAAAAGTGAAATTTGGAGAGTAAAAAGTGAAATAGTTAATAGTTAATCTACTATATTTCGTCTACAAAATCCGTATAGGTATATAGGGCATTAGGGAATGTAGTAATGGTAAAAATAAGAAGTAAAAAGGTCGGAGTGAAACAAAAAAAATGATATGAAAAAGGTAAATAAAGGCAGGGTAAAAAGTGAAATTTGGAGAGTAACAAGTGAAATAGTTAATAGTTAATCTACTATATTTCGTCTACAAAATCCGTATAGGTATGTGGGGCATTAGGGAATATAGTAATGGATAAAAAATAAGAAATAAAAAGGCCGGAGGTAAAACGAAAAAATGATATGGAAAAGGTAAATAAAGGCAGGGTAAAAAGTGAAATAGTTAATAGTTAATCTACTATATTTCATCTACAAAATCCATATAGGTATATATGGCATTAGCGAATGTAGTAATGGTAAAAAAATAAGAAATAAAAAGGCTGGAGTGAAAATAAAAAAATGATATGAAAAAGGTAAATAAAGGCAGGGTAAAAAGTGACATTTGGAGAGTAAAAAGTGAAATAGTTAATAGTTAATATACTATATTTCATCTACAAAATCCGTATAGGTATATAGGGCATTAGGGAATGTAGTAATGGTAAAAATAAGAAGTAAAAAGGTCGGAGTGAAACAAAAAAAATGATATGAAAAAGGTAAATAAAGGCAGGGTAAAAAGTGAAATTTGGAGAGTAACAAGTGAAATAGTTAATAGTTAATCTACTATATTTCGTCTACAAAATCCGTATAGGTATGTGGGGCATTAGGGAATATAGTAATGGATAAAAAATAAGAAATAAAAAGGCCGGAGGTAAAACGAAAAAATGATATGGAAAAGGTAAATAAAGGCAGGGTAAAAAGTGAAATAGTTAATAGTTAATCTACTATATTTCATCTACAAAATCCATATAGGTATATATGGCATTAGCGAATGTAGTAATGGTAAAAAAATAAGAAATAAAAAGGCTGGAGTGAAAATAAAAAAATGATATGAAAAAGGTAAATAAAGGCAGGGTAAAAAGTGACATTTGGAGAGTAAAAAGTGAAATAGTTAATAGTTAATATACTATATTTCATCTACAAAATCCGTATAGGTATATAGGGCATTAGGTAATGTAGTAATGGTAAAAATAAGAAGTAAAAATGACCGAGTGAAAATAAAAAAATGATATAAAAAAGGTAAATAAAGGCAGGGTAAAAAGTGAAATTTGGAGAGTAAAAAGTGAAATTGTTAATAGTTAATATACTATATTTCGTCTACAAAATTCGTATCGGTATATACGGCATTAGGGAATGTCGTAATTGTAAAAATAAGAAGTAAAAAGGTCGGAGTGAAAATAAAAAAATGATATGAAAAAGGTAAATAAAGGCAGGGTAAAAAGTGAAATTTGGAGAGTAAAAAGTGAAATAGTTAATAGTTAATCTACTATATTTCGTCTACAAAATCCGTATAGGTATATAGGGCATTAGGGAATGTAGTAATGGTAAAAAAATAAGAAATAAAAAGGCCGGAGTGAAAATTAAAAAATGATATGAAAAAGGTAAATAAAAGCTGGGTAAAAAGTGAAATAGTTAATAGTTAATCTACTATATTTCGTCTACAAAATCCGTATAGGTATATAGGTCATTAGGGAATGTGGTAATGGTAAAAATAAGAAGTAAAAAGGTCGGAGTGAAACAAAAAAAATGATATGAAAAAGGTAAATAAAGGCAGGGTAAAAAGTGAAATTTGGAGAGTAAAAAGTGAAATAGTTAATAGTTAATCTACTATATTTCGTCAACAAAATCCGTATAGGTATATAGGGCATTAGGGAATGTAGTAATGGTAAAAAAATAAGAAATAAAAAGGCCGGAGTGAAAATTAAAAAATGATATGAAAAAGGTAAATAAAAGCAGGGTAAAAAGTGAAATAGTTAATAGTTAATCTATTATAATTCGTCTACAAAATCCGTATAGGTATATATGGCATTAGGGAATGTAGTAATTGTAAAAATAAGAAGTAAAAAGGTCGGAGTGAAAATAAAAAAATGATATGAAAAAGGTAAATAAAGGCAGGGTAAAAAGTGAAATTTGGAGAGTAAAAAGTGAAATAGTTAATAGTTAATCTACTATATTTCGTGTACAAAATCCGTATAGGTATATAGGGTATTAGGGAATGTAGTAATGGTAAAAATGAGAAGAAAAAAGGACCGAGTGAAAATAAAAAAATGATATAAAAAAGGTAAATAAAGGCAGGGTAAAAAGTGACATTTGGAGAGTAAAAAATGAAATTGTTAATAGTTAATCTACTATATTTCGTCTACAAAATCCGTATAGGTATATAGGGCATTAGGGAATGTATTAATGGTAAAAATAAGAAGTAAAAAGGTCGGAGTGAAAATAAAAAAATGATATGAAAAAGGTAAATAAAGGCAGGGTAAAAAGTGAAATTTGGAGAGTAAAAAGTGAAATAGTTAATAGTTAATCTACTATATTTCGTCAACAAAATCCGTATAGGTATATAGGGCATTAGGGAATGTAGTAATGGTAAAAAAATAAGAAATAAAAAGGCCGGAGTGAAAATTAAAAAATGATATGAAAAAGGTAAATAAAAGCAGGGTAAAAAGTGAAATAGTTAATAGCTAATCTACTATATTTCGTCTACAAAATCCGTATAGGTATATAGGGCATTAGGGAATGTAGTAATGGTAAAAATAAGAAGTAAAAAGGTCGGAGTGAAACAAAAAAAATGATATGAAAAAGGTAAATAAAGGCAGGGTAAAAAGTGAAATTTGGAGAGTAACAAGTGAAAAAGTTAAAAGTTAATCTAGTATATTTCGTCTACAAAATCCGTATAGGTATATACGGCATTAGGGAATGTAGTAATGGTAAAAATAAGAAGTAAAAAGGTCGGAGTAAAAATAAAAAAATGATATGAAAAAGGTAAATAAAGACAGAGTAAAAAGTGAAATTTGGAGAGTAAAAAGTGAAATAGTTAATAGTTAATCTACTATATTTCGTCTACAAAATCCGTATAGGTATATAGGGCATTAGGAAATGTAGTAATGGTAAAAATAAGAAGTAAAAAGGTCGGAGTGAAACAAAACAAATGATATGAAAAAGGTAAATAAAGGCAGGGTAAAAAGTGAAATTTGGAGAGTAACAAGTGAAATAGTTAATAGTTAATCTACTATATTTCGTCTACAAAATCCGTATAGGTATGTGGGGCATTAGGGAATATAGTAATGGATAAAAAATAAGAAATAAAATGGCCGGAGGTAAAACGAAAAAATGATATGGAAAAGGTAAATAAAGGCAGGGTAAAAAGTGAAATAGTTAATAGTTAATCTACTATATTTCATCTACAAAATCCATATAGGTATATATGGCATTAGCGAATGTAGTAATGGTAAAAAAATAAGAAATAAAAAGGCTGGAGTGAAAATAAAAAAATGATATGAAAAAGGTAAATAAAGGCAGGGTAAAAAGTGAAATTTGGAGAGTAAAAAGTGAAATAGTTAATAGTTAATATACTATATTTCATCTACAAAATCCGTATAGGTATATAGGGCATTAGGTAATGTAGTAATGGTAAAAATAAGAAGTAAAAATGACCGAGTGAAAATAAAAAAATGATATAAAAAAGGTAAATAAAGGCAGGGTAAAAAGTGAAATTTGGAGAGTAAAAAGTGAAATTGTTAATAGTTAATCTACTATATTTCGTCTACAAAATTCGTATCGGTATATACGGCATTAGGGAATGTCGTAATTGTAAAAATAAGAAGTAAAAAGGTCGGAGTGAAAATAAAAAAATGATATGAAAAAGGTAAATAAAGGCAGGGTAAAAAGTGAAATTTGGAGAGTAAAAAGTGAAATAGTTAATAGTTAATCTACTATATTTCGTCTACAAAATCCGTATAGGTATATAGGGCATTAGGGAATGTAGTAATGGTAAAAAAATAAGAAATAAAAAGGCCGGAGTGAAAATTAAAAAATGATATGAAAAAGGTAAATAAAAGCAGGGTAAAAAGTGAAATAGTTAATAGTTAATCTACTATATTTCGTCTACAAAATCCGTATAGGTATATAGGTCATTAGGGAATGTGGTAATGGTAAAAATAAGAAGTAAAAAGGTCGGAGTGAAACAAAAAAAATGATATGAAAAAGGTAAATAAAGGCAGGGTAAAAAGTGAAATTTGGAGAGTAAAAAGTGAAATAGTTAATAGTTAATCTACTATATTTCGTCAACAAAATCCGTATAGGTATATAGGGCATTAGGGAATGTAGTAATGGTAAAAAAATAAGAAATAAAAAGGCCGGAGTGAAAATTAAAAAATGATATGAAAAAGGTAAATAAAAGCAGGGTAAAAAGTGAAATAGTTAATAGTTAATCTACTATAATTCGTCTACAAAATCCGTATAGGTATATATGGCATTAGGGAATGTAGTAATTGTAAAAATAAGAAGTAAAAAGGTCGGAGTGAAAATAAAAAAATGATATGAAAAAGGTAAATAAAGGCAGGGTAAAAAGTGAAATTTGGAGAGTAAAAAGTGAAATAGTTAATAGTTAATCTACTATATTTCGTGTACAAAATCCGTATAGGTATATAGGGTATTAGGGAATGTAGTAATGGTAAAAATGAGAAGAAAAAAGGACCGAGTGAAAATAAAAAAATGATATAAAAAAGGTAAATAAAGGCAGGGTAAAAAGTGACATTTGGAGAGTAAAAAATGAAATTGTTAATAGTTAATCTACTATATTTCGTCTACAAAATCCGTATAGGTATATAGGGCATTAGGGAATGTATTAATGGTAAAAATAAGAAGTAAAAAGGTCGGAGTGAAAATAAAAAAATGATATGAAAAAGGTAAATAAAGGCAGGGTAAAAAGTGAAATTTGGAGAGTAAAAAGTGAAATAGTTAATAGTTAATCTACTATATTTCGTCAACAAAATCCGTATAGGTATATAGGGCATTAGGGAATGTAGTAATGGTAAAAAAATAAGAAATAAAAAGGCCGGAGTGAAAATTAAAAAATGATATGAAAAAGGTAAATAAAAGCAGGGTAAAAAGTGAAATAGTTAATAGCTAATCTACTATATTTCGTCTACAAAATCCGTATAGGTATATAGGGCATTAGGGAATGTAGTAATGGTAAAAATAAGAAGTAAAAAGGTCGGAGTGAAACAAAAAAAATGATATGAAAAAGGTAAATAAAGGCAGGGTAAAAAGTGAAATTTGGAGAGTAACAAGTGAAAAAGTTAAAAGTTAATCTAGTATATTTCGTCTACAAAATCCGTATAGGTATATACGGCATTAGGGAATGTAGTAATGGTAAAAATAAGAAGTAAAAAGGTCGGAGTAAAAATAAAAAAATGATATGAAAAAGGTAAATAAAGACAGAGTAAAAAGTGAAATTTGGAGAGTAAAAAGTGAAATAGTTAATAGTTAATCTACTATATTTCGTCTACAAAATCCGTATAGGTATATAGGGCATTAGGGAATGTAGTAATGGTAAAAATAAGAAGTAAAAAGGTCGGAGTGAAACAAAACAAATGATATGAAAAAGGTAAATAAAGGCAGGGTAAAAAGTGAAATTTGGAGAGTAACAAGTGAAATAGATAATAGTTAATCTACTATATTTCGTCTACAAAATCCGTATAGGTATGTGGGGCATTAGGGAATATAGTAATGGATAAAAAATAAGAAATAAAATGGCCGGAGGTAAAACGAAAAAATGATATGGAAAAGGTAAATAAAGGCAGGGTAAAAAGTGAAATAGTTAATAGTTAATCTACTATATTTCATCTACAAAATCCATATAGGTATATATGGCATTAGCGAATGTAGTAATGGTAAAAAAATAAGAAATAAAAAGGCTGGAGTGAAAATAAAAAAATGATATGAAAAAGGTAAATAAAGGCAGGGTAAAAAGTGAAATTTGGAGAGTAAAAAGTGAAATAGTTAATAGTTAATATACTATATTTCATCTACAAAATCCGTATAGGTATATAGGGCATTAGGTAATGTAGTAATGGTAAAAATAAGAAGTAAAAATGACCGAGTGAAAATAAAAAAATGATATAAAAAAGGTAAATAAAGGCAGGGTAAAAAGTGAAATTTGGAGAGTAAAAAGTGAAATTGTTAATAGTTAATCTACTATATTTCGTCTACAAAATTCGTATCGGTATATACGGCATTAGGGAATGTCGTAATTGTAAAAATAAGAAGTAAAAAGGTCGGAGTGAAAATAAAAAAATGATATGAAAAAGGTAAATAAAGGCAGGGTAAAAAGTGAAATTTGGAGAGTAAAAAGTGAAATAGTTAATAGTTAATCTACTATATTTCGTCTACAAAATCCGTATAGGTATATAGGGCATTAGGGAATGTAGTAATGGTAAAAAAATAAGAAATAAAAAGGCCGGAGTGAAAATTAAAAAATGATATGAAAAAGGTAAATAAAAGCAGGGTAAAAAGTGAAATAGTTAATAGTTAATCTACTATATTTCGTCTACAAAATCCGTATAGGTATATAGGTCATTAGGGAATGTGGTAATGGTAAAAATAAGAAGTAAAAAGGTCGGAGTGAAACAAAAAAAATGATATGAAAAAGGTAAATAAAGGCAGGGTAAAAAGTGAAATTTGGAGAGTAAAAAGTGAAATAGTTAATAGTTAATCTACTATATTTCGTCAACAAAATCCGTATAGGTATATAGGGCATTAGGGAATGTAGTAATGGTAAAAAAATAAGAAATAAAAAGGCCGGAGTGAAAATTAAAAAATGATATGAAAAAGGTAAATAAAAGCAGGGTAAAAAGTGAAATAGTTAATAGTTAATCTACTATAATTCGTCTACAAAATCCGTATAGGTATATATGGCATTAGGGAATGTAGTAATTGTAAAAATAAGAAGTAAAAAGGTCGGAGTGAAAATAAAAAAATGATATGAAAAAGGTAAATAAAGGCAGGGTAAAAAGTGAAATTTGGAGAGTAAAAAGTGAAATAGTTAATAGTTAATCTACTATATTTCGTGTACAAAATCCGTATAGGTATATAGGGTATTAGGGAATGTAGTAATGGTAAAAATGAGAAGAAAAAAGGACCGAGTGAAAATAAAAAAATGATATAAAAAAGGTAAATAAAGGCAGGGTAAAAAGTGACATTTGGAGAGTAAAAAATGAAATTGTTAATAGTTAATCTACTATATTTCGTCTACAAAATCCGTATAGGTATATAGGGCATTAGGGAATGTATTAATGGTAAAAATAAGAAGTAAAAAGGTCGGAGTGAAAATAAAAAAATGATATGAAAAAGGTAAATAAAGGCAGGGTAAAAAGTGAAATTTGGAGAGTAAAAAGTGAAATAGTTAATAGTTAATCTACTATATTTCGTCAACAAAATCCGTATAGGTATATAGGGCATTAGGGAATGTAGTAATGGTAAAAAAATAAGAAATAAAAAGGCCGGAGTGAAAATTAAAAAATGATATGAAAAAGGTAAATAAAAGCAGGGTAAAAAGTGAAATAGTTAATAGCTAATCTACTATATTTCGTCTACAAAATCCGTATAGGTATATAGGGCATTAGGGAATGTAGTAATGGTAAAAATAAGAAGTAAAAAGGTCGGAGTGAAACAAAAAAAATGATATGAAAAAGGTAAATAAAGGCAGGGTAAAAAGTGAAATTTGGAGAGTAACAAGTGAAAAAGTTAAAAGTTAATCTAGTATATTTCGTCTACAAAATCCGTATAGGTATATACGGCATTAGGGAATGTAGTAATGGTAAAAATAAGAAGTAAAAAGGTCGGAGTAAAAATAAAAAAATGATATGAAAAAGGTAAATAAAGGCAGAGTAAAAAGTGAAATTTGGAGAGTAAAAAGTGAAATAGTTAATAGTTAATTTACTATATTTCGTCTACAAATTCCGTATAGGTATATAGGGCATTAGGGAATGTAGTAATGGTAAAAATAAGAAGTAAAAAGGTCGGAGTGAAACAAAAAAAATGATATGAAAAAGGTAAATAAAGGCAGGGTAAAAAGTGAAATTTGGAGAGTAACAAGTGAAATAGTTAATAGTTAATCTACTATATTTCGTCTAGAAAATCCGTATAGGTATGTGGGGCATTAGGGAATATAGTAATGGATAAAAAATAAGAAATAAAAAGGCCGGAGGTAAAACGAAAAAATGATATGGAAAAGGTAAATAAAGGCAGGGTAAAAAGTGAAATAGTTAATAGTTAATCTACTATATTTCATCTACAAAATCCATATAGGTATATATGGCATTAGCGAATGTAGTAATGGTAAAAAAATAAGAAATAAAAAGGCTGGAGTGAAAATAAAAAAATGATATGAAAAAGGTAAATAAAAGCAGGGTAAAAAGTGAAATTTGGAGAGTAAAAAGTGAAATAGTTAATAGTTAATATACTATATTTCATCTACAAAATCCGTATAGGTATATAGGGCATTAGGTAATGTAGTAATGGTAAAAATAAGAAGTAAAAATGACCGAGTGAAAATAAAAAAATGATATAAAAAAGGTAAATAAAG
>OY986963.1:39332126-39369626 GCA_963920575.1 Narthecium ossifragum | reverse complement strand
GACCCTAGACCCTAGACCCTAGACCCTAGACCCTAGACCCTAGACCCTAGACCCTAGACCCTAGACCCTAGACCCTAGACCCTAGACCCTAGACCCTAGACCCTAGACCCTAGACCCTAGACCCTAGACCCTAGACCCTAGACCCTAGACCCTAGACCCTAGACCCTAGACCCTAGACCCTAGACCCTAGACCCTAGACCCTAGACCCTAGACCCTAGACCCTAGACCCTAGACCCTAGACCCTAGACCCTAGACCCTAGACCCTAGACCCTAGACCCTAGACCCTAGACCCTAGACCCTAGACCCTAGACCCTAGACCCTAGACCCTAGACCCTAGACCCTAGACCCTAGACCCTAGACCCTAGACCCTAGACCCTAGACCCTAGACCCTAGACCCTAGACCCTAGACCCTAGACCCTAGACCCTAGACCCTAGACCCTAGACCCTAGACCCTAGACCCTAGACCCTAGACCCTAGACCCTAGACCCTAGACCCTAGACCCTAGACCCTAGACCCTAGACCCTAGACCCTAGACCCTAGACCCTAGACCCTAGACCCTAGACCCTAGACCCTAGACCCTAGACCCTAGACCCTAGACCCTAGACCCTAGACCCTAGACCCTAGACCCTAGACCCTAGACCCTAGACCCTAGACCCTAGACCCTAGACCCTAGACCCTAGACCCTAGACCCTAGACCCTAACCCCTAGACCCTAACCCCTAGACCCTAACCCTAGACCCTAACCCCTAGACCCTAACCCCTAGACCCTAACCCCTAGACCCTAACCCCTAGACCCTAGACCCTAGACCCTAGACCCTAGACCCTAGACCCTAGACCCTAGACCCTAGACCCTAGACCCTAGACCCTAGACCCTAGACCCTAGACCCTAGACCCTAGACCCTAGACCCTAGACCCTAGACCCTAGACCCTAGACCCTAGACCCTAGACCCTAGACCCTAGACCCTAGACCCTAGACCCTAGACCCTAGACCCTAGACCCTAGACCCTAGACCCTAGACCCTAGACCCTAGACCCTAGACCCTAGACCCTAGACCCTAGACCCTAGACCCTAGACCCTAGACCCTAGACCCTAGACCCTAGACCCTAGACCCTAGACCCTAGACCCTAAGACCCTAAGACCCCAAACCCAAGACCCCAAACCCCAAACCCCAAACCCCAAACCCCAAACCCCAAACCCCAAACCCCAAACCCCAAACCCCAAACCCCAAACCCCAAACCCCAACCCCAAAACCCTAACCCCTAAACCCCAAACCCTAAACCCCAAACGCGAAAACCCTAAACCCTAAATTTGGGCTTATGTGTGGCTTTATATAAGAGAGTAGCACCCTAATGATGTAGTTTCAAGAGACTACCTAGTGGATAGGAGGTACATCTAATTAACTTGGGAGTAGGTCAGATTGTACCCTGTCCAATGGTTTTATCTATGGGCTATCTCTAGCTTGGGTATCCTTAGGCCTCGTTTGGTATGGGAATAACCTTATTCCGGGGTTAAGGGACTTTATTCCCGGTTTCGGGAATAACTTTGTAATGATTACTTGGAATAAGGGAAAAGTAGAGTGGAGAGTGGGAATAACTTTGTAATGATTACTTTGAATAGAAAAAGGTGTTTGGGGAATAAAGTGTGGAATAAGTAGTGGATTCGGAAATATTCCTGGAATATTCCAAGAATATTCCCTTATTTCCGTTTGGTATTCCCATACCAAACGGGGCCTTAGTCTTGTTTGTCAGGGTAGGACATGCGGGTGAAAGTGGGTGTGATCAAAGCATGATTAAGGTGTGTCAATGCTGTATGGCATGATGGTTTAATCCTAATATCCTAAAACCCTAAACCCTAAGCTATTACTTTCAGATTTGGTTTTGTACAGCTTTAATCCTTTAGATTCCTGCATATGGTTTGAGCTTTACGGTGACCCGAGGGAAATTTGATAAATTCTTCTTAATGGTCAGTTTCACACTCATATTTATCTATATTGTCTTAAATTGATGTATGTGATTGATTAGAATCTTAGGGCACTTCTAATCAGAAAATCGAATCGGACGGTTGACATTAGACGTAAGCTTCAGAACAAAACACACCCCTCTCTCTCCCCTTTTATTTTCTTTTCTTATCCTCTTCCTTCCCCTGGTTACCCGCGATCCCCTTTCTTCTCCCCCGCTCGCGACCTCGCCGGCCCTTCCCCTTCTCCGGAGCTTCTTCGCCACCATCGCCGGCCACCGCGTCCTCCCCAGCTCCCCCTCACCTCTATCGAGCTGCGGAACCCATTTCCCCCTCCGATCCGACTCTCTCTCCTACCTCCCTCTCTCCCGAGGTCGCCGGAAAGCCTTCCTCCTCGCCGATCGACGAGCTCCGCCGGCCACCTCTCGCCATCCCTTCGCCGCCGCCAAGCTTCAACGCATGGAACAACGTCGGGAAGCCCAGATCTCTCTTCCCCGAGCTGCGAGGTAGGGTTCCTACCTAGGTTTTGATTGCTTTCCTTCTAGTTTGCTCTGCGATGCATGTTCTTCATCTGGTAGATGTTTCTTAGGATTTTATTGTGATTTCTTTGGGTTTTAACCATGTTTTCCCCGGATTTTTCCGATGTTCTGTTCTTTGATGAACAGTCGAGTTAAAGTTCGATTTCTGAGCTGTGTGAGCATGATCTCGAGTAACTTTCAAGATGGAAGTTGTAGATCATCGAATCTATTTTCAATTACCGCTGGTTTCATAATTTTTGGATTTTTATATGATTTTTGGTGAATTGTTTCCTAGACTATTGCAAAACTGAAATTAGGAAATTAGTTAGCTAATTTAATGGAATTTCAACCTTTGTCTAATCTGATCTTCGTGTAGATAATCCCTAAGGTTAATTTGGACTGTTCTAGGAGTCTTGGCTTTGATTGGAGAGGTTTTTGAGGTGATTAAGCCTCCTTTCGCATCTTCGAAATACGTGGTTTTTGTCCATTTTCGCTTATCCGTTTGAATCGAATTTCTGGTAGATGTTTTGGAAGCTACTAATGATCATGCATGTCAAGTTTTATGTTAATTGGACGGGCGTAGTGAAATTTAGGCTATACCCTTCCCCTTGCTAATCTTATGTAATCAAGGACCTATTAGTCACTTATAATATGCTTAATCCACTTGGAACCCTTAATTGAATGTGCTTAGTGACATCTAGGATAAGCATGCTTGATTTGGCAAGTTTCCGGTGTTGAACCCATGTTCTTGGCATGTTTATTTGGTCACTCATTGTTTGCTTAAATAGTGCCTAATTGTCAAGCATGCCTAGTTTATATGTATAAGTGTCTTGAATTATGCTAATAAGCTTGTATGCCTAATTTAATGCTAATTGGTTAAGTTCTCAGATAGTCATAGCATTCGCCTTCTCTTATCTATTTCTAGTATATTTGGAACTTCGTTTTCCTTTACATTCAATTGATTGTGAAGTATGCATAGTTTTCATATGATTTAGGAGTTTGCTATCTATATATATCTATATGTATATATATATTACATCATCCTTATATAGCAGGATGGTTAAAAAGTTAATCTTTGGTTTGTCCTAGCTGGCGTCCTACGTGGCAGATATATCCTATGTGGCTGCTGATGTGGAGGGGTAATAGTGGGGGAGGGGAGAGTTAGGAGGGGTAGTGGAGAGTTATGAGGGGAGATGGTGGTTACCCTGCCAAGTGGCAGGGGACCCACTAGTATATATATATTACACATATATATAGTATATATATATTACACACACACATATATATATATATATTTAAGCCCGTGTGGGGCTCATGGTTGAACCAAGGGAGTCATGCCCATTGAGATGTTTAGACGGATAATGGGTCGAAGGTGTGCCCTAGATTATGTGGATTGGAATTACTTCTTTTTGTTGTTAATTACTTGGTCGGGGGTGTGCCCCGTTGTAGAACTTTTGGTTGACGGTTGTGCATGTCATTGTAATGTCAAAATTCAAATTAAAATGTATAGCTGCTTGATAACGGCCTGGTGTGCTGTTGTAGTG
Organism: Narthecium ossifragum; assembly: GCA_963920575.1. NCBI lineage: Eukaryota > Viridiplantae > Streptophyta > Magnoliopsida > Dioscoreales > Nartheciaceae > Narthecium > Narthecium ossifragum. Next base: position 39,365,609 of record OY986963.1, on the reverse strand, counting down.
TTGATTTGTATAATTTAGGTGCTGACCTTGTGAAGGCTTGTGGGCTTGTTGAGCCCTTATAATGTTGTAGCTTAAACCTCTATCTGCTTTATGCTATGTTTACCAGCAAGCTTGATGCTTCGCCTAGCCCGTGAGTGTTGTTCCGGCATATTGTTGCATGCTCCTTTTTTCGTATTCATGTGCTTGAGCATTGCATGCATTTGATTGCATTAAAAGCATAAGGTTAGGACGTGGGCGAATAGGAGTTTCGTCGATTCGAGAGCTCGGGCAGCTCGGATCTAGCTCTAGGATTGAGGCTTGGTAGCAAGGTTTAGAGCGTGATTGTATTATTGAATCTATTGTTTCTCGAGGATCGTTAAATAGTCAAACTGGAATATCATATTATACTCTGTGAGGTTTAGAGGTTGTGTCGGCTCTCCAAGTCTAAGCGTTAAGGATGGTTGATATCTTTGGCTAGTGTTCTCCCTTGCAGTGTGTTGGTCCTGTAGAGTATAAGGCTGATCCCACATGTGGCATTTGGTTAAAAGTCTTCTGATAACAAGGGAGTCTCCTGATCACAAGGGAGAGAGGTACATGATGAGAAACCCTTAGGAGAATCAATAAGGTTATGGGACCCTATGACATACCTTATGCTTAGACAGAAGAGAGACACCTTTGAGTTTTCTTTCCTTTCTGTGTGACGTAGAGTAGAACCCTACTGAGCTTTGTTGCTCATTCCTATTCGGGCTGCATCGGCGATGACACTAAGTCACAAAAAATAGAGCAATGAGTAAAGGGTAGAAATCACCAAAGAAATCGACCATGAATAGTCGTCTTGCACAGTAAAACTCCACGAAAACATGACATGACCCCCCCCCCAACTTGAGTAGGATTGGCCTCAAGCACAGTAGAATGGTATGGGAGAGATAGAACTTGTTTTTGCAGATCAAGCTTAATCGTGAAAATTAAGTACGATTAGCAACTCGTAATTCAACCCAGCAATATGCCTACCATGGCATATAATCCCTGAAAATAGGAGTACCCCATGATTGCAATTAAATACAGAATAAAATAACTATTTAGAATTTAGAGAAAAATTGGGCAACATCTCCTCTATTTATTCAATAAGCACAAGGGCTGTACAATTATTGTATTTATTCAATATATATCTGATAGCTACACGTCCACATCCATTCACCTACACAACTTCCACAGACATACACATCCACAATCCACATACACGCACACGCACACCCGGGGCACACCCCCATAGCCAACATCCACTGTAAATATATCAAAATGTCAAAAGAGTACAAAATAAATATACTGGAGTACAAAACTAAATCCATCCTCAAACCAAAATCAATAGACGTCCCAACCAACCAAGAATACTAAACTGACCCCTAGATACAATCTATGTCAAGAAACATAAGTTTTTGTTACTACCTGCCCGTAGATGCAAGAAACCTAATAAGTACACATGCAACCCAAGCAAGCATCTAAGTGACATGCAAACTGTCGAGCTAAGGTACTAGTATCATGCCCGAGGTCTCGGCTCTGCAGAAGTAGGGGGTCGGTACGGGACAATAGCCAGAACAGGTGTAGGAGGGTGGAGGTCGTCGAGGCGCGCACGGAAGTAAGAGATGTCCTCGCGAAAAGCAGCATCCTGCGTCTACCGCGTCCAAGCGTCGATGTAAGCGTGTAAACTTTGCTCGGAACTCGCAGTAGATCTCGCCTAACGAGGGGTGCTCGATAGGCCCAAACTCTGGTGTTGGCGGTGGTCTGCTGGGGCGCGGCTGAGGCGGACACTGGCCAGCTTTCCTCATGTACCCTTGGACCTTGCCGCAGGTGGTGGAACCAAATCGAGCCATCTTCAAGGCCTCAGTAGAGACAGTCAGCTCACCATCTGGAACAAGACCCTGGCTGTGTAGGAATGCTGAAATCAGGCACGGGTGCGGGATGGCCTTGATATCAAAGTTCGGACGCCTATCCCGCACCACTTCCTCGTAGAACCAGTGCATGTCCTCGAGGATCTCCTGGGCCAGGTCAACTGATCAGGACTTGGCCAAGAGCCACAAAGTAGTAAGCCAACCTCCGGAGCGATACTGATCGTGGCCGCCCTGGAAGACGTTTCGGCAGAGGACGTCGTCGAACAGCCAAAAGCGCGTCGGAAGCTCAGCACGAATGAACGTGCAGTCATCCGTGCGATCAGGATTGAGGAAAAGGGTTGCATCATCTACATTCTCAAAGTACTCATCTGGGAGGCCGACGTGCAGGTCAGGGGAAAAGTCGGGAATGTGTAAAGTGGCACTGACGTCAGTAGCAGAAAATGTAACCTCCTTCCCGTCGATAACGGAGGTGAAACCAAGGGCCGGATAGTGCTAGTCCTTGTCTCTCTCTTGCCTATCACTGTAGGGGATGGCTGTCATGTTCTGGTAGAACATGCACACCAACCTAGGATACACCGTGGAAGGAGTGCAGACAAGTAATAAACCACGGCGCTCTAGGTCGGCAATAGAGTCATGTTCATGCTCTACTGTTCTAAAATGGTCGACATCGAAAGCGAACTCGAGGTTTACCTCCCACTGCCAACGCGGTTGGAGAGCTCGGACTACTATTGGTGCAGTCGACGGCCGGATGATCTTGCTGCGCTGCTTGTGCTGCGGAGGGTGGGATGAAGGTGCACTTGAAGCTTTTCGCTTGCCCGTCGAAGTGGCAGTGGCCGTCGAAGAAGTGGAGGGGCGTCGTGTAGCCCGAACTGGCCGGTTGGACGATGGGGAAGGAGTGATGCTTGGACGGGTGGGAGAAGTGGTTGGAGATGCGGGAGGTGGTCTTATCGGCGGCCCAGAAGGTGGTAGCATCGTCTTGGCCGGCGTCGAGGGCATTGGTCGGACGGATGGCGAAGCCGCGGTCTTCCCCCTATCGGTCGGCGCGTCGCGGATGATGTTCTTGGTGCGGACCATTGTGACAAGGAAGGAGGACGTCGGAGAAGACGGTGGGAAGCTGGAGGACTCGTCGGAGAAGAAGAGACCGCCGGTGATGGGTGACGGAAGACTAGAAGGGAATGGGGAACGGTGATCAGGCCAGTTAAGTGGAGAAAAGGGTTGGAGGAGAGGCTCGGAGTGGGGCGAAGGTGGAGGTGAGGAGGTCCGGCAGGAGGAAGGCGAGTCGGACACGGAGAAGGAGAAGAGGCAGTTGGGAGAGAAGGAGAGAAAAGAAGGCAAGTGATCGATCCTTTAGGGCCGGCCGGCTTAAGTCGGTTTGGTTTATATTTTTTTAAACCGCCCGCGCAAATGATCGATCATCCAGGGTAATGATGATCGATCAATCTAACACGTGGCATCATCTCCTGCGATCTCGATAAGTCAACCTGATCGATCAATCAATGTGGGGATGATCGATCATCTGAAATACCACTCTCTGTCACAACCTGTTCACGAAAGTGATCGATCATCCTCCTCCAAAACACCACGTTCTATCTCAATTTGTAATAAAAAATGATCGATCATCAGGGTGGTGATGATCGATCATCTTAACACCCAGGCTCTGTCTCACTTAGAAAACACAAATGATCGATCATCACAGGAGGTGAAGATCGATCATTTGCAACAAAACGCCAAACGTGATTCAAACTTGAGCACTAAGCTACTAACCACAAGTACATGAATATTAAGCTCCCCAGGGCATCAAAACTGAAGCACGCACACCCCAATCCATCTATCAATACGAACATTCAGCAATGGTATTTACGGCATTATCACTTACTCAAATCAAATGCAACTTAAAAACATATCAAAATCAAACATGCAATTAAGTAGAAAACAAGCAAGTATGCAAGGAAGAAAATTCAAACAAACAATAGTAAAATCAAAGTAAAAATAAGTTGCCTCCCACCAAGCATTTGGTTTAACATCTCTAGCTCGACCCAATGCAAGCTTAATTATTAGTGCGGTTCATGCAAAATTTGTGTGGCTTCATCAAGAAATGTATCGTTAATCAAAGATGAATCATTAATCACATCGAAAGGAAGTCTAGAAAGATGGTCTGCAATAACATTTAAGGTTCCCTTTTTATCCCGTAACTCAAGATCGAACTCTTGAAGAAGCATAATCCATCGAATTAATCGAGGTTTGAGTTCTTTCTTGGTGACAAGATATCTAAGGGTTGAATGATCAGTAAAGATGATAACTTTTGACTCAAGAAGATAAGATCAAAATTTTTCTAGAGCAAAGATCACAGCTAGTAGTTCTTTCTCAGTGGTAGTGTAGTTCACTTGGGCTTCATTTAACGTTTTGCTAGCATAATAAATTACTCGAGGCAATTTATTAATGGTTTGCCCAAGAACGGCACCCACAGCATGATCAGAGGCATCACACATAATTTCAAAATGATGGTCATAATCTGGAGAATGGACAATAGGTGCTGAAAAAAGTAAATCACGAAGGATATTAAAAGCTTTTAGGCATGAATCATCGAAAACAAATGAAACATCCTTTACAAGTAAAGCACAGAGTGGTCGGGAAATTTTACTGAAATCTTTAATGAAACGCCGATAAAACCCAGCGTGGCCCAAGAATGATCGAATTTGGCAAACAGAAGGAGGAAGTTTGGAAATAAGTTCCAGTTTTGCTCTATCTACCTCAATCCCTCTACTTGAAATCACATGGCCAAGAACGATACCCTCTGTAACCATGAAATAGCTTTTCTCCCAACTCAAAACAAGATTGGTTTCCTCACATCTAGCAAGAACTTTGGATAAGTTTGCAAGGCATGATTCAAAAGTTTGGCCAAAGACAGAAAAGTCATCCATGAATATTTCTAAGAATTTTTCAACCATGTCCCCAAAGATAGCAAACATGCAACGTTGGAATGTGGCTGGAGTATTGCAAAGGCCAAAGGGCATGCGACGATATGCAAACGTTCCATAAGGACATGTAAAGGTTGTCTTCTCTTGGTCATTGGGATCTATGGCCACCTAATTATACCCGGAATACCCATCAAGGAAGCAATAATATGATTGGTCGGCTAGTCTTTCTAAAATCTAGTCAATGAAGGGCAACGGAAAATGATCTTTACGAGTTACAGCATTAAGATGCCTATAATCAATGCAAACCCTTCATCCCGTGGTATGTCGAGTTGAGATATCCTCACCTTTATCATTTTTAACCATCGTGATCCCAGATTTTTTTGGAACTACTTGAGTTGGGCTAATCCATTTAGAATCCGAAATAGGGTATATTATTCCTGCATCTAAGAGTTTAATCACCTCTTTCATTACCTCTTCTTTCATAAGAGGATTAAGGCGGCGTTGCATCTCCCTCACACATTTGGTTTCATCCTCTAAGAGTATGCGATGCATGCAAATTGAGAGATCTATGTCTATAAGATCACCAATGGACCATCCTATAGCTCTTTTATGCAATTGAATAACTTCAACCGGTTGAAACTCCTGATCATTGGTTAATGCTGAAGAGATAATCACTGGAAGAGTACTTTCAGGTCCAAGGAAGGCATATTTCAGACTGGAGGGCAATGTTTTTAACTCTAATTTCTTTTCTTTTTTTCCCTCTTGCAATGTTGTGTGGTTGATTTTATATATATATATATATATATATATATATATATATATATATTGAGAAAAATGAGCCCGAAAGCTAGGCCAAAGCTAGGCCAAAGCCTTATAATTTATTTAGTCAGCACCCGTCCCTGTATCCCCATCCCCAACAAAGGAATGAGAGAACATGTTGGAGGATGTCTTGCAATGTTGTGTGGTTGATGATGAATCTTTCGCCAAAATGGCCCCCCATCTTAACTTTTGGCACATCCGCACCCACACTAGGGATGGCAGCGGGACGGGTTTGGGGCGGATTAGTATAATCCCAAACCCATCCTATATATAAAATCCCGACCCCAAACCCGTCCCAAACCCATGTAGGTCTGTATACCTCATCCCATACTCATTTAAAATCCAAGCCGCATAACCCATCCCCACCCCGCCTCATATAATACCACTATAAACATGACAACATTTAACATAAAAATTAGAAAAACAAATACATTATAAAAATAGAAATTGACAAATAAAAAAGGGGATTTATTGAAGGTTTGCAATATCTTAACACACTGTCCAACACTTACAAACACAATAGCTAGCTTTATAAATTAATTGATAACAATTATATGCTATATTTCTATGTACTTAATATTATCCATAATTGTAGGACTATTTAAGTAACTATATAATCGGGGCGGGTTCGGGTTTTTTAAGACTAAACCCAAACCCATCCCAAATTCGTTCGGATTTTACTTCATTACCCCATACCCGCCCCAAACCCATTTAGATCAATTTCAAACCCGTACTATTGGGGACGGAGCGGGGCAGTAACCCACTTAACCCGACCCATTGCCATCCCTAACCCACACCTTGTTTTTTTTTCATATCCAGACCCTCTAGCATCATTATCTCCATATTGTCATTGACATGCACTAGGCTGGATAGCCATATGATGCATACTTCGCCATCATCGGATTCAAACCGGTGCAGTAAGGCTGCGTTTGGTTGCACGATGGGAGAGGTAGAGGTAGAGGTAGAGGTAGAGGTAGAGGTAGAGGGAGAGGGAGTGGGAGAGGGAGAGGGAGTGGAGAGGAGAGGGAGAGGGAGAGGTAGTGTTTGGTATGACCATGAGAGAAGGAGAGGGAAAGACGTTATTTATGTTTGGTATGACCAAATTAAGATGGGAAAGCGCAGGAATGATATTGAAGTTACTAATATACCTCTTGTTATATTATCTCATTTTAGATCTGATGGCTATGGAAAGGATAGATATTTATTTATGAGGGCTATTTTAGTACTTTTCATTGTGTTGACCAGACGAGAGGAAAGGAAACAGGACTCCTCCGGTTTCCTCCCGTCATGAAAGAGCTCGGGAGAGGGAGTTGCCTCTCCCGCGCTTAAATGCCAACCAAACGCAACGGAGGGAGTCGTGACTCCCTCTCCCTCTACGTCTACCTCTTCCGCGGTCAAAGGGGCAACCAAACGCAGCCTAAGTGAGGGGAGTTATGGTAGTGGCCACGTGGCACTCTAATAGTGGGTATAACAGCTGTTTTCCTGCCCCGTGATTTGTAACAAATCCTGATCTCAATCCTATTAGACGGTGGATGAGTGCCACGCCAACACACCACTTCGCACGTGCGAGGCACGTGCTTTGTTCTCAGCGACTGGATAAAACGCAACCACCACTCGCCCATCCAAAGCCTCAATCCTGTCCTCCACTAATCGCCGCTGCCAGACATCCTCCGCCTCGGTCCATCTCCAACCACCTCGTAGATCATCAAAATCCAACCTTTCTATCTCCTTGAGCCCCGGTTGTTATGGATATACCACCGCCACCACCCAACCGTCCCCAAATCGCCGAGATTATCCGCCGTCGTCGCCTCCTCCGCCTCGGGCCATCTTCCGCCAACGCGTAGATCATCAAAATCTAACATTTTCCATCTCCTTGAGCCTTGGTTGTTATAGATCTACCACCGCCACCACCCAACCGTCCCCAAATCGCTGAGATCATCCGCCTCCGCCTCATGCCATCTTCCACCACCGAGTACATCGTCAAAATCCAACCTTTTCCATCTCCTTGATCTACCACCGCCACCACCCAACCGTCCCCAAATCGCCAAGATCATCGGCCGCCTCCGCATCCACCTTGTATTCCAAGCTAAAGGTTGTGTAAATCTCATAGATCTACACAATTTTTTCTATCTTCTTGAGTCGCGGTTGGCATGTTGGCGTAGATCTACCCGCCCCAGAGAAGCCATCTTCCTTGCAACTTTTTATGTCCTACTAGATCTACAAGATCCACCGCTAACCGTCCCCAAATCGCCTCCAGGGAAGATTTGAATTGCCTAAAAAAAGGCTTAGGTTTACAGTCAAATCCAAGCATTAAATTGCAGACCCAAGTCTAGTTTATTGAAAAATGCAGATGTCTTGTATAGTAGCTTGTGAAATCCTCAGCTTCAAGTATTCCTCTATCTCTTAGCTTGTTTGACTGCATGAAAGAAAGAAGTTATTTATTACTAACTTCTGGATAGGATTTTAGGTGCATAAATTTAAGAGGTAAAAAACGAAAAGGTTTGGAAGGTAATATATAAAGTGCCTTACTCCTTGGAACATATTTCAAACCAAGTGATTTTGAGTAGTCCTCCTTTGCTTTTTCTATGTTCTCGTGTAGCTTTGGAATGATCTTCTTCATATAGGACTTGAAAGCATTTTCCGCTAGTGTTTGCAGTTCTGGATTATTCCATGAGTTTTGACAATATCTCTGATATAACAGGCTTCTCTATGATGTCAGCTTCCTAGAAGACATGAGACGAAAAAAAAAAGATTAGGGATGTATAGTCAAATTCTAAATTGTAGTGCATAACTGCATATCTCTGTATTGTATAGGACATATCATGAACTAATATAGATCCGTTACCTTTTTTAAATCTAGGTTTTTCTTTTTGACTTCCTCGTATAAAAACCCTTCTTTTCCTAAGACAGGAAGAAGTGGACAGCATTGCAGATTTGAAAACTATCAACGATGTCAGAGTTGTGCTTTGGCTTATCAACCTACAAGATTGAATATCTCATATCAGCAGTGTAGAATTATTTTAATGGATTTTAGTTTTTGACTTACATTAATAATCCAATCTGTATTTTTAGCTAGATCTGTAAGCCTTTGACAATGCTTGCTCTGTGCAATGAGAATTCAGCTCTTTTTGTTGTACGTAGCAAGGTACTCTGTGGTTTCTTGTGTTGTTATCTTCTGTAGATTGAATAGTACTGAATTCAAGAAACCATAGACGATAACAGCACAAGAAACCACAGAGTACCTTGCTACGTACAGGAAAAGGAGTTGGATTCTCATTGTACAGAGCAAGCATTGTCAAAGGCTTGCAGATCTGGCTAAAAATACAAATTGGATTATGAATGTAAGTCGAAAACTAAAATCCATTAAAATAATTCTACACTGCTGATATGAGGTATTCAATCTTGTAGGTTGATAAGCCAAAGCACAACTCTGTCATCGTTGATAGTTTTCAAACTTGCAATGTTGTCCACTTCTTCCTGTCTTGGGAAAAGAATGGTTTTTATACGAGGAAGCCAAAAAGAAAAACCTAGATTTCAAAAAGTTAACATATCTATATTAGTTTACGATATGTCCTATACAATACAGAGATATGCAGTTCTGCACTACAATTTAGAATTTGGCTATACATCCCGAAACTTTTTGCTGAATATGACCCCAGGCAGGCCTCCTCGCAGCCCCTGGCCACCGGATCGGGCACGTTGACCTCCCGAAACCTCGGCCTGCAAAAAAGCACAATTTTTACCTTTTTCCTTTTTCCTTCATTTTTTGATACTAGGCCTTCCTAAATTTTTTTCTTTTGTCATTCATCTTTTTGCTGAATGTGAAACCAGGCAGGCCTCCCCGCAGCCCCTGGCCACCGGATCGGGCACGTCGACCCCCCGGAACCTCGGCCTGCAAAAAAACAGTTTTTACCTTTTACCTTTTTGACTTTACCTTCACTTTTTGATACTAGGCCTTCATAATTTGTCCTTTTTTGTCATTCCTCTTTTTGCGGAATATGACCCCATGCAGGCCTGCTCGCAGCACGGGCCACCGGATCGGGAACGTCGACCCCCCGGAACCTCGGCCCGTAAAAAACCATAGTTTTTACCTTTTACCTTTTTGCCTTTTCCTTCACTTTTTGATACTAGGCCTTCCTAATTTTTTTTCTTTTTTGTTATTCGTATTTTTGCTGAATATGAAACCATGCAGGCCTCCCCGCATCCCCTAGCCATCGGATCGGGCACGTCGACCCCCGGAACCTCGGCCTGCAAAAAAGCACAGTTTTTACCTTTTACCTTTTTGCCTTTTCCTTCACTTTTTTATACTAGGTCTTACTAATTTTTTTTCTTTTTTGTCATTCATCTTTTTGCTGAATATGAAATCAGGCAGGCCTCCCTGCAGCCCCTGGCCACCGGATCGGGCACGTCGACCCCCCGGAACCTCAGCCTGCAAAAAAGTACAATTTTTACCTTTTACCTTTTTTACTTTACCTTCACTTTTTGATACTAGATCTTCCTAATTTTTTTTCTTTTTTGTCATTCCTCTTTTTGCTGAATATGACCCCATGCTGGCCTCCCCGCAGCCCCTGGCCACCGGAACCTCGACGGGCAAAATAGACCTTATTGATTTGCTGTGTTTATTTCTTGACCAAAGTACAACAGTAATGCACTATGGATTTCGCCACTCGAAATGGCCCTATCATAGGTACTTTATTTGGCCTTACTATGATTGATTGATCTAGTTGTGATATTGTCTACAATTTGATGATGATTGTTACAAATTTTTTTGTTGTCAGTCTCGCAGGTTAACTTTTGACTTCTCTAAACTACTTCCTATTTTCTTGGTAGCATAACCACTAATTGTGGAGTTCTTTCCCAAGCTAATTTTGAAGGATATGTCTTGCAAATTTTGTACTCCTAAATACCATATATTTTTTTCCAACTGGGGATGCAGGTCCATAAGTGCAACAAGCTTGCCAGCCGGCAGGTAAGAGTAGTATTAGCAAATCTTAGTGAAACTCCTCATTGTGACATATGTGAAAATGCTCCTGATTTGTTTCTTAATTATGCTTTCATGTTTCTCTGAAATTTGTAGCTTCCATGCTACTTACAATTCCCTTTTATAACTTGTAAGGCACTTGTCATTTCTTATATTTAAGTTGACATGTTCATTGTTTTACATGGATGTAGCTTTCTTTTATTGTGAGATAGATGGAAGTTGCGTGTGCTTGCAATGCGATATGATTGTGCATGTTGGAGGGAAAAGAGCACATGAAAGATATCTATTGTTGAGGCAGAAAGTCCTGGTCTGTATCTTGTTTGATACGTTATAGTCAGATTCACTCCATTTTCCTTCTAATCACTTGTAATTCGTCGCATATTTTTTCTTGTAGTTTCCTGGTGATAAACCAGAACATGCAGAAGATTTGTCCATGCGACCCAACAACCCAAACAAAAGTGATCACCAGGTACCAAAATTGTTGATAACAGATCAAGTTTAAAATCACAAGGTCTCATCCTCACAAGGGTTAGATGTTAATGGTGGTGAGAACGGCAAGATGGATTCCCAAATGTTTGATCTCAACACAAGGCCTTGTTGAACTACTGGGGAAGCTTCAAATACCCTGGGTTAATTGAGGTGGTGGCCTTTTCTTTTGGTGACTGGTTTGGTACATTGACAACTTCGAATTGGAATGATGTTCCACAAACTATCCCAGTGATCATCTTGGAATTGTCCTCTGTAAGTGTTCAGATTTTGATTAATCATTCTCTAGATAGTTTTTTTGTTCTCTGTGCCTTCTCATAACATATTGGAATGCATGTTGCATTGGAATGCATCTTGCATGTTGGTCAAAATTGTATTCAAACAAAGGATGATAACTTGCTTATATCAGTCTCTAGCATTTAGCTTCAGTTGGACTGAAGTGCTCTTATGTTCTCATGTGACAGATTTAAAGATATACTCCAAAATTTTCAAAGTGTAGTTTGTTATATGTTAGGAAATATGTGGTTATTTTGTGCTAGATTTGGCTTAGTAAATGTATACAGTTCATGATCTTATTAAAGCTTCTTAGAATGAGTCACTTTTAATAGTAAGTTGCAGAAAATGCTAATGGCTTGCATTCTTATGATCAATAGATGATTTCAGATACCTAATTGATGATTTCTGCTTTAGTAGCTGAGTTGTTAAAATAGATTCAAAATGTTTTCGTCATACTTTGTGAGTCTAAGTAGTTCTTTTGTTACTGAATTTGTAGTATTTTTTTTGTTGTTTAAGCCATGGTGAGAACAAGTGGTTTAAAAAGAAAAGCCATAGTTCGTGACAAGGAGCCAGTTACCGTTGAATCCTCGCTAGAAAACTCGAATGCAGATAGTTCGAGAATCGTAGACAAGAGCTCCACTAGCGGTAGATGTTGCAATTTTCTATTAGTTTTCTGTCAAGCAAACTTCCATACTTTTCTGTCATGCATTAAGTTAACTAAGGGCCCGTTTGGCTCGCCAGAATGGGAGCGAATGGGAGTGAATCCGGTGAATCCCGGAATCGGCGGATTCCGGATTCCCGGATTCCGCTGTTTGGCTCGCCAGCGGCTGCGGATACCGCGGATTCCGGATTCCGGATCCCGGATGACCCTAAATGAATGGCTTCATTCTGACTATGACTTAGAAATCATGTTTGTATACGCAGAAATCATGTTTGTATTTGGAGTTCACTAGAGTATCTTCTTTTCATTGGTTGGCATATCTGTTCATGAATTAGCATGATTTAGGATCAATTATGTTGCTGATTTTTTAATTAGATGAGGTGGAGATGTATTGGGTGTGACATGATATTAAATTAGATCCAGATCAACTCAATGGTTTTTGCTTGCATTGTGGAGCTATGATTGCCAAGTACATTTAAAAATTGGCTCCCTTTTGTACTTCACCAAACAATATTGTCTTCCCCTTTGGCAGTTTTGCCTATGAAAGTTATTGGGAAACCCAGCAAGCAGAAGTAGATTGTTCTTATAATAGAAAATTGGATTTTTTTTATGATAGACAATTGATATTGACCAATTGTCTTTGCATTCTTCTTTGTTGCAGGTTCCTGACTCCTTCAGCAGTCAATGATTTGAAAAGAGCTTGTAAAATCAGAATAGGTGAAGAGGGTTAGTGTTTTTGGAAACCTTCTAAATGTCGGAATTGTTACTTGAGCACTGGACATGTGTTTTTGGTTTAGAATCCTTATCCTTCTGTGTTTGTGGTTTAGAATTGCTGTGTCTGTGGTTTAGGACTATGCAACAATGTTGGGTGATAGGTTTTGAAATACAATTAACGGCAATTGTAATTGAAGTTAAAGATTATGGATTTAGCAACAAATAATATTATTATTGTTGTAATCTTCTATAATTGTCACAAAAAAGATTAGAATCTTAGCTACATTTAGTAGCAAATACGTTTTAGAGATTTAACGACAATTGTAATTGTTGTTAAAAGACTATTGTCCAGTGACAATTAATTGTTGCAGTTATCGTCAGTAGATGCCAGACTTTCGTGATGATTGTTGGAGCTCCAATCATTGGTAATTAATTGTCACAGTTATTGTCGGTCAATGATGTCCGTTTAGCAGCGATTGTTTGACTTTTTAGCTGGTATAATGACTCCATTTAGCGACGGTTATTTCACGTTTACCAGCAAATAAACAATGGCTGCTAGAAACCCCTATGGGCTTTTCCGACGCCACTTGTAGTAGCAATTTGTAATTACTGGTAACCCGGATAGCAGTTGCCGTTAAATGTCAATAATTGCCGCCTAAAGTAACTTCTGTTGTAGTGGTTATTTATATGCTATATTTTTAGGGTTAAGTTGAAATTCTCCGTGATCTTTCTTTGTCGTTGTTGTTTGTGGGCATTTTACAGATCCTTAATCCAGGGTCTGATGGGTCGTTTCTTTTCGTTTTTCCTTCTCCTGAAGGGTTTCATTCAATTGGGGGATAATTGGTGAGTCTCGAACATGATCTAATATTTAGGAAGCCTTATGCTCTGGAAGGGTTTCAGTTAATTGGGGGATAATTTCCGTTCTAGCTCCCAGTCTAGAAGCCTTATGTTTCTGAAGGTGGAGTTGGAGTCCGATAAGATGAGGTGGCATTTTCCTGAGATTGTGCTGAATGTCATGAAATTTTCCGTAAAGGTGGGTCCGATGGGTCACAACCGTCGAATGGTGTGGCGGGGCCTAGGTTTTTGTTACTCGTGGTTGGAAGCGGACATGGAAGAGTTAAGTTGAAGTGTAGGCTCGGGCAAGGCAATCCTCTCCGGTCTTAGTTATTCTTGGTGGTGCCGGAGGTTCTCTCCCATATGTTGAGGAGCTTTCGCCTAAGTTGGAAGATATCAAATTCCATCTTTCAGATTTCTCTTTCTCTCACCTGTAATACACAGGTGATTGCCTTTTTGTGACAACATGTGTGGAAGCGAGGAAGATATGACAACTTGATTCACATCAAAGTCATGTCCGGCCTTAACATGAATGCTTCCATAAATTTTTACTTCTGATAAAACCCCGGGGATGCTGAACTTGTAGTAGCTGAATTTGTGTGATTACAGTGATCCGGGGAACAAAAAGTGGTGACTATCAACATAAAAATTAGTTTTTTTTTTTTTGCTTAATTGAGCCAAAGAAGCTAGATGATACTACATACCCAAGGTTCTACACTTACATAGCCCCGCCAATTGCTCCAATCCGAGCTCGGCGGGCGAGATCATCTGCAACAGCATTCGAAACCCGAGGGGCATGGACAAATATGAGTCCTCCAAGGCTAGCACTCATACACCAGATTTTTTGGAGCACCGGCTGCAACTCTATCCTCCATGCCTCTCTCCCATTGATGAAGTTGACAGAGTTCTTCAAATCTGACTCGATAATGACCTTTTAAATTCCTCTCGCCACCGTCTCTACCAGCCCTCTCTGAATCACCAAAAGTTCTGCCTCATCACAACCGGTGCCTACAACACTTTCAGAGAGTGTCCATGCCGGGGTCTCGTCATCCAGCCAATAGGCTAGCCCAATGCCTACCACCGCCAAGCCACGTACCCAAGACCCGTCTGTTTGTATGACTGCACATGTTGGTCCTTGCCTCAGGTGGGTAATTTGGCCCTAGTCCTGGTCCTTGCCCCACCCCTTAGCAAGCCACCATTCCCCTGCCAATCTCCGGCATCTCCAAGCAAGTGATTTGGATGAGCATCCGCCTGCTCTCCAAACGACCTAATTGTGGTTCTTCCAAAGCATCCAAAGCCCGTAGCCCACCAATGCCTTCGCCCATCTTTTAGACACATCAGCCGAAGATGACTCTGTTAATAACTGAAGCATACGATCTAAGGTCCATCCTTGTGAAGTTATGTCATGCGAATGTAGAAGAGAGTTCCACAACTTGAATGCAAATGGGCATTCGCACAGTAGATGACTAACAGATTCTATGCCGCCACACCCCCTCGGGAAATCCCGGTCTTTAATAATTCCCCTGCGCCATAGACAGTCCTTCGACGGCACACGTCCATGTAGTAGCTTCCAAAGAAAGTGACGGACCCTTGGCCCGGCAGGGGAGCTCCAGGTGTTAACCCAAACATGTTACGGGAGTCTTGCAGCCCCTCCACATTCCTTTGTAACCAACCATAGGTATATAGAGGTGGCATCTATCTTTCCCGTTTTGTTGAATACCCATCTTGCTTGGTCATGACTGAGATTTGAGTCGATCTGAACCTCCAAGACCTCCTATATCATGTCAATATGGAACTCTTGTTGGAGCAGTTGTCTACACCAGCGCCCATCACACATCAAACTCCAAAGCGTAGAATTCTCCAATCTCCCTTCTACACGAACCAAGGCTAGGCGCTTGGAGAGCGGCCCCTCCCCAACCCACCATTCCTTAAGAGGATCAATGTGGCTGTCAGGAACTGGGGTGGTCTTCAAGCCCAAACGAATCTCCTCGGTGGCACGACATACTGCTTTCCAAAACAAAGAGCATGGGCGTGACTTTAGCCGCGAGGGGGTATATTCAGACCATCCATATTTATCCCTCGTTATGGCCTCCCAAGTAGAGACTTAGAGTTCTAGAAAGGATGCTGCCCTTCTCATGTGAAGAGCCCTCTGCCATCTAACTAGGTTGCGGATGCCCAGCCCTCCCAATTCTCTAGGCTTGCACACCATCTCTCATTGTATCCTTGGCATGGAACCAACCTCCCTCCAAAGAAAGCAACGGCATAGTGACTCAAATTTGTGCAGTACAAAAACCGGCACACAGGAAGACAGCATCACGTGCACCGGTAGCGCCTGAAGAACGGATCTTAGGAGCGTGGCTCTCCCGACCTCCGAGAGCATTACCGCCTTCCATGAGGAGATATTCAAAACCAAACTGTCAATGAGTTCACCAAAAGCCTCAGCCCGTAATCTTTTGCCGCTCACTGGTGTGCCAAGATACTTCCAAAACCCTTCTGCCTCGCCAATGCCAAGTATCCTGCAGATTGTTTGGCGCCTATCCATGGGAACCACCGGTGATATTCTCACACTAAACTTGGCCGGATTAATATCAAGGCCTGAAACCCTTTTGAACCCAATCAATAGCTGCTTTAATCTGCGCGCCTCCATAGGATCCGCCTTGGACGCGAATACACAGTCATCCGCGTAGAGAAGATGAGAAAATCTAGCACCCCCGCGCCTTAGTTGCATGCCACAAATGCCAACCCTGGCCTCTCAACCAGCCTCGATAAGACTTCATGTATCAAAAGAAATAAATAAGGTGAGAGGGGGTCGCCTTAACGCAATCCCCGTTGAGAATGGACCCTCCCGGAGACCCTTCCATTGACAATGAAAGAGAAGCACGGTGTTGTAATATAGGCCATGATCCATTCAACCCAAGAGGCGGGGAAGCCCATGCGGAGCATCACCTCCCTCAACGCGATCCACAGAACTCTATCATAGGCTGAGCTGAGATCCACTTTAACTACCATCGCTGCTCTAGACATAGGAGAGGTCTCCATAGAGTGTAATAATTCCTAGACAGCCGAGATGTTGCCATGTATTGATCTCCCCGCGATGAATGCTGACTGTTTCATCCCCACCAATTCTTGGAACACCATCTTCAATCTTTTAGTAAGCACCATGGAAACAATCTTGTAGCTCGAGTTACATAAGCTGATTGGACGAGACTCTTTCAACCTCATTAGGTTCACACACTTTGGTATGAAACAAATCATAGTTTCATTCCATCCCGTCGGTAGAGATCCTGATCTAAAAACTAGTTGTTATGTTCTGTTTATGCTCCTTTTGTTGATAAACTAAACTTTGTTAAAATTGCTCTACGCATGTCATTTTCATGGCAGGGATTCAATGTTATGGTAATTTGTGTCGATCGAACATGTAAAGTTACTAAGGTAATCATCTTCATCTCTACCTGGACTATACCTCTAGGTGTGCTTCAATCATGGATAGAAGATATAAGTTTTTCAATGCTTCTTTAGGGAGGACAAGTTGTAAAGAAGTAAAGTACAGTGTGTTATTAGTTACTGGAAACTACCTTGGAGTTGTGGGTTTTGCCAAAGCCAAAGGTCCAACGGCTAAGATTGCCATTCAAATAGTACGTGCCTTGTGGCCTTCTTACTGGAGCATAAATATATGGCTGGTAGCATATATGGAGTTGGTGCGTCTTATTTAGCATTGTGGATTGTTTACAAAAAAGGCCTTCTTGTGTGGCATGGTAGCTGCAAATATAAAACTAGAAACATCGATGCATATCTTAGTCGACTCTCTTGGTTTCTGTTAACGCTCCAAAATGGTCTTCCAGACATCGGGATAACCCTTTCACAAACAGATTACTAATAAAATTTCCATGACTTGGGCCTCAAAACACCCTTAGAAGGCCTATACATTAAACCATACAATTGCCATATTGTACCATTACTTCTGCTTGCTTGGAGCAAGTAATAATCTTTTAAGCTGTTACTCAAGAAGAAGTATTGAACCTTTTGAGACTGTTGGTCAGTAACATCAGGTCTTGTAGAAAACTCTCATTGGCAAATATACTTCTTCGGTGACATCAGGTGCTAGGCATCTGATGAAGCTGCTTGGAGACTGAAGACATGCTTTGGTTTGCAACACGGACATGGTAGCGATTGGGAAAGATCCCAACACCAGTAAATCGCTCGGAGTGAACTGGTCTCATGGGCTCTTACAACGGCAAAAGGTGAAAAGATATAAAGAACTATGAGCCCACTTCAGCATCGGTTATGCACGCAACATTCTCACGCGACAAAACTAGACTTACAATGTTACATGTGCTGAAGGAAGGCGGGTTCGGACAGTAGGCGTCTCAACATGGCTGCATATTATCCAGGTACAAACCACACTGCTAAAGAGTAGTATCTATACAACCAATATTTTGTGGGGTTCGAATATAATGAACACACCAGTAAACAGTTATGACCCCCCCCTCCCCCCTCCCCCCTCCCCAACACACATACACACAATCCTGCTTGCCTTTCGACTTAATTTGTACATATCGGTGGCATGTACCCTGGATTTCTATACAATTGTTGATCTCGTTCTTCCAAGATGTCATGTTCGTTTCCCGTACTTTTGTCCGCAGTGTCTCCGGCCGCCCACCAGAGTTCTCCCACAAGATTTGACTTCAAGCGATCCGACGGTGCTCTTCAGCCAAGGTGAGGAGGAGGTCCTCCGTTTCCAGTTTTTATTGGAGAGGAGAAAAAGATATGATGAGATGCAAAGGAACTACGGAAAAGAAGGATGGACGATTAAGTCCTAAAACCGGGCATTTTCGAACCCGTGCAAATCACTGACGCGGTTCTGCGACTTTCTCATGATAGCGACCTTAGCGAGGCGCTCAGCAGCGCGCCAAGCCGAAGTAGGGGTGAGCGGCTCTCTACTATCCCCGGTGACAGCGCTGAGCATAGTCTCCTCCCTTCGCTCCACTCTCCGGCGGGATGTATGGGGATGCTGGAGGTTGGCAAGCTCGCCCTCCAAGCTTCGAAGGAGGCTATCATCAGCAGCAAACTGCAGCAGCAAGGACCGAGCGGACGAGAGCAAGTGAACCGCCGTTGCATAGTCGCTGAGCTCCACCAGGCGCCGTGACTCGGCCAGAGCTCGTGTTGTCACAAACAGGTTTCGTAGCCGCTCCGTGTTCGGGGAGGAGCTCAGAGGCGGCAGTAGAAGCGGTTGTTCTCCGCAGCAGATGAGCTCTTGGGTGGCGGGATCCCTGTAACTGCACCGAATCGACATGGGATACTGGTGCGGCCCCCAACCTACAGCCGCCGCAGGCACTCTCAGCTCCACCAGCAGCTCCCTCTCCTCCTCGGCATACAGATCACCCAACCGAACGGCACTTCCGACCCCAAGAGTCATGGCACGGCTGTAGCCACCGCCACAAGAATAGACGACGGAGACTTCACCAGCTGGGAAGATCAACTGCAGATGGACGTCCTGCAACACCACGCTCAGTAGTCCACCAACACACTTGGCAAAGGCATCTCCCGAGGACATGTCGCCAGGTTTTTGCCGCCGAGGTGCATCCCCGAAGCCAGACTCGTGGATGGGAATCTCGAGGTGTGCAAAGCGAGTCGTAGCTGATGAAGAATGATGGCGTTCGGTGGTGGTACTGGAGCCATGGCGGCGGTGACGATGGCCATCCTTGTCCCCGGCTTCGCCTTGTTGCTGACCGTCCGACAGGAGCATGATGGTGGCCACTGGGTTGCGCTCCCGGCGGTCGTCAAGCACCTTGGTGGCCTTCTTCAGAGCCACACTCACAGACGTTGCCGGACTCTGGCCTTGGTTGCCAGCGCACACCACAAGTCTATCCACAATTTGGCGCGCAGAGCGCTGGCCCTGCTGCGACATCCTGCGCAATGGCAGGAGCCTCTTGGCTGCAGATGAGAAGGCTACCACAGCAAGACGGTCGGAGGGGCCCAGGGTCGAGATGAGGAGTCGCATGGCCCGTTTTAGCATGCAGAGTTTCGCCCCGTCCATGTTGCAGCTCACATCTAGCACTGTCACCAGATCAATGGGGGCGCGGCGTAATGGGTCAAGGGGCACCGACGATGCGGTGGGAGGTGGAGGACAAGGCACCCTCACCTTGAGAGCCACCACGTAGTTTTGGTGGCTCTTCCCGGAAGAAACGAGAGCCACCACCGGCATCACTCTCACCTCGACAACGCCGCTGCAGTTGATGGTCCTGGATCGATGGTGTACCCCTGCGGCAGCCCCAGAGGACATTTTCGCAGTGGATGACGGAGAGGATGAGGAATGATTTACAAAGAATCCCCGGAACTCTTCCTTCTCTCCCTCCGAGACGCCATCATCATCCTCATCATCAGCTTCCGGTATGGGATGGAAGCGCGTACCACCAGCGCCCCCGCAGCCAGTGGTCGGGGAGGCCAGGAGGGGCTCATCGTCGTCATAGGCTTTGGAGAGGGTGCTGTCCGATCCGCAGACCTTATCGTCCTTGTTGGTTCTTGTGTGCGGCTTCCTATGTTCTGCTGCCACCCATTGCCCGCCTTTGCCCCGCTTGGGATGGTCATGAGGCCCGAGGTCTGGTGCCTTGGGCAGCGACGTGTTGTGAGGGACAGAGGAGAGCAAGGGGGCCTGGCGCCAGATGGCGGAACAAACAGGGCAGACGAGACCGCCCTGGTTTCGGATGTGGCTGGCGATGCAGGGGAAGTGGAAGGCGTGGGAGCACTCCGCCGTGAATACCGCTGTTCCATGTCCAGTCTTCACGCTTTGGGCGCATATGCCGCACCTAGTCTGCGACATCCCAGTAGTTTCACCAATCAGCATCAACGTCATCAATCAAAAAGGTCGAATTGGAGGAGGAGAAAGGAGAATGAGGCTTTCAACAAAGATGGATTTCTCAATCATTCACCCAATCAGAAAGGTCGAATAGGATGAATTAGTGACAGCTACGGCACAGTCAAGTCGAGTGTTTCATTGAAATGCTCACAAGTGGAGGAAAGAGAGAGAGAGAGAGAGAGAGATTGAGATTGAGATTTTGAAGCCCGAAAATAACCACGGAGGGAAGTAAAAAAAATAAAAACTTTGCACGAAGACCTGGACAGAATCCATGGTTTATCTTACCCGGGAAAGACGAAGGGCGGCCTTGAAAAGGGCAAATCTGGATGGAGATATGGGAGAAGAAGGGCTGGAGGCGGCCCGGATCAGGCCAGGGTTCTTGCTTTTGGCGGCAGCGGCAGTTGTGGTGGCCGAAGAGGCTTGCGTGCATGCCCTCGCCGTCTTGCATTGGAGCTTTGGGCTGTCGGTAGGGGAGGACCTGGTCCGGAAACGAATCCTCGGAGTGGAGGCCGCTGTCTCTGACTGCAGCCGCGGCGTAGACGGGTAGCTACCGACGCCGGAGAAGATGCTTCCTAACTTGGAGAAGCTCCTTGGACTGGGACTGGGTCTGGGGCTCTGCTTCTCCGCTGTCACGGGAGCAGCGCCGTCGCTGCCCTTGTCCGGATCTCGACGAACTGAGGTACAGAACGCTCTCCGCCACCCCGTTCCCATGCTTTTCTTTCTTCTTCCCCTTTTCTTTCGCACTTGCTATATTATCACAATCTCTGGACTGGGCGTCTAGCTATGCCTCTGGCTATCTAGCTATCCAATCTATCTAATAATAATATCATCGTCCTCGTCCCCACCCGGTTGTCTGTCTCTGGTTATCTACTACTACCTGTACTAGGGGGCGAAGAAGGATGCTTTTGTTGCTTTTCTTCTAGGAGAAAAGAGGTTGGACAAATCGTGGGCCTTTTTAAGACCGGAAGGATCGGTAGACTTGGACAGACGAAAGAACAGATCGATGATACAGATGATCATCGGGGGTAAAGGCAGAAATGTATATACCGCTGATGAAAAGGCCACGTCAGGGCCGATCGGATCCATTATTGGTCTCTCTGTCTCTATATTTATATATTTACACTTCCACTGCTGACTTTCTCTGCCCTTTGCCGCGACCTCATTTCTCTCCTTTACTTTTCCGCACGTCATATTTATTCGTAACACCAACCCTCCGAATCTTTTGCTAAATTGGACCCCTAATACTTACATTTGACATGTTAAGACCCCCACCAGTGTTTCTTTGCAACAGAAGACCTCAAGCCACTTTTATGACATTTCTACCCCTGCCAAATGTAATGGCAGGGGTAGAAATGTAAGTATCAGGGGTCCTCTGTTGCAAAAAAACAATTGGGTTAAAATACGGATGACCATGCCAAATGTAATGGCAGGGGTAGAAATGTCATAAAAGTGGCTTGGGGTCCTCTGTTGCAAAAAAACACAGGTAGGGGTCTTAACATGCCCAATGTAAGTATCAGGGGTTCAATTTAGCAAAAAAATCCCAACCCCCCCCCCCTCTCTCTCTCTCTCCCCCCCTGCCCTATTGATACATTTTCATAAATTTTTCGAATTCCTTGCGAAGTGGTTTTAAATTCGAAATCTGGAGATTCCAAATCTTATTAGAGCATATGTATCGAATACATATTCTCTAAACTACATAAGAAAAAAAAAAAGCTATTTTTTTAGTTTATATATATTCTTCATTCAATAATATTTTACGTCATATACTCTAAATTATTCTCTATATCATTTAAATATTCATTCTTCCTTTAAACATTTTATTTCTTATTCATTGGTTGTATTACATTCATAAAATTATTTGATAATAGTAATATATTCAAATAACTATATGATAGTAATATATATCAACTACAATATTAAATTTGAAAATCTTAATATATTATTATTTCATATTCATTGGAGGATATGGATTCCGAGAAGAGATAAAAGAATAGATGGGAGGATAATATATTTTAAAAAGTAAATAGTCCATTTTATTATCAAATAACTATATAATAGTAATTTATTACTATTTGAAAATATTAGAATATGAAAATCATAATATCTTATTATTTTTTATTCATATGACAATATGGGTTTTAGAGAAAAGATATAAAGATAAAATAGGTTTTGAAAAAGGATTAGAAAAGACCAAATGTTTATATTTTATTATTAAATACTTGTTACAGTTGCTATGATGATACTCTATATAGAGTCTATATCTAGGATATCAATGTAGCAAATCTCTATTTTACAGTTTTCTTATTAGAGCGGATGCGGTTTACATTTTGAAAAAATATGCACAATAACGACTCTAAAATAGAGGTAAATGCTCATTTACAGAATCACTAACCTAGCTACTTGCTCTTACAAGAGCTTTGGTTGCATGTATCAGCTGATACATGCATCAACTAATGCAACATTTTGGTCCAAACCAGTATTTGGTTGGTCAAATGCATCAGCTGATGCATGTATCAGTTGATGTAAAAAAAGGCTCAGATGCTGCATCAGCTGATGCAACCAAAATGGTTGTTTCTGTTGATACAGCATCAACTGATGCATCACGTGACATCACGTCACATCACGTGATGCATCACCACCCTTCTCTCCCTCCCCTCCCCCCTTTCCCCGTCGCCTCTCTCTCCTTCGACGCCCTCGTCACCTCTCTCTCCGTCGCCCCCGTCACCTCTCTCTCGCCCCCATCGCCCCTGCCGTCACCCCCGTCACCTCTCTCTCTCCCTTCCCGTCGCCTCTCTGTCCTTCCCCCCTTTCCTCGTCGCCTCTCTCTCCTTTCCCCGTCGCCCCTGTCGTCGCCCGTCACCCCCATCACCTCTCTCTCCCTTCCCCGTCGCCCATGCCACCTCTCTCTCCCTTCCTCATCGCCTCTCTCTCCTTCCCCCCCTTTCCCGGTCGCCCCCTTCACCTCTCTCTCCCTTCCCCGTCGCCCCCGTCACCTCTCTCTCCTTCCCCCCTTTCCTCGTCGCCTCTCTCTCCTTTCCCCATTGCCCCCGTCGTCCCCCGTCGCCGCCCGTCGTCACCCGTCGCCGATCCCTCCTTCCTCTCTCTCCCTTCCCTCTCCCTCGAAGACCAGATCCGACGAGAAGGCCGCCCCCCTTTCCCCGTCGCCTCTCTCCCTTCCCCGTCGCCTCTCTCCTTCCCCCTCTTTCCCCGTCGCCTCTCTCTCCTTTCCCCGTCGTCGCCCGTCGCCCCCCTTTCCCCGTCGCCCGTCGCCCCCCTTTCCCCGTCACCCCCTGTCGCCTCTCTCTCCCTTCTCTCTCCGTCGGAGGCCAGATCCGGCGAGAAGATCTCCACCCCTTTCCCCCTCGTCGCCCGTCGCTCATCGCTCATCGCCCCCCTTTCCCCATCGCCCGTCGCCGCCCCTTCCCCCGTCACCCGTCGCCCGTCGCCCCCTGCCGCCTCTCTCTCCTTCCTCTCTCTCCCTTCCCTCTCCGTCGGAGGCAAATCCGGCGAGAAGATCTCCACCCCTTTCCCCGTCGCCCTCCGTCGCCGAGCTCTCCCCCCTCCCCCCCCACGGCGTCCTTCTTCACGTCGTGCCTCCGCCAATGCTCGATCACCTTCATCAGCTGATACAATACATATCAATCAAACAGGAAATGAGCTAATATTGTATCAGTTGATACAAGCAACCAAACACAAACAACATACAAACAGTTGTATCAGATGATGCTGCATCAGTTGATGCACTGCATCAACTGTTGCACTGCATCAACTGTTACACTGCATCAACTAATACAAGCAACCAAATGCCACCTTAGTCACTTAACCACCTCAGGGCATCCGCATCAAATGCCCTAAAACATGCCCCCACCCTGTTAATTTTAGGGCGTCAAATTTGGAGAAGTTGTCAAATTATGTGGTGCATCCGCTTTCCTTGCTCTTCCCTCTAATGGGAAAGTGCTATAGTGCTCCCTTACACGTGGAGGGTATTGTTCACCACCCCAAACTTTTTTTTATATGAAAATAATATGAAAGCATCTTATAAAAAGTATGAATTCAATTTATCTCATCCATTAGATATCTTTTTGAATAGGAAATAGATGATGATGTATATCTCAAATACTTTTATAATAGGATTTAATATAATGAATTCTAACAACTCCCCTATTCTATTTTCTATAATATATTCTAATATAAGTATACCACAAATATTAAAGATAAAAATATAATAATACTTTGGTATATTCTAATATAAATATATATTAATAGAACTATTGAGATAAAATCATTCATTATATATTTCATAATATATTGTAGTATAAATATATCCCAAACATTAAAAATAAAATATAATGTTTAATTACTATGATTTTATGGGTGTTAAA
The DNA here is from genome assembly GCA_963920575.1 of Narthecium ossifragum. Classification (NCBI taxonomy): domain Eukaryota; kingdom Viridiplantae; phylum Streptophyta; class Magnoliopsida; order Dioscoreales; family Nartheciaceae; genus Narthecium; species Narthecium ossifragum. Next base: position 39,340,814 of record OY986963.1, on the reverse strand, counting down.
TTAATAAATAAAGAATAGAATAAGAAACAAGGGACCGGATAATGAAGACTTTAGGGATGTAGGAAAGGATTAAGAGAAGCTTGTGTTTGAGTGTTGTAAATATGAAAATAATAAAATATGAAAATAATATATATTAAAATATTTTAAAAAGAAGGGGGAAGCTGATGCCTACTGTCTGAATAATTTTTTATTTATTTAAACTAGCAGCAAGCGATGCTCGCTTGTTCAACCACCCCAATTACCATAGGCTAACGCTACATCGCCCTACTGACCTAGCCAGTGTCAAAACCCCTGTCAACCTGTGCACTCACTACTAAATGCCCATACAGGGACGACGGAGTTGTACTGTAATAATGGAGTTAGGGATATGTATTTAATTCAGAGTACTGTCTTATGGAGTCAGGGATATGTATTTAATTCCGAGAGAGATAGAAGTGCAGGCAACTGGCGGTAGCTGTCTTTCCTTATCGTTGAATGAAATTTAGTCAACGTGCAGTAGTGGGAAAGGGACTTGCTCCGTCTCCTCCTCCTCCCCCTCCCTATCGTCTATCGATCTCGGCTCACGTCCCAATACCACCCACCCACCCACTGGCTTATTTATTATTCGCCGCTCTTGTACCCTATCACGGCTGATGTTCATTAATTTTATTAGTATTGATCTTTCGCTGATATGGGTATGATTAGATCTCTCCGCCATGACCCATCCCTCCCTCCCTCCATGACTCATTTCCATCCGCCTTACCCATCGGCCTCGCTCTCGGCTTCGATCCCATAATAGATGCCAACTAAGATCGATGCACCCGTCACGTAGGTGGACTAATCGATGCAATTTTGGGATCCTAGCCAGAGCTGCTTGAATTAATTCAAGCTCTCTCTCCGCGATTAATATATGTAGGCATGCGTGCCCAGTTTAGGTTGCCGCGCGCCTTGATGTCTTCGTATTCATTATTTTTACAAATATCTTAGAAATAAATATTTCTGTGTAATAATTAGATGGGCGGATGGTCCTGGTTAGAACGAGGCCACAGACCGGTGTTAAAATCTAACACGCATTCAAGAATAGGCTGCTGCTTCATTTAATAAAATTCCAGATCAACCCTTTTTCCCTTTGCATTATGGATATCAGATAGGCAAACCAATCATCACAATCATCAGCCAGACACAAATTTTACCGCAGATTGAATGTGCCATCCCTCACCCAAAATGTGTAATAATTAACAAGCTTTACGAATAAAGAAAATGGTAGACAAGAGATGTGGAGGGATCCTCCTGCCCTCACAGGGACGGCATAGAGGGATTCTGGTTGTTTGGAAAGCACATATTGGGAAGGTCACGTTTGAACATTTCACGGACCAAGCTATCCACGACGTCATCACCACAAAGGGACTTGGACAATGGTTCGTGTCTGTGGTGTATGCTGCGCGACGCGGAAGGGATCGTCGGATTCTTTGGGAGACGCTGGAGAAGCTCAACAAGTCGGGGTGGTCTCATCTCATGATAGGGGACTTCAACGTCCTTGCGAGCTCGGAGGAGAAACGAGGAGGGCAAGGATTCAGGTTCACCACCTCTGTTACTGATTTCTTATCCTTCATCACTCAAGACACCCTGCTTGATCTGGGTTTCAAAGGCCCCTCCTTCACTTGGTCAAACCAACAGTTTGGTAGAGCTAGAATTCTAGAAAGGCTGGACCGGGCCCTGGCAAATCCTCTGTGGCGGAGTTGGTTCCCTCAGGCGGAGCTAACGCATCTTTCCCGCTATCGCTCTGATCATCGACCAATTCTGTTGGACTTGGCCCATGAGCACCAGTTCTCTGGTCCTTCCCCTTTCAGGCTTCAACATATTTGGAAGTCCCATCCCTCCTTCAAGCAAGGGGTCATCATAGCATGGATGAGGAAGCGCCGAGGCTCGGAGCAGTACGTGTTCCATGGACGCATTAAAGAGATCCGGAAAATGGTAAAGTCCTGGAATCGCTATGATGAAGGGGATATTACTAACTCCCGCATGCACCTAGAACAATATCTTCACAGCCTGTACCTTCAAGAAGACCAAGGTCCCCTAACTCTACCTCAGGAACAGAGGATGCGGAGTCTTGAATAGCAGCTGCTCGCTTTGGATGTCCAGCATGATTTGTACGTGGCCCAACATCGGCGAAGAGCATGGGTCATGGAGGGTGATCGGAATTCACGCTCCTTTCATCAAGGAGCCCGCCAGGGGATCCACTGTTCTAAAATCAGGGAACTAAAGCTGGACGATGGGACAGTGACTCAGGAACAGGAGCGCATCGCTGAGGAATTCTTGTGCCACTATAAAGAACTCTGGGCCACGGACAAAGGTAGTGCAAACACTGCTCTACCTCCCCCGCCCTTAATCTCCACCGCAGCCAAGGATGTCCTTCTGCAGGAAGTCACGACAGAGGAAATCCTGCTCACTCTTAAGGCCATGGGTTCAAATAGATGCCTCGGCCCTGATGGCTTAACAGCAGAATTTTTCATTGAGCACTGGAGTACCATTGGGCAAGACTTCGTGTCTCTGGTTCAAGGTTTCTTTACGAATAGCAAGCTACCTTGTGGATGGAACAACACTTACATCGCCTTCATCCCCAAGTGTGCTAATCCTAGGTGCGTCAAGGAGTTCAGGCTGATAAGCCTCTACAACGTCTGTTACAAGGTCATCTCCTCCATCATTGCCAACAGGATGAAGCCAGCTATCCACGAGGTCATCAGCCCAGAGCAGTCGGCTTTCATTGAAGGAAGGGCTATACAGGATGACATCGGTGCAGCGCATGAGCTCCTTCACTCGCTTCAGAAGGCCCCACGTAGGGAAGCTCTCATGGCCATCAAGGTTGACGTCAAAGCTGCCTACGATTCAATGAGTTGGAGATTCATAAGAAGGATCATGTCTCAGATGGGTTTCCCTGCAGCTTGGATTGGCTTGGTCATGGAGTGTGTCACCACCACCAAGTTCTCGCTGCTCATCAATGGGAGAGTATGTGGGTTCTTCCCATCAGCGCGCGGCTTACGACAGGGGAACCCTTTATCTGCCTATCTCTTCATTCTTGCACAGGAGATCCTCTCGAGAATAGTCAGGATCCCGCTGATAGCACTGAAGGGTGTAACCTACCCGGGCTCCACGATACGGGTTAGCCACCTCCTCTACGCCGACGACTGTCTGTTCGTGACCAGGGCGAGGCGGGTGGAGGCAAAGAAGCTCATCACCATTCTGCGCAGATACAAGAGGCTATCTGGTTTAGAGATTAATCCTGACAAATCCAGTGTTAAGTTCTCTCCATCACCTTCACCAAGGAGGAAACAGGTGCTGTCCCAAACCCTGGGTTTCTCAGTCAAGGTGGAGCCATAGAAGTACCTAGGGGTCTCGTTGGACTCGCGTAGAATCCATATTAAGGATTCCTCCTACCTCATTGACGCTGTCCAAAGGAACCTGGCGAGCTGGAGAAGCCCAATCAAGGCGGAGGCGGGAAGAGCCGTGCTTGTGCAGGTGATGCTTCAGGCTATGCCGGTGCATGCCATGTCCTCCATCCATATTCCGATCACCGTTCTCGACAAGATCTCCGCATTGGCCCGGGGTTTCCTTTGGCAGGGGAAGAAGGGAGCCTTATCCACTGTGGCCTGGGACATAGTTTGCCAACATAAAATGGAGGGAGGCCTTGGTCTTAGAGATCTTAGAAGATGGCAGTTGGCCTTGAAGATGAGGCGGGCGGCCACTTTCCTTCACGAGCATAACAGCGTCTGGGCTTCCATATGCCGTGCCAAATATAAGTTCGTCGGAGACTGTTGACATCGATTTTAGCTAAGGCTAAGTCGACTACATTTGCAGAAGTCTCCGGGCTGAATCCGCACGCACCAAACCCAAATTGGCTCGTACACAGTCGAGTCCATCCAAATCTCCTACATATCCCCGGTTTTGACGGCATCCTATACAAACCGGAAGAATAAGGGTATTTTGATAATTTTACCCATCCAAGGGTATTTTGGGAATTTAGACCAAAATGCATGTCTAAAATTCCCACCACACTCCAAAATAGCCCTTACATAGCTTTGATGGCATCCTAAATAAGCTGTGTAAATATAGGAACGTTTTGGTAATTTTTCACCACACCTGGGAAATTACAAAAAATTCCCTGAAATAAATAAGAGAAAAATCCGAAAATTCAAATAAACCCAAACAAATACCCGACTTCAAATTCGCCTAAGTCCCTGCAAAAATATACGCGCACCACATAATGCGCGCACGTGTCCACGCACATAAATCGCGTCGCCATGCGTCGCGCTTGAATAACCAAACCGAAAGGGTATTTTGGTCATTTAACCCCAAGGGGAATTTTAGTCATTTCACACCTTCAGGGGTGTGAAAATCCGGAACAGAGATATTTCATCTGCGCCGGAGACATTTCGGTCCAAAATATATGGCCGATAAAAAAGGATATTTTAGTAATTTACACCCGGCTTGCCCGGAGATATTTCAGTAAATTTTCCAAAGTATTATATGAAATATCTAAATTAAAATTTAAATAAGGCATTTCGAATATCTGAATAATTGGACAAATATTCAGATAATTCAAATCTGAACATTTGAATTTCAAATTGAAATTTCAAAACAAAATATCTACCCATATAAAATCAGCCAAATCAAAAATATATATCATACTATATGAGAAATCAGCATCTTCAATTATGGTTGGATTGCATTCTCATACCATATAAAAAATAAAAATAAAATCAGCATCTCTAAATATGGTTGGATTATATGAGCTATCCTTATATAAAAGGATTAGCATAAATTAGTATCCATTAATCAGGATATTCCATCCATATTAAGATCACCTCTCGTGCCTATAAAAGGAGGAGGGTGAAGGCTGGCAAGGATGATGGCGTGAAGGCTCTTGGAAACGCCGGGAGGCTACGCAAGACACCCGGAGGAAGGCTGTTGAAGGAGGTGCTGAAGATTGATTGAAGAAAACGGTGGAAGGCCTGAGGAAGAAGCCGAGTTCTTGTCAAGAGGTTCAAATTTTCGAAAGAGTGCTCGGAGGGTTGAAGACGAAGAGGTTCTGGTGACGTTCCAAAGTTGCGCATCACCGGACGACATAGATCCAGCCCACACAGCCGGAACCCATTGAGACGCTCGCGTCTCTGGGTCGACGTTGTAGGAGGCTCGTCGATCCTGCGGCTCCACCTTCGCTCTCTTGCTCGTCACCTGCGGCTTGGACCTCCAGCAAGGTTGCTCTAGCTTAGTTCCTCGCCAGCGACGGAGATCGAGCCAAGGCTCTCTCTCTCCCGGCGGCTTCGAAGGCAACGCTTCCCCTGTTTTGTTCTCTGTTTTCAGCCGATGTCCCCAAGATCCCAGCCGACGTCCATGTACTCCAGCCGCTGACTTCCTCTGCTCCGGCTGCATCCCCGCAGGCGGCGAAGTCCAAACTCAGGTGCTCTCAAGCCTTCAAGCCAACGTCCTCAAGCTCCAGCCAGCGTAATCCTCTGCTCAGGCTGGTGCGTTCCCCAGTTCCAAACCGACTTCATCAACGACAACAGAGGTTGGATCTTGCTGGGCGGCGTTCCCAAGCACTTGGACGGCAAAGCTCCCAAGCCCAACGGACTTCGAAGCTCCGGCGGCAAAGATGGCGTGAAGGCTCTGCTGGAAGGTTGTGAGAGACTTTCGGAGATAGATGGCGAAGCCCTGCCGAGACGCCCACGTCGGAGACGCGAAGAGCTTGGAGGCTTGAAGACGGAGAGGTCCTGTTGACGGCTTGAGGTTGTGCACCACCGGAAGACGCCGATCCTGTCGACGCAGCCGGAACCCATCCATAGCTCAAGTCGTTGGGTTGCCGCTGTAAGAAGCTTCGCCGGTCCTACGACGCAAGCTCCATCCCTTCGCTCGGCCCAGACCTCCAGCGAGGCACTCCAGTCAGCTTCCTTGATGGCGACGGCGACGGAGATCAGATCCAAGCACTCCCTCATCTCCAACGGCTTCAAAGAACGACGCCTCCCCTGCTTCCCCTGTTCCAGCTGACGCTTCCCATCTTCCCAACGGTCCGGCGACGCAGGGGCTCAAACCCACTCTAAAGAAGAATATCCACCGTCGTCTCTCCAAGCCCGAGCCGGCGACACAAGCCTCATCCCCGGCCGCTCGCCGCACATCTGCTACTCCCTGCTGCTCGCCGCACGTCCCCTGTTCCAGCCGGCGTCTACACTTCTCTAGCTCCAGCCGACTTCATCAAGTCCAGCTGCTGTTCTCCCACTGCGACGGAGATCTGGTCCCTCTGGACGGCATTCCTCAGCTCCGGCAGTCTCGAAGATCCGGCGACGAAGCTCCAACAATATCCTGCATGGCAATGAACGCGTTGGTCCATGACCTCACGTCATTCATTTCATTTTCATTTTATTTTTCTTTTGTTATGAAAAATACTTTATATTATTGGATCTAAAATCGGAGGTGTTCCCTACGGAGATGTAAATGATGAATCTGCCGACTTGGCAGATCCAGGGGTGTGATGCCTACAATTTCCTGAAATGAAATTAAAATATGATTTGCTCGGAAATAAAATAGAGGTCTCGTCCCAACGAGATCGACGTTTTATCCACGAACAGAGAGCTTCCTCTACTAAGCGACTATGTTCATGTTTTCACCCTTTGGTGACCCATATGTAGAGCAGCTGATATCTTGCGGAAACACATGCGATGGGTTCCAAACTCTCGATGTCGTGCCAACGTTCTTCATGACTGGTGGACAAGGGAGGGACCTCTGGCGTTCCAGCCTTGCCCGATGAGGATCGACGACGCTCTGTCTCGTATGAGCTTTCAGGAACTCTTCTCCGACGACGGGAACTGGGATCTAAGCAAGCTTAGTTCTATCTTCCATTCAAGCATGGTCGAACGCCTTCTATCCTTGCCGCTGACCCCTCACATGGTGCAACAACCCCCCCGGTGGACATGGAACAAGGAAGGAGAGGTCACCTCTGCTTCAGCGTACCAGTTGCTTGAGCACATGGATGGGAAACGGCGGAACGAAGAGCAGTTTCAGTACTGGAGAAGTGCTTGGCAAGCTCCTGCGGGGCCGCGAACCAAGATGTTCCTCTGGAAGCTCTTGCATGGGAGGTTGCCAACCAAGGCGGCCCTGTGGTCTCTCCGGCTAACGTCGGATCCAAGTTGTCCCCGCTGTGGCTTGGCGGAGGAGACCATTGATCATCTTTTGTTTGAATGCAGGTATGCCCGGGAGGTGTGGAACAAGGTGTGGGAGGATTCCGGAGTTATCTCCTCCGTTCTCACCATGGAGGACTACCTTAATCTGCTAGGTCAGCCCCGGAAGTCTGAGGAGGTCAAGAGACGTAGCTCCTTGCTCGCATATGGGGCATGGTGACTCTGGAAAGATCGATGCAAGGTGGTTGCAGGGGAGGCGGGCCAGGATATCAGAGACCTTGCTCGCCTAGTCAGGTGGCATGCCAGAGAGCATAGGATGGCAGCCAAGCATGGCGGACGCGAAACAGGGGATAGACAGCTTCACTGTATCAGCCTCCAAACGGATGCTTCCTTTGACAGTACCGCCGACATTGCTGGAATTGGTGTTGTTTGCATTGACAAGGATCAGACCGTCCTTTGGTCCGAAAGTGATTCCTACATGACAGATAATATCCTCCTTGGAGAACTCCATGCTATTTGGGTAGCGGTTGCCAAAGCCGTCGAGTACGGATTCAAGCGGGTGTCAATTGAAAGTGACTTGCTGCACGCCACACACATGATAGAGGGGAGGCTTCCTTTGGCGGAGAATTGCAAAGATATAGTGCAAGATATATGACGGTCAAGCCGCAGCTTCACGGATTTCCACGTCACACACATTCCGCGGGAACAGAACCTGCTTGCTGATCAGTTGGTGCGGGAGGCACTCAGGCTTTGGCGCGTGTTTGGTAGCACAAGGGGACTGGAGGTATGCCCCTAGTCGGGTAGTTTTTGTAGTTAACATCTTTTGAGGTTCTTAGCCCTTGGGTTCAATTAATATAAAAAAAAAGAGATGTGGAGGGATCAACGTTCATCCAGGGGTGGCAATTTTCACTGAAAAGTGACGACAGCGTTTACTACTATTAATTGTTACCGGCAACATTCAGTATATACGGATCACCTTCCCGACACAGTGATAACAAAGAAACGAAGTCCTACTATTTATTAATTGGAAAACAGCCACCGCCCGCTCCCGCTGCGTGTGTTTTTTTGTTTGGTGGGTCTCTCAGAGTGTGAAATGTCGCTCATACCAGTATACCACCATGAGCGAGCGAGAAAGACCTTTCGGTCCATCCATTATTCGCACTGTCCTCGTTCCAACTTAAATAATACCGATGATCACGTGGGCCGACGGCTTCTTCTCATCTTTTGTTACTTTTTTTAATAATAATAAAACAAAACGGAGAGGAAGAAATGATGGGTTAGGTTTTACTTTACCAAAAATAAAATAAATTAACAAAGAAATTAGAGGTGATGCTCCCCCAACTCTTTTTTTTACTTTTCCCTCAACTGTCACCTTGCTTGCGTAAGGCCCCGTTTGGTATGGAAATACCAAACGAAAATAAAGAAATATTTTTGAAATATTCTAGGAATATTCCTGAATCCACTACTTATTCCACACTTTATTCCCCAAACACCTTTTCCTATTTCAAATAATCATTACAAAGTTATTCCCACTCTTCAT
>OY986963.1:39196391-39331926 GCA_963920575.1 Narthecium ossifragum | reverse complement strand
GCCTCGATGACGGCGATGATTGCGAGGAGGCCAAATGCATTCCCATCGGCGTCGACTCCGGCGTAGACACATCGTCCCCGTCCATTCTCGCTAAGCTACCTATTGAAACGTCCTTCTGCTAGCTCTTTAGCTAGCTGCTGCTGCTGATTGATGGTAAATCTCTGCTGTTCTCTGATCCCCGCCTAGATGGCTCATCCGCGCGCAAGATATCTATCGGTGAGAGGCGTAGACGATGGATCAGCAGGAGGCAAGCAAGCGTGTATATCGCTCAAGGCGCAGCAACAAAGAGAGATTAGAGGACTGCAGGGGGGCTAATACCATAGAGACGTTAGCAAGGTGGCGGTAGGCGGATATATCCCACGATGATATATGATGTACATGTACATATACTGATATACAAAGAGAAGATTTTTGGTCATTAATACAGTAATACCATAGAGCTCGCACGTTACCAGAGGTTTGCCGTTTCCCTGTCTTAATTTTTTTTTTATATTATTAGTTAAGCCCGAGGGCTAGGGTACAAAGGGCTCCTAGGGCTCAGCCAGGCCGGATACAACAGCCCACTGGGTTACAACAACCACCAACAAAACCACCCACCATTCTAAGGGAGCCCCCTAACCGGTGAGGCCCTAGCTGATGCAGCTAAGCAGTCAGCCAGAGTGTTGAATTCTCTGGGTATGTGGACAAAGAGCACACTATGGAAGGAAACAGCTAGCTACCCTCCACACCGCTAGCAAAAGACTAGATAGTTCCCGGGGCCAGTCGAGCCTCCCCGAGACATAGCCCACCCCCAGGAGGGAGTCAGACTCGATCACCAAGTGTCACACCCCCCCCCCCCCCGCCCCACCCAAAACTAGCTTCCCATAGCCCCCCTCCATCGCCCAGATCTCAGCTTCGACAACTAACGCCACATGATAGCTGCCTTTCCATGTCTAGGTAGGTGTTGAACCGTCGGGGAAGAAAGCAGCACCAAGTCCGTCATCCCCTCCTCGAACAGCAGCATCCGTACGAAGGACCGGTGCAGTCGCAAGTGGGGAAGAACGAATAGGTTTAGAAAAGAAGGAGAAGAATAATTCCCTGACTTGCCTGAGAATGACCCTGGCAATCCCCTCCGTTTAGATTCGCTGATCCATGTGGTGTTTCCCTGCCTTAATTTTGTTAAAAGGGAAAGAAAGGAAAATAGTGTAAGAAATCCATGTGGACTTTTCTTGTGGCTCAGTGGCTGGCTAACACTGTGCGTCTGTGCGCATGTCTGGGATTACAAACTAGCTAAATCCAGTTGTTTTACACGCATGAATTTGAGAAGAGAAAAAAACTACAGTGATTTAAGTGGCCGGAGATATATATCTTGTGACGGCTGAAGAAAAACTTAGATACTCGCCAAGTTGAAACTTGATAAGCAGAGCTGCAATTGAATCCACGCGGCTTGTGTAGATCGAGCCAATAAGGACATCGCATCTTAATTTCCATGATAAAATAATCCTTGTTGTCACCGGTCCAGTGAGCGCTGCTCTTGTCTGGCACTTGATACTACAAATCTACAATATTTGCGGCAACATGGTATCGCTGTTTAGATAACCTTTGCTAAAAACAGACGTCTAGACGGTCGTACGTATGCATAATTAATGGTGATGATGGCCTGGGTTTTTAATCTCCAAAAAGAATCTTCGCTGGGAAAACTTTATTTGGGAGAGGATAGAAAGGTGTCGACAAAAGAAGGTGGGCTACATGCAATTTTTTTGTTTTCCCGGCTAGCTTTGTTGACTAGGAAATCCACTGGTCTGTTTCATATCGGACATAAACGGGGTGTTTTGGTTGGCCTGAATCAGTATGTGCCATTATGGGATGCATTTCTATGAATCTGTTAATATATTAAAATATATTTAATAAACTTATATGAATATTAATATCAGTATTACCATTATTATGGCAAATAGTAGAATACATCATCATTCTATGTGCCATATTCAAAACTTGATGATCACTCATACCATCAATGTTCCATTCATAAATATTACGTCCTGAGTAATCTTGCTGTAGAAATGTATCATTTTCTTCAAATAAAAGATCTATATGAGAAGGTCGTTTATAATAAAATTTTTCAATATTACGAGGTCGATGTTCAATTTTATTGACAGTTTGAAATTGTTGTTCAGTTTCTAAGGTTATATCCTCAGTATCAGAACTTTCAGATTGTTTGAGGTTTATGGGGTCATTAAGCACTTGAACTTTAGCTTGAGCAAATTGTTTACTCAGATAATCTAGAAGTTCTTCGGATAACTCCTTTCCTAATTTAAAATTTGAGATTGAAGCATTTGGTTTAATAGCAGGTTTTGTATGAAGCCTAACTGTTTTATCTTTTATCAAATTTGCATTAGGAATAATTTCTCCAAGCTTAGTGATAAGTTTATCAATAGTTTTTTCTAGACGAGTTAATTGTTGCCCTATTACTTGAGAAAAAACATTAGAGTAATTCATTTGTTTAAAAATTTTATTCAACTCTTTGATTGTTTCATTTGTTAAGGATCTTGAGCATCTTGCATGAGATCATCTGCTCTGTCAGGACTAGCAAAATGGCTAGTAAACTGGTTTTTTAAATGTTCATAACATTTCTGCATGATTTCATTTTCAGATGCATGAGGAAATTGTCGTTCAAACATTTTTTGTAGCCGAATCATAGAATGTTCTCTTGGTGGTTCAAGCATTCTTTTTTCTTTTAATAGGCTTTCATTAGCCTTAATAATTTCTTGGATTTCAAAGACCTTAGTCTTAACATCCAAGCATTTCCACCATTTAATTTGGTATTGTCTTATGAGACAAGGGCAACATAGTTCATCAATATCTACGGAAGAAAACCATTTCCATATCCAGGGAATCTCTGCCTCAGCAAAGAAATAAAGAGGAAACATTCCCTCAACTACTTCGTTCTCCGGAATAGAAGAAAGAACCGGGTGTGTAGAAACCCATTGATCATAAAGTGCAAGAATTGGTGTAGGTAAAATTTCCAGTTCAGCGCCATATTTGCGCCACCAATCATAAATCCATGTTGGAAATTCCTTATGAAGGACCTCAGGGCAAAGCTTGAGAAACCAAGTATGCTTCAAATTCTCATTTTCGCATAAAAATGCGGTATAGAAGGCCTGCTTATAATCCCAGTAATTAAAAGTATAACTTTCTTTGTCAATTTTAAAAGGGATGGGCTTCAGAGTACTAAACCCCCACTCTTTTGGTGTCAAGATATTCTTGATAGTGCACTTACTATAAGTAGGTGGTCTCCTGTCATCGGAGTTTTTGAAGAAGTGCTCAAAATAAACTTCTCTCTGTGATAACAGAGCTTCCATCCATTTTCTCGGCTGATAAACAGATGCCGGATAGTAAGCATTGTCCAAATATTTTTGGCGTAATTTCTCTGGATTATCAGAGTAACACATATCTTCTGGCTCAATATGAATCATGATTTCATAAGCCGATTTGGTAATCATTCCAAGATCAATTTCTTTAGTAGTGGCTTCCGCAAAGGACTTTGCCTCATCACTATTAGTGATATTTTCTTTAGAAATATTTTCTTGAGGTTTAGAAGTAGTACTTCTACCTTGCTGTTTGCGAATGGTACGCCAGCTATTACCATACTCGGATTCAGTAGTATTGGAGGTATGACCTCGTTCGAATTCGGAGGTATAACCTCTACCAGAAACACCATAACCGCGGCCGGAAATTCGACCACGACCACGACCGCCACGACTCCACCGCCCCCAAAGAGGGGGCTCAGGCCGGCTCATAAGCAGCCTGAAGAAATTCACGGGTAAGAAAATCAGGTAAAACATTAGTTTTGCCAGGAATAAATTCAATAGTGAAATCAAAGACAGCTAATTCAGCTTGCCATCGAGCAAAGATTTGTTTGGAAGTAAGATTTTTAACATCTTTTTCAATAACAGTTTTAGCAGAACTACAATCTATACGAAGAATAAAATACTGATTAAGAATATCGTCTTGAAATTTATAAAGACATTTAATGATAGAAAGCATTTCTTTTTTAATTGTAGAATAATTAAACTGAGTGGGATTCCACTTTCCGGATGTGTATCTAACTAATTCTTCTTTAGTAGAAGAAGGGCATATTTGTTTAAGAATACCACCATAGCCAATATTACTAGCGTCAGTTTCAACAATTTTTTTACACTCTGGTTTAAGCAGATGTGTACAAGGAAGATTAATGACTTTAGTCTTGATTAATTTAATAGCATTAGTATGATCCTCTGTCCAAGGAGGAGGATTCTTTTTAAGACGATTATAAAGAATAGCTGTATCTTTAGCCCAGTCTTTATAGTAGTCAGAAACATAATTTAAAGCTCCGAGAAATCGTTGTAGTTGATTTGTATCTGTAATAATATCAGGGAATTTGGAAGCAAATTCTATACTTCTATCAATAGGAATAATTGTTCCTTTACCGATATTATGTCCTAAAAATCGAATTTCTGTTTGGAAGAGCTTCATTTTTGGAGCCGATATGACTAATCCATTATGAATGGCTAAATGTCTAAATATTTCTAAATGCTTCACATGTTGATCAATGGTATCCGAAAAGATGAGTATATCATCTATATATGACAAAATAAAGTTAGTGTAAGGAATAAAAATATCATTCATAATATTCTGAAATTCAGAAGGAGCATTTATCAAACCAAATGGCATTACATTCCATTCGTAATGTCCAAAAGGAACGGTAAAGGCTGTTTTATAACGATCTTTTTCGTTAACTTGAATTTGCCAATATCCTGATTTTAAATCAAACTTAGAAAAAACTTTTGCTTCATAAATTCTATTAAGTAAATCCCTTTTATTAGGGATAGGGTAACGAATCCATTTAAGCACCTTATTAAGAGGTTTATAATTGATAACTAGACGAGGAACACCTCGTTCTTTCTCAGCATTATTGTTCACATAAAATGCTGTACAACTCCATGGAGAGTAAGATTTTCTAATTAATTTCTTCTCTATTAGAGAAGCAATTTCTTTCTTACATAGATCAAGATATTCTTGATTCATTTGGCAAGGTCTTGCCCGAGTCGGAATATTCCGTTCATCAAAAGAGTCTTCATAAGGTAATTCCACAATATGTTTTTTCCTGTCCCAGAAAGCATTAGGAACAGAGCCGCAAACTGATTGTTGAAATTGTTTATCAATCTGTTCTATTAGATCTTTAGTAGCGGGCTTCTGTAATTGTTGTTCTAAATGAACATAAGAAATTTCTTCTTTCAAAAAATTTATTTGATTTTCTTTGAGCAGAATATCTTTAATTTCATTCAGGATTCTAGTTTGTGGTTCTGTGATGAATTGCATAGTAATTGGAGAGTTCTTATATCTGGCGCTTATTCCCGATGCATCTACCCTTTCAAGAGGCATAATTTGATGTAAAAAGGGTGTTCCAAGAATTAAGTGTTGAGATAAATCTTTAATTAACACAAATGAGGTTGGAATACAAGTATCTTGTATAAAAACATAAGCTTTAGGAAGCTTAAAATTGACTTCTAATTTATTACCACTAGCGCCACTAAGAGCTTGAGTAGTTTTTTCAAAGAATTTAGAAGGAATAATTCCTTCACGAATACAATTTAAATCAGCACTACTATCTATTAAAGCAATTAACTTTGGGATAGTCTCATATTCTGAGAGGACAAGAGTAATTTCAACATACCATTTTTGAGTAGTAACTTGTTGTATAAGTTGTACCAGAAATTCTTCTTCGGGACTCTTAGAACATTGACCAGTCTCAAGTACCGCTTGGTTACTGGTACTTAGTGGAATGTCTAATTTTATTATATCATTATATAAACATTTAAATTATATAAATATAAAAAAACATTAAAATATATATTAGATTTGTAAACGTGAACATTGAATATATATACACATGTTTAATCAAATAAGTGTATCTATTGCTCGTCCCATTAAATGGACATTTCATCAACCAAACAGAAGCAATGCAGTACCGTGCTGTCAGCCTCCACATGGCAGCCAGTCCGTACCAATATGGTAGGCCCTTCTTGAGTCATTACCAATTGCAATCTGCAAGCAAACACAACCCCAGCCGATCCAGTTTTTTGCATTCTCAATTTCAGCTACCACTAACTTCAGATCCGTCCAGCCCTGCACTTGGAATTAACTTCGCTGCCACGATATTAATGCGAATTCTGCGACTAGAGATAGATAGCCCAGCCCCGCGTTGTTAACACCAGGGATTTGAGGGTAGGACGCAGCGTTGGCCGCATTGATGTGGTGAGGCACCTGGATTGCATTCTAGAGCAGCGCTGCAGCAACAGCCGCCGCTAACTAATTAAAAAGAAAAAAGAAAGAAAAAAAAGAAGCAACAGCCGCCGCTGTGGATAAGATGAGAGAGGTACGGGCACTAGATAGATAGATAGTGGGATCCAACCACCTATGTACTGTGCCGGGCGGCCTCCTGGTGTTAACTGCGGATATTTTTGCCAAATGATACCTCATAAATATCTTTTGCGTTTGGTTGTGGGATAGGCTATTCCGGGATTAGAGGGGATATGGATTGATAACCTGGAATAAGTAGTGGGATATGTAGGGTATTTTGTTAAAAAGTAGTGATAAATTAGTAATGTTTGGTTGAAAAAGTAGGGATAAAGTTGATGTGATTGGTTGAAAAGTAGGGATGATGAAGTAATGATTGGTTGAAAAGTGAAAAAGTAAGGATAAAGTTGATGTGATTGCTTGAAAAGTAGGGATGATGAAGTAATGATTGGTTGAAAAGTAGGGATAAAGTAGAGATAAAGTGGGGATAGAAATAGGGATAAAAGTAGGGATAAAAATGGGAATTAGATGGTGTTTGGCTGCAATGCAGGGATAAAATGGGTTTATCCCGGGATAGGATTTCAATCCCCTTTTTTGTTTTTTTTTTTCAATCTCATACCTCGAATTTAGTGAAATTCTCATTCTATTCTCACCGGCAGCGTATCCATTATCCAACATACATGCCATGCCACATTGAAAAACACCATAATAACCAAAATAGTCTGGGGACATTAATTACCCCACACGTGACAAGCAACCATTAGTCTATGTACTGCGGTGTCAACAATAAATACGTGAAAATAGTTGATGGTGCTCGCACTAAACGTGTCTTTAACTACACGCAGAAATTTACGCGTGTTTTTCACAAACGCGTATAAAAATACTATTCCAAACGTGATTATCAATATACGCGCGTAGAAAGTATGCTAATGTCACACTAAAATAATACTCACGTTTCTCGAAAGTCACAGTGGACATTAACATCATTTTCTACGTGTGTATAGTGATAACCACGCGTGGAATAGTATTTTATGCACGTATGTGAAATGTATGTGAAAATTTCTTCGCGTAGTTAAATACGCATGTAATACGAGCACTGTTGGGTCTTCTCACACATTTAATGTTGACACCACCGTACGCTGTGACTAATGATTGCTTGTCACGTATGGGGTAATTCATGTATCCATTGACTATTCTGGCTATTCTTGTGTGTTTTTAATTATGCACGGCATGTATGGTGGTGGATATAATGCAAGTGAGGGTAGGATAAGAATTTTAGTGGCCGAGGGTATAAAATTGCAAAAAAATAAGGAAAGGGAATTGGAATGCTAAAAGAGATCTTTGACGTATTATGTGACAAAAAATTCTGCTAACTGCTAAGCCCCCGCCCGTTAACGTCAGGCTTCAAGAAAAAGATGGTTGTCGTTGGCCGGGCCTCGCCAAGTCTAATCCTGTTCTGGAGCGCGACGTCTGTTGCACGGCCATGCCCTTCGTCACAACTTTTGCCATATGACGTGTTTGGTTGGTTTGAAGTAGAGCTGGAGTCACTTTTTTTGAAGTGACTCCAACCACTTCGGTTGTTGGGTGGTATTGAAGTAAAATTGAAGTCACTTCAAGCCACTTCACCCCCAATGCAAACTTAGCCTCCACTTCCGAATTCTACTTCAGACGATTTTTGGCCTGAACTCGTTGAAGTGGCTTACCGAGAAGTGGCAAATAATATTAATAATATCGTACTGTAATAAAATATTAATATAAGTGGGTCCCACATGTCACGTGTCACCTCGTGATTGGTCCAAATAATTCAAAATAACATTTTATTTTAATATTTGTAATTATTAAAATATTAATATTATTTTAATTATTAAAATTAAAAAAATTAAATTATTAAAAATCCTTGAAAATTGCCCATAGTTGGGGGTGACCATATCTCCATTTCAAGCACCAACCAAACACCAGAACTCAGAAAATCTCAGAAAGTCACTCCCCCGAAAGTCATTCAAGTGAAGTCACTTTTCAAAAAGTCACTATTCAAAAAGTCACTCCACTTTACCTCACTTCTCCACAACCAAACAGGCCCATAGTCTACTCGATGTCAAGTGGAACCGAACGATCGAAACCATGCATGCAAAACAAATTAGGTCCTAGGAGCTAGTATACATCCGTCCACATCAAATGATCCAATACCAGTCACCCGGCAAGGCTCGATATCGGTTGTTTCTTTTCAAATTTCCACTCGCAATCGACTGTAGCAATCCGATCTTGACAGGTTGATGTTGGTAAGTGAGAGGCGCCCTTGATGGCTAAGTATTACGGAAATTAAAGTAGTATAGTACAGCCTCTTCACGGAAAGGATGGCTGAATAAAAAAAAGGAGCGCAGAGATTTATAGACATGTCACGTAAACACGTGTACAACACATGGGCTTTTAATAGAAGACTCTGGCCCAATTGGACTCTGTGAGTGGACGCGTCTAACAGGTTCAGGGAGGAGAGATTTGGGGGGCCTCTCGCTGAGTCCGTGGCCTCCTTGTGGGCTCCCAGAAACTGAACCTGGTGGTGTCTGCAGGCCACTTGAATTGGATCAAGATGCCAAAACAGTTGGGTCTACTCGCTGGGCCGCCTAGCGGGAGGGGTTAGAAGCGGTCCTTCAAAATAAATATGGGCGGGCTGGGTTAACGCGAGAAGAGAACACAAAGCGTGAATCTTAATTCGGCTAGGGAAGCCAGGTCCACAAAGGCCGGATCCCATCCAATTGTCTCTGGCCAGAAGCAGCGCTACGCTAAAGCTAATAACCATGACCCTCTCCATTCTCATTCCCTCCCATCGCCACGGCAGCCTCCTCTCTCCTCTCCGTTCCCCTCTTCCACCTCCCTCTCGTTTCTCCGTCTCTTCTCGTCGGCCCACCGCGGTGCTCCGTGCCTCCAATTCCTCAGGTACGAACCTCGAACGGAATATCTCATCTCGGTCTCCTCTCTAATTCTATCACATATTCATGGGTCTTCCGTTCCTTCGTCCCGCCCAGCGGATGGAGATTGGTGATCTCGAATTCTGCATAGGAGATCGTTGCCCTCGCAGACCTCGAACTTCTTTATCCCTATGCCCCGGGTTCTTGTTTGGCCCAATCGCGCGATATCTTCTCTTTCGCTATCACTCTGATACCTTCTTCCTCATTAACTGTCTTGATGTTTCTTTCAGTTTCTTGATCTTTTCTGGTTTACGTATTGCCGGAAGATTGATGTCGGAGTTGGCTTTATGATTTGGGTTCTTAGATCTGCCGGTTTTAGATCCAGCCACCATTTCTTCCGACCGATTGAAGCTATTAAACAAATTTTTGAAATGCGCCTATCTGCCGATTCTTGATGTTATTGTGATGCAGGAAATTTCTGCACACAAGTAAAATTGAAGTTTATGTCTCCACGCAAGCTAATGAAACTAATATTGTTACGAGGCATGAAGGGTCGAGGTCGATTTGGATATGGTTTGAGGCCAAGGAGGTCCTAACATGATATGAATTTTGGTTTGTGGACTCTGAACCAACTTGATCTAGACCCTAATTTAAGGGTGCGCCCCTAGCATGATTGGAGATCCAATCGGAGGGCATGGATTATGGCTCTCTTGTGATTCAGGCCCAAATAAGTTTAAGAACCATTAGGAGACCTTTAAGGACATGTACATACCACTTGACTTTAGACCCTGCATCAAGATATTGAGTTTCATGCAATGAATTCGTTTATAGCTTTACAAAGATCGTCTGCTTTTATGGCGTTTTTTTTTTTTTTTTTGTGATTGGTTCGAGCTAATATACTTCTTTTATGTAAGGATGTATCTACTGCCAGAAGGATGTCACTTTTTTGGCCAGTTTTGTAATATTTTGATTTCATCTTATGATGTAGTGTTGTTCTTAAACTATTTTCGAAGCTGGGCAAATTTTTTTGTTATGAATATTAAACGTCGTACATGTGATAGTTTGAAATCTGGTTTACTGTTCAGAGTATTGTTTCTGTACAAAGTAGCTAGGTATCGTATAAACGTTTAAAACACCACTGAGCCACAATAATGGAGGAGTTTGAGTATTCGTGCGATTATCCACATGTTTTGAATCCTTACGACTTTCATCTAACGGTGTTTTAGGTTATCCCTGTTGCACCCTGCCCTTTTAATGCAATTTCCTTCCTTGAAGTGTGCTATTTTGGAACCTTAAGCTTGTTTTACATATGCAGATTTTTACATCTTCAAAGCATAAGGGAATGTTGTCCCGTTATATGAAGTTCTCTCTTCTCGTAAATTTGTTTTGTCGCTTTCGTTTTAGGTCAACAATCCAATCGAATCTACCATAAAGGAGTCATTGTGCCAATTTGGAAACTTTAGCTTGTTTTACATGCAACTTTTTATATATTCAAGGCTTAACGAATGTTAGCCTGTTTATGATGTTCAGTCTTTCTCTTAAATGGACTTCTTTTGTGTTTGTTTTTTTTGGCTTTAACTCAACAATCTAATCAAATCTACTACCATAAAGGAGCCATTTTCCCATAGCCACTCTTTGTTTGATCAAAATATTGTCCATTTTCTCGAGATTGAATCTTTAGGTTCAAATTCTCAAATGAATAAATTTTATGTGATTCTCTGAGGAGCAAAGCTGTTTGTGGATGTTGCTACACCTAGATCGGTTCATTTTTGTGGTGCACCTGGGAGAGTACTCGTGTAATACCATCCGATATGTAGTGTCTCTTCCTTACTTTGGTCAGATCAACTTTTACTTGTTGCTTTGCCTAGTCTGTTATAGAAAATGGGATAAAAGAGTTTCCAATGGTCAGTCTGAAACTAGATACTGCTCCTTGCATATGTGAATTAACTACTAGAGTTCTCTGTTTGAAGTATACATATTGGAGGTTAGCAAATAGGATGACCATGTGTGTAGAAAGGTAGTTGATCGAGTTATTTCGGTATCTTAGCTAGATTGGGCAGTCTTTTTGAGTAGCTTGCTAGGTTTGCTTCCTACTTGAGAATAAATACCTTACCGCTTCCCTTTAGGACCGGAATGAGGAAACTTGGTAACAAAAAGAAAAGCCTTTGTTATGTTATCCTTCTCGCGCCTCTTGCTAAGAAAGTGACGGAGGTGCTTACTTCACGTCAAACATTGAGCTCTGTCACCTGTTGAAAGGGATGCATAGTGTCTATAAGAAAGCTTACCAAGATTGCTTGTAGCTCTCCTAGTCGCATGGTAGAATCATCGTGTGGTTCAAGTTTTTAGAGTCTTTCAATTCACCGCTGGATTTTGTGCAAGGGCCTGGTTATCGCATATGCTATTTCTCAACTTCTAGAATGATGGAAGGTGACCTAGCTTCTCGTTTTTGTTGTGTTCCTTTGAATATGTGTTCTTCCCTTGTTGTTGTTATGTTACATCGAATATGTATTCTTCCCTTGTGGTTGTAACTTCTCGTTTTTGTTATAGCTATTTTTGTGTATCTTACTAGCTTTCCTAACTTGGTTCTAGATATGGATGGAAGTGCTTGTTCAAGTCTGTTCCCTCTACACCGTTGTAAAACTTTACACCTGGTTCGTTTGATCTCAATAACGACATAACTGGTCTTGTATCTCTCCATTTGTTCCTGATGAACTTCAAGTAAGTAATCTTTCTAGTTAATCATACATTTAACCATGTCCACCTCATGCATCCAGGTGAGGCATGCACAAGGCATTCATAATGTGGAAGGTGAAAAGGACCAGAAAGCATACTTATCTCCAGAACTTTTTGATGCACATCTCACCCCTCTAGGTTGGCAACAGGTTGCTTCTACTCTTGATCTTAATCTCTAGTTTTACATTCTTATAGGTAATTCTAAAGTTTAACTATACTCCCCATCCTCCATTTTGCCATCACTTCACATTTGATTTTTTGGTCACTGGTGATGGCTTTTCATCAGGAGGAAATTGCTTTGATCAGATTTAAGCTATTTTATGTCATGGTTCTTTATCATCTTCTCCGCCTTAAGCAAGTTGGTTTTGTGTCGAACGACATCTATATATTACTGGTTCATTGTCTTGCACAGTTTTGCTTTTTCCTCCAGCTTAGAGATGGTTATCAGGTATTCTGAGGACATCTGCAATATATATGTTGATGATAATAACTAGTGTTTATTCTATTGATAAGGACGAAGATCTGTTGCCTTACTGCTTCCTTTGTCATGCAAAAGATGTTCAGTCGGGATAAATGTATATTTTGGGATTTTGTTTGCGTGGCTTGTTGGTGGTAGAATGTAATATATCAAGACAGGTATATCCTTTACATGCGTTACTTATAGAAATGCAAACATGCCAAGGGCAATGTCTGTCATGTTGAAGCTTTTCTTCTTTTGCACTCAATGTTCAGATATAGGCTGCTTAAGCATTCGGCTGAAGCATTTTGGTAGGTGCAGCTGCTTAAGCAAGGACCTTTTGGCATTAGAGGAACAGCATAGTCTGCTATAAAGCGGACAAAGTAAACTGTGGCCTGACCCTAACTAGACAAAGTCCATGACGTGTGTAGTTTTCCTTATATTTATTTATTAAACTGAGCCTTTAACCCTGGTTTCAAGTGGGCAAAAGCCCTTATAATGTAACCATAAATTCCCCTAGAGAAGATTCATACCCAGCACTTGAAGCAGGACGGTTTAACTTGTGACCACCCTTTACACATGATGTTGCTCCATTGCATATGCAGTTCAATGCATAGATATGGTCAGTTATGATATTCTGCAGTAACCCTTAAAAAAGTTCTTACCCACAGCACCGGATTATAACTCATACTAATCTCCATTTAGACAAACGGAAATTCAATTTTATTTTGATAGAATGGGAGAGTAGTTGGAGTGAGAGGCGATTCAGTCGCGTCTAAAGGCAGAAACAATAAATGCGCAATACTACCATTAGCATCTTTATATATACTAAGACAGTGCAAGTTGAGTTGCTGGTAAAAATGCCTTTTTGTTTTTGAAGAGGATGGTTAAAGTATAATGCTCATAGCAGGTTTAATTGATCTTAGATTGGCAAAGAAAATATATGTTTTCGATGCTTTTGATGGAACAATGTTTCTGACTGGATTTTTTTCAGTGTGTCTTGTCTTTTCGTTATGTGTAGGCAAAACATAGAGGTTCTATATGTTAGTATCCGGATCTTATGTTTTTTGCTGTGTTTTTTCTTTTTTACTTCAATTTTTTTTTTTGAATTCAACGCTGTTAAGACTCCTTAGGTGACGTTTGGTAAGGGGTAGGCTATTCCGGGTTCCGGGTTAAGGGATTTTTGGATTAGTAAAGTTGGGATAATAAGCGGGGGTAAAATTATTCCACTTGGGGTGTTTGGTTGAAAAACAAGGATAAATCAATAATGATTGTTTGGAACAAGGAAATGGTGTTTGGATGTAGAAGGTGGAATAAGGGTAGGAATTGTAGTTTTTTAATTACCAAATACCAAAAATGCCCTTAAATAGGTTATATTGAGAATTTGATCAAGAATTATGAGAATCTTGACATGGTTCGCGTTCAAGGTTATAATATTATAATAAAATTTTAAGTTAAGTTTCGGTATTCATGCCTAAACTATACAAAATTTATATTATTATATTCTTGCGTAAAAAAGAGCAAAAATATATTATAATAAAGTATAATATATGCTTCGACGATATATTTGGGGATAAATATTATAATCTTATATTTGAAGATTATAATATTTATATTATTATATTCCCTGATCTAATCGCTATGCCTTGCTTGAAACGCCCGTAAAAATATTTTTTTACTCGAGTGCGGATAGAAATCGGGCTTGTATTTACTGGGATATGATAAGTCTTATCCTCAATTTTGGGGATGGCCCACCTTTTTCCCTAATTGCTAACTCATTTTTGTTTGGGGATAAAGCATAGGATAAGGGGGTTATCCCCACCCTGTTCCCAAACCAAACGGGGGTTTTGAGGTTGTTAGACTTTCTTTTCATGTCATTTTGCTTCTTTCATGTTATGGTCAATGCTTTGTCTATCTCCTTCACATTATCAGCAAAATGTTTTGTAAATCATGTCATGAATGAAAGTGTGTAGTTAAAGCAATCTGTAAGTCACATTACTAAAATAAATGATTAATAGAGGCTGGACATGTGCACCAAGTTGTTAGAGAGGGGGTTGAAACTTAGGTGAAGACTGTAATATGGGAATTCATAATTGAGGTTGATATCCGATTGTAAATGAAGCTACAAATTTAGAAACTACTAATTTGAGGGTAGGTTACTTAATTATGGCATAATTAGACATGCACACAACGTTAAACACGTGCAACATGTGATATGCATTTCAATGACTGACAACAAACCTTTGATACATGAATATCACTAACGTAATTTGTTATAGTTGTTTAAACATTTAGGTTGCTTAATAGGACATATTTCATGATGTTGTGAAATATACTTTTAACTTCTGAATTCATATGCACTGCACTATTAAAATTTGCAACCAAAGAAAAGCAAATCCCATTTCGTCTCAAAAGATAGATTGAAACCCTAGTTTCCTCATGGCTGGTGTGTGCAATACAGATAAAGCATATAAATCAAGCGATAGTCAAACACAAAAGAGACAAGTTTTTATGTAGAAAACCCCCAAAGGGTAAAAACCACGAGTCCAAATCCAGGACCATGGAAACGATGCACTAATTCGCAATTGTTTGACAGTTAACACAACTAACAACCCTCGCTCAATGACGCCTTCATTGATTTTGGTTGACGCTAGTCGTGCTCGAATCCTCGACTCATTGTCACTGTACAAGATCCCTCTTCTCCTACGCGTAGGGGGGCTAACTCATAGAATCCGCCAAGCGCATTATCTTGGAATCCACCAAGATCTCTCTTTTCACGAACAAAGATATGCTCATACTGATGTAGAATGTTTTCTCTCTCAGGAACTTCCCTCAATTTTCTCAACCTCTGGAGCTGTTAGGTTTTACCAACGTTAACCCTGACTCGTCCTTGGCTGCCTTAATATGTTTCATAAGATCCATGGCCAAGTCGGCGTAGTCAGATTTGGCCTTTAAAACCTGATCGATCACCTCAGAGATCCTGATCGATCGCAGAGTAAATTTGTAACTTCCACTTCTCGGATTGAAATCTGTGATTGGCCTTTGATCGATCCCACACACAACCTGATCGACCAAGGAGTAAAATTGTAGTTATCAGTTCTCTGTTGAACTCTTCAAATATACCTTTGATCGATCATCTACATGACCTGATCGGTCAAAGAGTAGAAATGCATCTTTCAGGTCTGGTTGAAATTGTTAGTTTTGCCTTTGATTGATGCTCTCAGAAACTTAGATCAATCACCCGTGCTTTCCAACTTTTCCCCTGTAAATATGCTGTTGATTGATCATACCACAAGTCTGATCGACCATTGTTGTATCTGACCATGACACAAAATACTTAGAATACTCATGACTTGATTTCCAATATACCCAAGTCCTAGTTACTTGTCCAATACACTTTGTACACAAATTAGCCAACAACATAAAAGGAAATCCGACCCAGATTCCTAACATAGATAAATCTTTTCACTTCCAAGCCAGGACTGCACCGGCCTTGGCTTTGCTGATGGCATAGGTGCGTTGTGTCATTGTGTGTGTGATAGAGAGATAGTCATAAAGGAGGTGAAAGTGAGAGAGAGGAGAGGAGACGAGAAAGGTCGGGAGGAGAGGAGGGGATGTGTCTGATGCAGTCCAGGGCCGGTGAGCTGCTAGGAGAGGGTGGGGTACGCCATGTGCGGGGAGGGAGAGGGAGGGAGGGT
Organism: Narthecium ossifragum; assembly: GCA_963920575.1. Lineage (NCBI taxonomy): Eukaryota > Viridiplantae > Streptophyta > Magnoliopsida > Dioscoreales > Nartheciaceae > Narthecium > Narthecium ossifragum. The sequence continues at coordinate 39,315,814 of OY986963.1, read as the reverse complement.
TTAGGGGAGGGAGCGAGGGTTGGGGATAGATTTAGGGTCACAAGTATGGGGAAATATATGTATCATATAACAGGATTCAGAGAAATCCGCTTCAAACAGACCCGAAACAGTCAATTTAAACAATTTACCCAACAAATAAGTTGTTTTGCTCCAAATCTGTTATCCAGACCTGATGACAGGATACATAACTTGTATAATGCCAGTAGATTACCAGCACAAGACTTGTATAGCGGTGCTGTTCTGCACAGTAATCCGTGCTTCCAGGACTGATTATGTATAAGCATAGTAACGATAATTTCTAATGAAGAAAATGTTGTTCATTGACAGTTATATAGAATGTAGAATTTCTTAGTGTCATGCAAGTTCCTTTAATAGGTGCATTAATGAAATCATGTTAAATCAAAGTTCACAGGTGTTGCCCTTGTAATAAATGAAATGCATAGGCATCAGAAGAAAGTAATATACCATCCAAAACTTTCAAATGAAAAACTGTAAGCCTATATAAGTAAATTGTTAAAATTGTGCTAAAACATATGGATTATTCATGTTTTTTGTAAATCTTATAGAATGAAAGCATTTCACAGGGAAGGCTCATGAGAGCTATTTCATAAATAAAGAAAAAAAGGTGAAAAAAACCGATTGGTCGTAATTAGAAAAGAAAATAAAATCCACCATGTTTCATAGTAGTATATAAGGAAAGAGAACAAAAGAAGAACGATTCCATGGCGTTGGCTGATAATGGTCTTCGAAGAATTAAGGGTATTGCGGCCTCGATTCAGGCATACATCTGGCGGACTGGCTCACAAAAAAAGCTTGAGGCCGCAAGACCTCCTCAGTCCTGTTTTTTTTTCTCCTTACTTTTTTCCATAAACTGGGCATTAATTTTTCGACGGAAGGCTGCTACTTTGGGTCCAAAATATCCTTGATTCTCTGGATCCATTGGAACTTGTCTGATATAGAAGAGGAGGATAGGTGGAGAGGGTTTAGGTCATCGGGACACTTGGCATAAGGGAGATACCTGAAGGAGGGAGCAACACCATCATTACATGCTAGGGTTAGACATTAGGTTTGGATATAGGAACTTGTGGCTTGTAGAGTTAAGTTACACTTAATGGCTTTTGGAAGAGCTCCGAAACTCGAAAGCCAAACAATGCCTTAGATGTTCCACAATACTTGGGTAATTATTGGCGTAGTAGCACGATACGTGTGTAATGCTCAACATGAAAAACCAAACCTTGGTTGATACCTAGTTATGCAAACTCTCATAGGAGATAGTCTTGATTTATTTATGATCTTCTTCTTATGTTTAAGTTTGTCTAGTATCTGCTTTTACTTGGTAGTCTATGCTTTTAATGGTTCCAAAATGTAGGATGGCATTGTAACAGGTCGATCACTTGCGAAAACACGTTCATGCGTGTGGGCTTGCTAAAAAAATTGATTTAGTAATCACATCTCCTTTACTAAGGTAAGTGATTTTTTTAACTTTTTATTTTCTAGTGCTAAGTTTGCCTTCGTATTTCATACTTTCATTCCCCTTTTGGTATATTATTCCGCTAACTAGTCATGATTCGATATCATAAAATTCGTAGATAGAAGGTTTTATGATATCTTCCAACTTGTTCAGAGAAATCATCTATTTTCGAGTTCACCAATCATAATTTTTCAACTTATTGTTAGCACTTTCCTATTTGATCATCAACATTTCCAAGTCATTGCATGTACTTAATATTAGGATTCAAAACACATGACTTGATTAGCATTTTATTATGGTTGACTTGCAAAATTAATTTTTGTTTTGAGATTGTCCTATTTCATACCGTCAATCGTCTTTCTGATATATTATACCGCCAGCTAAGTCATGATTCAATTTCATAAAATTTGTACATAGAAGGATTTGTCTCCCAAGTTCTTTGGAGAAATCATCTATATTCTAGTGCAATCGTAATTTTCCAACCTGTTACTAGTACTTTGCTATTTGATAGTATTTCCTTTTCATTGCATGTACTTGGTGCTACAGCTCAAGATATATGACTTGGATAGCATTTTATTGTTTGTCGAGTTGGAAGCTTAATTTTTTTTAACGAGATTATCCATCTGATTTATGCTGTACGTGTGATAAAGAGCAATGTGTTTTTCGGCTTTTATTATTGGAGTTCTGTCTTGATATGATAGTACTTCACAATTGGGGATGCCTATTTTTGCTCAATTTCTCTTTTAACTTAGATGCCATGAGGCACGCCTTGAGAAAAAAGTTTGGAATGGGATGTAGGAATTTGCGCATCATCTAGACATAGAGATTATAGGGAAAGCGAATATGTTACTTATAATGGAAACAAACATATTAGTAACATGATCCTATTCAGAAATGGATAAATGATAATGGCCTTGAAAATAATGATTTCTGTCCCCAACACTGCTTTCGATGTGGTAGCATCATCCTTTCTAATGATCAGGCCTGGTAAGTCCATCTGTACACAGTTGTTTGTGTGCTAGCAGAAGACTCGGCTTGATTTAGTCAGACAAGATAACGATTTGCAGCAAGTGAATGTCATAACATGCAGTTTAGCTTTAAGTTTTTCTCTTTCATCTTCTAGTGTGAAATTGCTATGAGAAATATTGTCAAAGTCTCATATGATGCTTCGTTAATGGGCTTTTAATTGCAAAACTAGTCCATAAGCATCAAATGGACCCCACAATAAGCTAAACATTCATTATTTTTAGTATATACTTGCATACAAACAATTTAAAATGTCAAATGCACATAAGCAATGATAAGTGCTTACAATGTTAATTTTGGCAAAGTGGAAGGAACAAAAAGTAAACGTTCAGTGATCAATGTCAAAACAGGGCAAAGAAGCAAAGGTTCTGTAATCAATGTCACTTAACAAAGCTTTTGATGAGGGTTAGGGTAAAAGGAGAAGATGTAAATGTAAAACTTCATACAAGATGAATTTAAGAAGGAAAGAGAGCTGAGCTCTCCAAATTCTATTGATGATAAGTGATTATAATCTGAATACTGCTCTACTTCTTACACCTATATATAATACTCCTAGCATTAAAGAAACACTTCATCCTAAGAGGACAACACGTCTTCCTAGAGTAACTAAACTTACTAACAACACAACTTCCAAGAGTAACTGCACAATTTACTAACAACACCACTTTCAAAAAGGGATTATACAAGATAATAAAAGCCAACACAATTTCCTAATAGAAAATTAATGGCTCTAGGATGACACTTTTGAGTTATTTATAATCAAACAAACTCTCGAGTCACGTTGCATCATTCTCCCCCGGTGAGAAAAAACTCGTCCACAAGTCATTGTCCAATTCTCCAAGATATGTTGGTAAATCTTTGATGTTGAAAGTGGCTGAAACATTATAGCATCTAAATAGCTTGGATCATCATCATTGATCTTCCAAATGTTGAGCATTGCAACTTCGTCACGATATATGATTTAGTATTCTTAAACCACCAACATACCTTGCAACAAGTTGCTCCTCGGACTGTTGAATGTCATTGAGGGGCATGAGTTTGTAGAATTGTTCTGTATACTCCATTACACTTTTAGTATCTTAGTGATTGTCGAACTAGGATGTAATGGTTTGAGTGAAGTCCAAAGGAAGAAATTTTTAAGCCTATAATTCGTCTTCTCCCATTTTTTAGATTATTTTTTGAAGCCTCATTTCTTGAACTTTGTCCCACCATGTTGAAGTGTAGCTACAGGGTCTCGGTTCACATGATTCTCCGGCGTCTCTGTCAAAGAATTTTTCAATGACACTAAGCCATTCAAGAAAGTCCTCGGGATGAAGATGACCATGGAACTCTGGTAGATCGATCTTTAAAGTTTCGGAATCTTGATAGTAACTGCTTTCCTTTCTTTCTCTTTGATAGAAAAAAGGATTCACATCAGGTTTGTCACCAGAAGTTCCACGACTTGATTCACAATGCTCTGTATGAGCTTCTTGACGCACAAGTCGCAAAGTGAGTTTCTGAACTTGTCTTTGAAATGCTCGAAGTTCAGCATCTATATCATCTCTCAAGTCCCCATCCGATTGTCATGTCAACCTCTACCTCCTCGTGCCGCCATGACAGAAGGTAAGCGAAGATGGCCCAAGAGCACAAGTGCTCGCTCTCAAATGATGAGTGTTCGAGCATAGATTGGTATGTAGTGGGTGGTATTTACTGACCCGATGAGATATCAAGTCGGTTTTCTCCCCTGAATTGTATATTGTGGGGGAACCAATGGTACTTGGTTGAAACTTATTCGTTTCGACCAGTACATGTCAATACTTAGGTCAAAGGGAAAGCTTTTCTTGCTAATCTGGTGATATCGTAGTAAAGGTAAAGTAGCCAGGCCAAGAAGAACCAATGATGCAGTCCATACCAGGCTCTAGGTAGATTCTGTTTCGACTGGTAGTGTGACATTGGAGGAGGGGAGGAGGGGAGAATAGGAAAGGAGAGGGGAAGAGAAGAGGGGAGGTCGGAGAAGTGCTGTAGTCAGCGACCGGGGAAGAGCCGTCAAGCGTCGAGAGAGAGGAGATCGAAGTCGGCAGGTTAGGACTTAGGGTTTGTTTCTTTGGGTTATATAACTCTTTGAACCCAAACCTGTTTAACAAAAAGCCGTTTTAACCAAAACCCAAAACCCGTTAAGCTAAGTTAAATATTTATGTGTGCGTGCGTTTGACTGTCTGTCTGTGGGTGAGTTTGTGGGTGTGTGGGTGTGTGTGGGATTATTCACATAGAATCGGTTTTCTAGAGCTCTATGAAGAACTAGGATGCTAATCGTCTATTCTCATCCGACGATCAGGATCTAATCCCCATTATTAATGATTTATAGGCAACCCCGTTTCCCTCGTCTAAATGCAACTTTTCTCAGGTCGGCGTGATCTCTGTCTCGCGCCTCCCATCTGCTTCTTGTCATCACCCACCCCTTCTCTCCCTCTTCTCTTGAGGCCACTCCTTTGTCCAACTGAGATCATCTTGGAATGCACGAAATTCTTTCTAAAGAAATTCTTGGTACTTTATGATCAATTGTAGTGTTCAGTTGTATGTTATCCACCCTCTTCTTTGATGGTGGCATGTGCAATAGAAAATAGAATCTGTCAGCACCAAGGACTAGTGCACAACTTGAAAGATACCGACTATGTTGGTTGTGGGCCATTCATCAACCATAAAAAAGTTGGAGAAATCAGATTACATAATGATGGTATGATGTCTTAATTTATAGAAGCATTGGAAGAAGAGTAAGATAGGAGAGAAGCTTCAACATTCTTTGGTGGTGTATGGAGGAGTATTTTTGGCCAAGAGTGGTAAATGGCATTGTTTCTTGACAAAGGGAGAGTAGGGGACGATGGGGAAGCAGATAGGGAGGCACATAGGCGATAGAGATCGCGTGGGCTCACGAGTCCCGAGGAGAGAGAATCACATGTGATTTTAGATGAGGGAAACTCGTTGTTCATTAGTAAATTGGTTAATAATGGGGATTAGATCCTGATCGTTGGATGAAAATGGACGATTGGGATCCTGGTTGTCTATATAACTCTAGAGAACCGCTTTATATATAAATTCACCCCTTTTCTCGCAGGTTTGCTCCCACCCTTCCGATGATCGACGACGATAGAAGACCGACAACGTCGGATTCCCCTCCTCCCCCTTTCTCCTCTTCCTCTCTTTTCCTCCCCTTTTCTCTCTCCAGCTCACCAACATGGGGGCGTACCAGTCCGGCATGGTGTATACCGGCGGTATGTACCGTGTCTGTGGGTCATTGGCTCGGCACGTGCCACCGACACATCAAACCTTGGGTTCGGGTAAAGGGAGAAGATTGTAGATGTAGAACTTACTTCATACAGGATGGATTTAAGAAGAAAAGGGTGCTAAGCTCGCCAAATTTTATTGATGATAAATTATTACAATATGAAACTTGTCCCGTTACTTCTCCTTACACCTATATATAGTATTCCTAACATTAAAGAAACATTTCGTCCTAAGAGAACAACACAGCTTCCTAGAGCAACTATTCAACTTCCAAGAGTTACTACACAACTTCCAAGAGGAACTACACAACTTACTAACAAGACAACTTTCAAACAGGGGCTATAGAAGATACTAAAAGCCAACACAATTTCCTAACAGAAAATTAATGACTCTAGGATGACAAAGTTGGACATACAAGGTTGATCACATAAATTGGATATAAGGAACTAGCGGCAATTACTGAAAGTCTGAAACTATGCATGCTGAAATTTAACAACTTGGTGCTGCATGAGTTACCTTCTATAAGTATAGATATCTTTTGCTTGTCATCAGATTTGATTTGTTTTTTGAGTGTGATTTGAGAGGATTTTTTTTATTTTGCCAGTTGTTATTTCAAAACACAACCCCTTATTGTGACAGCTCTCATTGCTTCTATTATCTCTTAGTTTATGGAAGCACTTATAAAATGCCAATATTTATGGCAATTTTATTAGTTAGCAGTGAGTATATAGGAAACACGGATGCTCTGTTGGCGCGGAAGCGTCCATCCTCGATCCTTGATCGATGTTTGCAAGCCTAAATCGATGCATGAACACACAAGCGCAGAGAACCAAACCAAAGGATGCAAGATAATAGAAAAGCAAAAGAATAGTGGAGGACAGAGATTTACGTGGTTCGGATACAGATTCCCCTACATTAACACGGAGAGCAGACCAGAGCAATCCACTATGATCAAGAAGAGCACAAGGATTGCTTGGTTGATTCATCACCAAGCCTTCTCTCACCGAGCCCTCTTTCCTCTCTTCTTTCTCTTTTCTCTCTCCTTTCTTTCTCTCTTTGTTTTTCCTCTCCACTTTCTTACGCGGGTCCTACTTCCCCTTTTTATAACCCACGTACAATAGCATTAGGAGAGAGACTATGAGAAGCCCAAGCTTAACTTGGACTCTACTTTCCTTGCATGAACTAATCAATTAGTAAGCCCATTTTGGACTCTTAAGAGACTTCTAATTTGAGTCACTTTCCAACAATTTCCGCCTTGACTCAAATTCCATCATCTTGAGAAGAGCTTCAATCTTGATTTCTCTGCATGCCATACCCCCTCTCCCCGGGGCCTTCATCCACTAGCACCGCTATATGTGGGCTAAGTCTAGGCAGCTCTATATGTGGGCTAAGTCTAGGCAGCTCGTAGACTTACTCCCTAAACCATGGCTTCATCATCATGTCTGGCACATTCCTCATGGTGGAAACTGTATCCATCTGGATCTTCCCACATCAAACTTTTAAAACACGCAGCTTTCATGACCGCTACTTTCTTGAACTTATATGGCTTCATCATCTTGCCATTGAATTTTTCCACCTCAAACTTCGACATACTTGCGGCTTGTCAAACCCTGAAACCTGAGCTCTGATGCCACTTGGCGCGGAAGCGTCGACCCTCGATCCATGCACGAATTCAAAGCCTAGAGAACCAAACCAAAAGATGCAAGATAATAGAAAAGCAATAGAAAACTATGAGACGTAGAGATTTACGTGTTTCAGAGATGATTCTCCTACATTCACGGGGAGAGCACACCAGAAAAATCCATGATCAAGAAGAGTACAATGATTGCTTGATTGATCTATCACCGAGCCCTCTTTCCTCTTTTCTCTCTCTCAATCTCTCTCTCTCTTTTATCTCTTTGTTTTTCCTCTCACGTCAGGCTACTCCACTATCTTATGCGGGTCCTACTTCCCCCTTTTATAACCTGCGTACAATAGCATTAGGAGAGAGACTATGAGAAGTTCAAGCTTAACTTGGACTCTACTTTCCTTGCATGAACTAATTAATTAGTAAGCCCAATTTGGACTCTTAAGGGAGACTTCTAATTTGAGTCACTTTCCAACAGCCTCTAGCAGCAAAGCTTACTTGTGTTCAGCACTTTAGGAACAACGATACTTGTCAGTTGTCAGACACGTTGTGGACATGTGTCCGACACATTTTGTAGCCCTTTTTCTAAGGTTTGAGATGTGGCAGTGACACTGCGAAAGCACAACAAACACTCAATCCATGTCATGTTCTCTATTGGGTGGGGTTAGGGACAATATCTAATTAAAGGTGTCTCTCGTTCTTTTCCTTCTTATGCAATCGAACCCATTTTAACATCCGGTAAATTAAGGCCAAACCAGAGAAGGTGCATTGATCTTCGGCCTCATTCATGGTGACCGTCGACATTTAAGACAGAAAGAACATATTGTTACTTCGTCTTGTATCAAATATACATGTACATGCCACATACATACAATTTAAAAATGTACATTTCTACATTTTCCTGCCATGCTGAGTCTTGGATTTTAATGAAAATCATCGTGTCGGCGTGTCCATGTCGAGATGTATTCATGTCATGTGTCCGTGTTTGTGCTTCCTGGCAGAGTATTATTTATGAGTTTGAGTTATATAATCTGTTAGTCAAAAGTCATATGCTCATAGGTTTACGACAAGAGTTGAGTTATGCTGTTATGATTCACTTTATCTTGGGAGGGCTCCATTTATTTAACTGGGGTAAGCAATTGCCTAGTAGCTAGATGGAAATCAAAGGGGCTAGGGAATTGTTGCCTAAACTGCCAAGGACTACTATGTTGTCTACCTTACTCGAACAGTTGATAGCCACCTTAGCATTGTTATTTGTCATGTGTTGCTGCTACATATGCTTAGACCGACAAAGAACGAATCGTTTGACCATTTTCTAGCTAAAACACTACATATTCAACTTCATTGGTTTTGCTATGTCAAATAAGTTTTAATTTTGTGGAAGGAGTGATGTATTCTCATGTTCTTTCTTAAGCTGGGTTCTCTATGAAATAAAAGACTCGGCAGGAGGTCTTCCATCATCTCACTTAGCGCCTGATTGCAGAGGCTTGATGGAATGCACTGCTCTAGTGCCAGCATTAGGAAAGAGTTTTGCGAGCATGAAGCTCTCAACTTCTTGCATTCAAAGAAAAAACCATTGCTTCATAAAGATTCATAAAATTTGCCACAAGTAGTTGGGATAAAGCGTGACTATGGAGACTTATAGGAATAGCTATATAATCCAGTCGGTTTGTCTCCATACTAAATCGATTTGCTGGACACTGAAGCATTTTTTTCTCGGTTAATGTAATTTTCCTTTCTTTTGGACATCGGCTCTTCAGCTGGTTCATTTCAAAGGAAGCAGAATGAAACATAGTGGTGCGGACACCAGAGGCCGATTCGACCGCGTTTACTTCCGCCGCCGATGGAGAGGTCCACCAGTGAGCTTGTGGATGGATGAGGATTGAGTCTTGTTATTTGTTATTTGGTCGAGTCTTGTTATTTGTTATTTGGTCGAGTCTTGTTAGGATTTGAGTCTTGTTTACTTATTTTAATTCAGTTGGTTGAGTATTGTACTGAGTCTGGATTGTAGTAGCTGATTGGGCTGAATCTGTTTCATCTCATATATATATGAGCCCCTGCATCTTTACAGGGGATGATGATTTGAGATAAAAAGCTTTTGCTTATTTTCCCTTCTTTGGTGGTGATTCCAAAGAAAACCCTAGGTGGTGATTCCTAGGCGTCGTCGTCATCTTCAGGTGGTGATTCCTGAAGCTGGCGCGGCATCAGTTTGGTATTCAGAGCCAGATCGATGTCCAAAGGTAACGGCAATACTTGTTCTTGTTCCTTCCCTGGTACCCCTTGTTCCTTCCCTGGTCCTCTCTATCCTCACGAGTTCTTTCAACAGCCACCGTATCTTCACCTCCCTCACACCCCGTCATCTCCTCCATCAACACCTCCACTGCCACCGGCCCAAACACCATCATCTTTCCCACCGACAGCCACATCTCCACCACCACCGGCCCAAACCCAAAGCCAACTATTGTGGGATTTCGACTTTGAGGAGTGTGATGATCTTGACGCATTTGATGAGTTAGCTAACGAGAGGAGAGAAGCAGCAAAAGCAGAGAAGAGATCGGCATAGAGAAGTGAAAAAAAAAAAGAAGCAGAGAAGAAAAAGGGCTACAGCAAGCTCTGGAAAAAAAAAAAGAAAAAAAAGAAAAAGAAAAAAAAAGGAAAAACAACTGAGAAATCGTTGCTGGTCTCCTTCCTCCTTCACTTCTTCCCCCCCTTCTCAGCCGTCGGGAAGCCAAGCCCCAAGACCCAAGACTTACCTTTCCACTTACCGTCCCAGCCGTCGACCACCGCCGCCAAGCCCTAACCCCTTTGCTGACCGTCGTTGCCGCTGGATCCATCGACCGCCGCTGTTGCCATCAGCGCAGACCGCCGCCGCCACCATCTACGTCGCCTACCACCGCCGCCGACATCATCGCCATCAATAACCGCCGTCAGCGCCGTGATCTCCTCCATCGCCGCCCACGGCCGCCGAGATTTCCGCAATCGCCTTCCTCTTCGGGAGCAACCAAGAGATTTGGGGGAGCGACCGCGTGATCTCCGCGCCGCCGACCGCAACCACCGCGATCACCGCGACCTCCGTGATCGTCGCGATCTTCGCGAGCGATCTCCTCCAGCGATCGCGAGTGAAGAGGGGATTGGGTTGGGTTGGGTCCGGCTGACCGAAGTCTACTTAACCTGTTGAAGTGGCTCGGTCAGCTCCAAGCCAATTCAAATCCAGCAACCATCTAGGTTGGGTAAAGCCACATCAGCCAGCCTAATTAATCTGAACCAGTCCAACCAAGCCTATTTGAATCAGATCAAGTCACCTCAGCAGCAGCCAGATTCAGCCATTTTTGCAGAAAACACCCCAGAAGCTGTCCAAAATTACAGAAAAGTCCAGCAAGGTGCACATTTCCAGTTCTACCCTTTTATCTTTTGTAGAATCAAGTTCTAATCTTTGTGGCATCTTTGTGCTCTCTCGTGCTATACCAAGCATGTTACATACCACGTTATATTTTATAAATCCTTGAGAGACTCAAACTATTACTATGAGAGTTGAGAGTGTTTAAATCCACAAATAGTAGATAGGTTGCTTGATTAGAAATATTAACAGTAGAACTGCTTATTGTGATGGACATCTTTGATATATGTTTAGGCCACTCCTGTGACGCTATGAATACCGTTACTACATGTTTGCAGTTTTTGTATTCGGTAATGACCTATATCCTACCTGGAGTTCTGACCCCTTACAAGGTTAGCTCTAGCTTTATAATTTCATTGAACACCTCTATATGTTGCTGATCTCTGCATATCATTGCATTCTCCTTGCATTTAGTTGCATTTAGAAAAACAAAAAAAATATAAAAAAAAACAATTAAAAATTAAAACTTTTGATCACACATTTGTCAGCTTCCTCACACACCTCAGGCAATGGGGTCCCAGTCCGATGACCTCGCCCGTGTCCTACGCGAGGTAGTTGCTAAGATAGATAACTTAGCCATGCGAATGGAGAGGGCGGAAACTATGATGGCTAGGTCCGCTACTCAAATGGAGCATTTGGAGACCCTAAACAACAACACCAACACAGGACGCGCCCTTAGACAGAATCATGACATTAGGGAACCTCGAGATCCTGATGAGCGTCTCATGAGCGGAATCAAAGTTGAGGCGCCCGTCTTTGATGGTCGCCTCGATCCGAAGACCTTTGTGGACTGGATCCATGATATGGACCACTTCTTTGAGTGGTACAACTTGTCCCAGGACAAGAAGGTCCGCTTCGCCAAAATGAAGCTCATTGGTAAGGCTAAGCTCTTTTGGCAGAGCACGGAGCAGTTGCTGCAGCGAAGGAACCAACCTCCAATCACTGATTGGATTGAGATGAAAGAGAAGCTCAAAGAGAAGTATCTGCCCCAGTCATATCAGGGGAACCTCTTGGATCAGTGGAACAACATCCGCCAAGGGTCTAGACCAGCCACGGAGTACATTGCACACTTTGATGAACTTATGATACGATGTGGCATTGAAGAAGATGAACGCATGACCTTAAGTAGATTCCGAAAGGGCCTTAATGAGGACCTTAGGAAAGAGCTTATTTTACGGGAGGTCACAACTCTAGATCAAGCCTACACCCTCGTTCAAAATTACGAGTTGGTCAGTCGACCTAATTATGCGAGGCGTTTGGATCAAAGATCTCCCAATCCCAACTCCCACCTCACTGGATCTAGGAATGGAGCCGGTCCATCTAACACTCGTCCTAATCCCACACCACAGCCTTTCGGTAGAGACATCAAAGGCAAAACTAAGGAAGCAGTTCCTGCGAGCCCTCATGTTAAGTGTTTCAAATGTCAAGGCATTGGACACATTGCTGCCCAATGTCCTACTAAAACACTTTATATCAATGAACGAGAAGGTGATGAAGACTCCAGCGATGTCGAGGAACAGATCTACGAACCTAATCTTGATGACATTGAAGACAGCGATGGTAGTTTTGAGGAAGATCCTACTCACCTTGCCTGCATTCGCTCCTTGCGTCGATCTCCCCGATTAGATGAGCCGTCAAATGCGACCACATTAGGTGTGGTTAGGTGTGCCCTAGCACAACCCAAGGATAGTGATGACTGGAGACGAAGCGCCATTTTCTACACTTATATAAAGTGTGGTGAAAAGGATTGCAAAGTCATCATTGATAGTGGAAGTTGCATTAATGCAGTATCCTCATCAACTGTCTCCCGTTTAGGGCTTAAGTCAATTCCGCATCCTAATCCCTATAAAGTATCGTGGGTCGATACTTCCTCGATCTCTATCAAGGAGAGATGTCTTGTTCCCATTCAGATCCTTGCCTATAAGGACAAGATTTGGTGTGACGTGATCCCTATGGACGTTGGCCATGTTATTCTTGGCCGACCTTGGCTATTTGATTTAGACGTCACTATTTTTGGTCGTTCAAATTCTTGTTCTTTTGTGTTTGACGGCAAGCGGATTAAGCTAAATCCTTTGCGCCCGAAGACAAATGATAAAGAACCAAAAGGGAGCGACACGAAGAAGACGGGCTTGCACATCATCAAACCCAAGGAGTTTGAAAAGGCGGTAGCGAAAGAACCTCTTCTTTTTGCCTTAGTTGCCAAAGAGCCTGAGGAAGACACGTCTGAAGAACCGTCTGAGGATGCTCAATCTGTGATGCAGAAATATTTGGAAGTGTTCCCTGATGATCTCCCTGACGAGCTTCCACCCATGCGCGACATTCAACACGCCATTGACCTTGTGCCAGGATCCTCACTTCCCAATTTACCACATTATAGGATGAACCCCATTGAGCATGCAGAGCTACAACGACAGATCGAAGGGCTTTTAAATAAAGGGTTTGTACGTGAGAGCCTTAGTCCTTGTGCGGTACCTGCGCTTCTCACCCCTAAGAAAGATGGAACTTGGAGGATGTGCGTGGACAGTCGTGCCATTAATAAGATCACAGTCAAATATCGCTTTCCCATCCCCAGATTAGATGATATGCTGGATATGATGACCGGTGCCACGATATTCTCTAAGATCGACTTAAAGAGTGGCTACCATCAAATCCGTATCCGTCCAGGTGACGAGTGGAAGACTGCCTTCAAGACAAAAGATGGGTTATATGAATGGTTGGTCATGCCTTTCGGCCTGTCCAATGCACCTAGCACCTTTATGAGGATCATGACTCAAGTCTTCCGACCTTTTATGGGTAAATTCCTCGTCGTCTATTTTGATGATATTCTCATTTATAGCAAGACGAAAGAGGAACACAATGATCATTTAGCCCAAGTTTGTGAGACCCTTAAGAAGGAGAAACTGTATGCCAATCGAAAGAAATGTACTTTCTTCACAGATAGAGTTATCTTCTTAGGTTTCGTTGTCTCTTCCCAAGGTGTCTCTGCTGACCCCGATAAAATCAAAGCGATTGTCGATTGGCCTGAGCCAAAGAACGTTCATGAGGTCCGTAGTTTTCACGGGCTTGTGACCTTTTATCGTCGTTTCATCAAAGGATTCAGTACTGTTATGGCTCCAATCTCTGATTGTCTCAGGAAGGGCGAGTTCCAATGGACAAAGTCAGCTGCTAAAACGTTTGAGGACATTAAAAGGAGAATGACTGAAGCCCCTGTGATGCGCCTCCCGGATTTCACAAAAGCCTTTGAAGTGGAGTGTGATGCCTCTGGCATAGGCATTGGTGGTATCCTCAGTCAAGAACGTCACCCTATTGCTTATTTCAGTGAAAAGTTGAACGATGCTAAGCAGAAATATTCGACGTATGACAAGGAATTTTACGCGGTGGTACAAGCTTTGAGATACTGGCGTCATTACTTGCTACCCCCAAGAGTTCATCCTTCACTCCGATCATGAAGCTTTGCGCTATCTCAATTCCCAAAAGAAACTCAACGCTCGACATGGTCGATGGGTCGAATTTCTTCAAGAATACACGTTTGTTTTGAAGCACCGTTCTGGAGTTGAAAATCGGGCAGCTGATGCGCTCAGCCGACGTGTTCATCTACTCTCCACGATGACTATCCATGTGACAGGGTTTGACAAGCTAAAAGAAGAATATGAGTCATGTCCTGATTTTGGCGAGATATTCAAGTCCTTGATTGACGCACCCTCCAGTACAATTGATGAGTTTTCTCTTCAAGATGGGTTCCTGTTTAAAGCTACCAAACTCTGTATCCCACGTACGTCTGTTCGTGATTTCTTAGTCTGGGAAACACATGCTGGGGGGTTAGCTGGCCATTTTGGTCGTGATAAGACTATCGAAGAGGTGCAACGCCAATTTTATTGGCCTAACTTGCAACGTGATGTTGCCAAGATAGTTAGTCAGTGTCGCACTTGTCAATTGGCCAAACATCGGCGACAAAACACAGGTCTCTACACTCCTCTGCCTGTCCCTGATCGTCCATGGCAAGATGTAAGCATGGACTTCGTGCTAGGTCTACCCCGCACTGCTCGTAAACACGACTCCATATTAGTGGTGGTTGATCGATTTTCGAAGATGGCTCATTTCATCCCTTGCTCCAAGACCTCTGATGCGTCCAAGATTGCAACACTATTCTGTGCTGAGATAGTGAAGCTTTATGGCCTGCCAAAGTCGATAGTTTCCGATAGGGATGTTCGATTCATGAGTTATTTTTGGAAAACTTTGTGGCACAAGCTCGGCACGAAACTCAAGTTTTCAACATCTTATCACCCACAAACGGATGGTCAGACAGAGGTGGTCAATCGAAGCCTAGGTAATCTTTTGCGATGTTTAGTGGGCGACCATAAACGAAACTGGGATTCCATTCTGCCTGCTGCACAATTTGCTTTTAATAATTCTTTTAATAGAACATTAGGCATGAGTCCTTTTCAAGTTGTGCATGGTTTTTCTCCTAGGAAACCTTTAGATCTCCTTCCCACATCCTCATTGCATACTAGAATATCAGAGTCTGCAGAAGCATTTGCACATCACATGCATGAGTTACATCAGGAGATCAGTAAAAAGATAGAGGCGAGCAATGCTCGTTATAAAGCTCGAGCTGACTTACACAGACGAGCTAAGGAGTTCCAAGTAGGGGATATGGTCATGATCCGTCTTAGGCCGGAGCGATTCTCGCCTGGTACTATTAAGAAACTGCAATCTCGTAGTGCCGGACCATTTAGAGTGTTGCAAAGGGTTGGATCGAATGCATATGTTATTGATTTACCTTCAGACTATGGGATCAGTTCCACTTTTAATATTGAAGATCTTGTTGCCTACGCTACACCCGTGCCTATCCCAGATGATCCTTTTGCCACTCCCACCGATAACCCTCTACCTATTTTTTCACCCGAGCCTATAGCACCCACTCCTTCACCAGCACGAAAAGAGCGTATTGATGCTATCATTGATGATGAACTTGTATCTACAAGAGATGGGGGTATTCAGCGATTCCTAGTTCGCTGGCGAGGTCGTCCAGAGTCCGATTGCACCTGGATTGATAGAGAGGAGTTACAGCAGTTGGATCCAGACTTGTTGGATGCATATGACTGTCGTCCACATCATCACTCGACGGGGTCGAGTTTTCCCAACCCCGGGGGAGTTGGTGCGGACACCAGAGGCCGATTCGACCGCGTTTACTTCCGCCGCCGTTGGAGAGGTCCACCAGTGAGCTTGTGAATGGATGAGGATTGAGTCTTGTTATTTGTTATTTGGTCGAGTCTTGTTATTTGTTATTTGGTCGAGTCTTGTTAGGATTTGAGTCTTGTTTACTTATTTTAATTCAGTTGGTTGAGTATTGTACTGAGTCTGGATTGTAGTAGCCGATTGGGCTGAATCTGTTTCATCTCATATATATATGAGCCCCCCTGCATCTTTACAGGGGATGATGATTTGAGATAAAAAGCTTTTGCTTATTTTCCCTTCTTTGGTGGTGATTCCAAAGAAAACCCTAGGTGGTGATTCCTAGGCGTCGTCGTCATCTTCAGGTGGTGATTCCTGAAGCTGGCGCGGCATCACATAGGTACCAAGTATCTTTGTGTTTATAGTCATGTTGCAATTGAAATCTTGGATTCATGCTTTTCATAGGATATCACTTCAATTATTTTTCTAACTTTTCCAAAGAGTTTGGTGTGTTGTTGCTGAAAATTTAAGTGTCCTGAAGATCATGCAGTTGGGATTGGAAGAGATTATATATTAGTTTCTTCTGCTGTTATGAGTTAATCGACCGTGTCCATGATTAGTAACTCTTTTTGTTAAAATACAGGACAATGCAAACTGCAGTTGGGGTCTTTGGAGGTGGAACTAATGTGGATGGTGTTAATGTGAATCCATTAATGGTGGAAAATGTTGGAAATAGTGGTCGTCCTGCAATATCAAGTTTGAATTGTCCACCTTTCGTAGCCATGGAATACTGCCGGGAACATTTGGTATGCTTATAGAAACACTTTTTTGTTGTTATATCAAATCACTAAGCTGCATTCTCTGTGCATTAGTTTCCTTGAGATTTCTGCTCTCCACTTTGCAATTACTTGATCTCTATACACAAACTTGCTATTTATGTTTCACTTGAAAATATACATAAAATGGTTTCCATGCATAAATTGCTATATCCTGATTCTGCTTAATGCCACTATCTTATTTCTGTTTTTGAATGAAACATGATCCTGCTCGACTTAGGCTGTTTTCTAACTATCGAACTGTGCTGATTAGCAAAGAGATATAAACTTGTTTGCGATTTCTTTTATGGTGCTGTGGTATATTAGGGTTTTTACATTATGCTCTTGGGTATCATTTTAGCATGTGATGCTTTATGATTTATAACTGAGGGAATAATTACAATCTTACACATGTGGTCTTCAATTTACTCCAGGGAGTTCACCCATGTGATAAGCGGAGAAGTATAAGCGAGTATCGGCCTCTCTTTCCAGCAATAGATTTCACACTGGCAAGTGCTAGTTGTTCATTGCTGCATTCTCTGGAGAAAGTTTCTCTAGTTCGTTTTTAAAATGCTTATTGACCTATGCTGTGAAATGACTCATGTGGATTTGCATTTAACTTCATTTTATGTGGGCATCATCATATTGATCCCTTCTCAGATAGAAAATGATGACGATGTTCTATGGAAGGCTGATATAAGAGAGCCTAATGAAGAAGTTGCTGCTAGGGGAATGAGGTTTATCAACTGGTATATTATTTACTTATGCAGCCCTTAGGCCGCTGGTGATGTTCATATAGGACAATTCAACTATGATTTGATCATGAGTTGTTTTCTCATTACCTATAATTGCTCAATGTTATGCTTTTGTTAGCTTGTTGTTTTTCAACGATTCATCTTTGTACATGCTTTGACCTATCTTTTATAAATATTGTTACCAGGGCATAAAATTTGATGTTCCACTTTTGACCTAGGGATGATGAAAGCTCTGATAGCTTGTTCTTTCACATTCTTTACAACCATTGTGATCAATTGTATTTGTTTTTGCTTGAAACATTATGTTCCATGGACAAGTTGATCTGCTAGTTGTCGTATATCCATGTTGCACAGCTAGTTGTTGTACCATTTTTAGCTTCTCCTTTTGTTTTGAAGATCTTAAATGCACCTACTGCATGCTTTTATTTTGATCAATTAATTGCTTAATAGATCCCAAAAATGACATATTTTTGGCGACATGTCAGCTATAATACTCAATGACTGCTTGCATTTATTTTATTTTATTTGTTAAAATATGCCTATTCATGTATAAGGTGTGTTTATTCAAAAAAATAGCAGTTACTTTTGAATGATGCCAATGTTTGGGTTGCAAGTCTTCCTTGTTGCATGGATGGACGGCTTCGATCCATCTATGAAGAGCCAATGTTGAGGCTCAAGAAGGGAAAGAGAGGACGAGAAGAAAAGAAGAGGGGAGGAGGAGAAAGAGAGGGGGGGGAGGGGTCTGATCTGATGAAGAGCATTCGTCGGTCTTTGATCGGCAATCATCAGAAGTGAAGGGGCGACTCGAAATTAGAATAGGTTAGATGAGGTTTTTTACCCCTTTTATATATACCTAGCTTAAATTCGAGTTTTGTTTGAACGGGTAATATAAGAAAAAGAAAAAGAAAAACATTCCTAACCTAATTCGTAGCCGACTTTGATCCTTTCTCTCCCCGACGCACGATGGCTCTGATAGGCGATGATGGCTCATCTTCTCCTCCTCCGACGACCTTCTTCTCCTCCCCTCTCCTTCTTCCCGATTCTTCTCTCCTCCCTCAACTCCTTTTCTTCTCCCCTCTTCTCCTCTCCTCTTGTCTTCTCTTCGAGCCAGTTTCGGGTGGCTTTTTCGTGTCGGTTCCCCTTCAGCTTGGTAAATACTTGCTAAAAAAGTATGTTTCGGCTGATAGGGTAAACCTTGGGTGGCCCTATACTCTATAGTGACTAAAACAACGGATTTCATTGTCATGTGTTGGTATGTATCTAGCACAGTACATATCATCAGCATGGTTCGTGCCGGGTGTCGGTACCCTCTTTGAGTCAATGACATCGAGTGTTGGTACCTTCTTCGAGTCATTTGCACCAAGTGTCTAGCACGGTGCATATAACCAAGTACCAAAAGTTGAGAGTGAGGGTAAGCAGCATAGAAGAGGAAGAGGGAGTCCGTCTGTGTCGGTTGTTTCTGCTTCGGAGAAGAGAGGAACTCACTTGTCAATGTTGGGAAGGAGAGGATGTGTCTGTGTCAGTATAAGAGATCTGTGGTAGAGGGGATCGTCGGGGATAGAAAGAGGAAGAGGGAGTTTGTCCGTGTAGGTTGGTTCTGCTTCGGAGAGGAGAGGAACTCATTGGTCAATGATGGGAGGGAGAGAGGATGTGTTTGTGTCGGTATAAGGGATCTATAGTAGAGGGGATCGTCGGAAATAGAAGACCGACTAAGGATCTCCTGTTAGACCTCAAATTTAAAAGTCTAGGTTACTATATGAAATGAATGAAGAACATGTCTTTTCAGGCAGGTTTCAGGAGGGTTTTGGCCAAGCCCCACCTGAAACAACTTGTGCTACGATTCAGGGCTTGTGTCGCGTCAGTGTTTTGCCGGCATAGCATGTCGCGTCACCAATTTTTCTAAAATTTTAAACCAGGGAAATGATTTAATTAAATATTATTTACTCTTTGACACCTATATGCGGAGCACCATGGCACAAATAAATATAGCAAAAAAAATTCAACGTTTATGCAATAAATTTTTGCAAGTACAAATGTCAAAGAAATCAAGTTACATCAAATTCACGAGTACATGTTTAGTATTTTTACCGATAGCTAGATGTCAACTAGAGAGAATAGAGGTTATTGGATGGGCTCATGCATCCAACGATCTTCGATTCACTCATATATCTCCATAAACTTGATCCCTATGTAATGAAAGATTAGTTTAGTGATGTCGATGTTGCTTAAGATCCCGATCGCTCGCGAAACGGTGTCGTTAAATCGTACGCAAAACGTAATTTATAAATTATTCAATCACTAATCTATAAGATAGAATAGCGGTAAAGTCCGGAGTTGAATCACATGAAATTTACCATGAAAGATTGAAATCAATTCTCAATACCCTAAATCTAAACAAAAGCAAAAGAATCAATGATCAGTTTGAATTATCTAAAGCTATCTAAGAAAAGCAATTAAAAGTTAAACCAAAGAGAGATACCTAGGGATTACTCAATTCACCTTAGTTTTACTTTATGTATTCTTCAGTTATCTTTTTGTCTCATTCTCTAAACATTATGGACTCACAAAGTCTTAAACTTGCATGAATTTCTAAAATAAGATTTAAGTTCCTACCGGCATAGCTTATCTTTCTTGACATAGGTTGTATTCGATCTTACAATTGCCTTACTTTATTCTACTCCTAATGATCTTAGCACAACCTATCCTAGCATATCCTATCTTAATAGTAAACCATAAATCACATGAACACCATTCTATGAATCTCTATAACCAATCACAGAAATCATGTAGAACTGAAAGTACGTCAAGGGAACTCTGTTATTTCAACTCTATTAA
The DNA here is from genome assembly GCA_963920575.1 of Narthecium ossifragum. Taxonomy (NCBI): domain Eukaryota; kingdom Viridiplantae; phylum Streptophyta; class Magnoliopsida; order Dioscoreales; family Nartheciaceae; genus Narthecium; species Narthecium ossifragum. The sequence continues at coordinate 39,295,452 of OY986963.1, read as the reverse complement.
ATTTGAAAAGCATATTCATAGGATCATGTATTGAGAAGATTACAATATTCAAACCAAAAGAATACAAAAAGTTAGCCTAAGGCTTCATGAGATCTCTAAGTTAAGAAATTAGCTATTCATCTTTTGGGAAAGATCCATAGATATTGGGAAGGAAGTCATAAATCTCCGCGGAAGGATGTCGTCTTCAAAACCCTAGTCTTCTCCTCCAAAAGTGGTCCAAAAAAATGATAAATTCGGATGGAATAGCGTTCTTTATAGAAGAACTCTCGAAATTAAGGTTTTGGCTAAGTTGGGCTTCTATTACAACTCGGATTTCCTGAATTAATTCTGGCAGCCCTACTCCAATCGCAACTGGGTTCAGTCAGTCAGGAATCTCAAAACTTGTCCAACACGAAAGATGCAGATTAGGAAGTCCTCTGTCATATCCTGAAGATTTCATAATATTTGGAGTTATCTGGAATATTTGACGAATATTATTATGAATATCGACGGAGCAGTTTTCCAGCATCTGTATATCCTTATATTCTTCAAAATTGGTATCAATCCATCAGAATCTCACAAAGTTTTCAATATAAAAGTTGTAGCTTTTGAAGTCTTTTTTTATCTTCCAGAATTTCAGGATTTTTAGATTTTTTATGAATTCTGGTGATTTATTTCCAAACAGTCGATGAAACGGTCTTTTTCACATAAATCCATATTTTTAGCTGAAAATCTTGTATTTATTCTCAAATCATGATTAGACCTGAAATCAACTAATAAACTATTAAATACAACTACCCTAGGCCTAACAAAGGTAATTTAATGGGTTTAATTATGAATATTTCATGGCTCATCATATACCCATGTGACAGACCAATCATGTTCTTTGTCATCATCATTATGGCTGAGTGATATATATTCATGAATAGCACATGTGTGTGTATGTTCATACTTTCATGTTTCTTAATTATAATTTTTTTATTATTGCAATGCAGTATTTGTAGGATTAATTTTCATTTTACTCGGTCCTATCTTGGATTTAATTTCTCATAAGAGTCGACTTTATTATTTGTTTTAATGAATCAATCAGTCATGATTTAATATTTCATTTTGCTACAAGCAAACAATTGTCTTGCTAGCTACATATGAAGATGACCTTTCTTAGAGTGGTTGATGAAATCTCTTCATCGGATGCGCTTTAGCAAATGCTAATATCTCCATCGAGACTCGATAACATTAGATGTTTTGTGTTTTTTTCTCATGTCTCTTTCAGGTTATGGACACGTAAAGAGAAAGAGATTGCAATTGTCACTCATAGTGGTTTTTTATACCACACCTTGAGCTTGTTTGGAAAGGACTGCCATCCTCTCATCAGAACTGAAATTAGCAAACAGTAAGTTGTGAAATATTATTTTGATGCTTTTAGTAGTTGATTTTTTTTTATTTTTTTATTCTGGTTTTCCTTCATCCTTTTTGCACGTAGTCTTCGTTCAATTTAATAGCAGATATAGAAATGGTTCACTCACAAATAGGGGCAATAAGCATCAACTTAAAACAAAAACTTAATGAAGTAATTAGAATGTGAATATAATCATGAAGGGCTTTAGAAATCAAGTCAAGCATTAAGCAGTGAGGAATATAGGATGTGATTTGAGAATTTTGTGCTTTGTGAAGTGTATGTGTCATAATTAGGCATCACTTACTGGAGGTTCCAGATTTCGCTAATTAACCACTTTATTTTAGACTTATAAGGAATGTCAAGAGGCAGAAAAAATGTTGTAGAGAGTTTATTTTGTATAACGTGTGATAATACTCATACCGATGTAGAAGATTGTGGAAGAGTGAGTCTTTGTCAAGTCCATTTTGCTATTAACTTATGAGATACAGATTATCCGTCAACTCTTTTCTTGCTCATCATCAATAGTCAGTATCTTTTGCACGTGTATAGTGGACCCCATCTTTGAAGATGTTAAGTATCTATGCCCCTAACCAATCCTGTCTTTGTTCCAGTACCAGCTAGTCAATGTTGTAGAAGTTGATGAAGTGAATTCAATCGCGTTGCAAGTTTTTAGGATTTGATATGGTTGTAAAGGAGCTTAGAAATTACACCTGTAATTTTTACCTTCCTTTACTTGTGTTTGGAAAGAGAAAAGATATAGAGATTAGATAACATCCCTAAAAACGCCATGTGATCTAATTATTTGTTAATAAAGTCAAAATTCATTAAGATAGGGGATATTTGCAAAATATCCTAATGCCATTAATTACAGGTTAAACTTTACTCTTTCTATCCAAACATAGGTAACATATAATTGTTACCCTCTGTAAAATTTACTCTTGTAATTGTTACCCTTGTAACTTTTCACTCTCAAATTTTCACCCCATACTAAACTCACCCTAAATTTAATGCAATTTGATCAACTAAATGTGTTAGGATTCCAAGTTTGTGGATCCAATAGGTTTCCAATAGACAGGAGTTAATGTGATGACATCAGCGGCCATATTGAATTGCATTGGTTGATTATCTCGTCATGGTGTAGTTTTCTGTTCCATATCATCAATGAAGCTCTCGATCCATTTTTATTTTGAAAATACCCTCTAGGTATTGAATTACATGAAGTGACTGCTTATCTTATTGTTTCGCTTCTGCAGCTTTTCCAATTGTGAACTCCGATCGATGGTGCTGGTTGACAGAAGGTGAGAATCCTGTAGTTATCATCAGTTGCAAATTCTTCACCACATGCAATGTTGCTTACTCGTGGTATCTCTGCAGTATGCTTGGGTTGGATTCCTCTCTTAGCAACTACCCTGGAAAGATTCCCACTGGGCCCGATCTTCATAGTGATGTTGCTAATGAGAAGCACCCAGAGAAAGGTGATGTTAATTAGGTTATTTTACTAAAATGATTCAACACTCAGCTAGGAACATTGAATTGTGGTTTTGGAATGAGCTCACTTCATAGCATGTTACTGAAGTATATCTACAAGAAGCAAAGCTTTGCCTGATTATTTAGTTAAGATATCATTTGGCATCTCTCAGGTACCTGCGTGATGTTCTACACTCTGCATAGAGAGATTCATTCTTTGATTATTTTTTTTGCAAATTTCTGTTATACCGAACCTGTCGGGCTAATGTTATCCTTAGAAATTTCTACAAATTTCTTTTGAGCCGCATGACATATTTGACACTGGTGCTATATTGACACCACTCAATTGCTCCTGTACTTGGGATACAAATTTCTGCTTTATAATGCTGAGAGGTAATGGCCTGCAGATCAACCTTACATGCTAAATAGCTCCTCATGGATGTTGTCTAGTATGAGTGAGCAAAATTATTCTTACCGTGCTTAATGAACATGCCACTACTTCTAGCGGACATAAGCTTGATTACAGGGGAGCAATTTATCCACAGCTCCACAAAGAATGAGTATGGATACATGCTTATGACAAACTTCATATTTTAGGCCCAAATCTGGGATGTGTACATTGTTAATTGTTTCACATTTCACATCTGGTTGTGCAACGAACTGAATTGTCTTCCCTTGTGAGTTTTAAGTTCCTAAATACTGTTTAATCATAAGAGGTGAATTGTGATTTTTGAAAGCTAGCTTTTACCTTCTTTCATTTTTCAGCTTTTCATCACGGTTTTATTGGTATGTCAGTTAAATTGGTGCGGTTTCCAAACTCTACTCAAATTTTCAAAGGAATCTTATGAAGCCCATTTAACTGTAGGAATTTATTGTATTACTACTAATTGTTCTTCATCTATGTATTGAGCACTATCTTCCGTTTTATATGCTGCTAAAACTTTTGGACATTCGTGTTTGTTAGTGGTGTATTAGAGGTGATGCGGTGATGACAGTAGTAGTGATGGTAGTGAGAGGGGGGGGGGGGGGGGCAGCTCTAGTGCTAGTGGTGCAGTAGGAGGTGATGACGAATGGGAGGCTTTTTAAGTAACGTGTAGAGGGTGTAAACAAGCTGAGCTGAGCTTTACCATGTTAGAGCTTGTTCATTAAGCATCTTATCGAGCTCGAGTCGAGCTTTAAATGAGCTATCCAAAAGTTGTTCGAGCTCGGCTCGTTAAGATATTGGCGAGCTTGAGCTCGGCTCGGTTCATGCAAACGAGCTTGTTCGCGAACATCTAATCGAACTTGTTCATGAACGGCTAATGGAACTTGTTCGTGAACAGCTAACCGAGCATGTTCGTGAACACATAATCAAACAGACAATAACTGAATTTGAATTCTAATCAGATTAATTTGAGCTAGGGACTAGGGTTCAGGCATGAAATATAATGATTCAATTTGGATCTGAAATCCCATTCAGTTCCTATTTAGATCAAGTTGAGTTAGGGATTAGAGTATATAAGATTAATCCAGGATAGACTAAACAGTATAGGTGTAGATCACAATTCTTTCTATACAAAATAAGATTTAAGTTCCTACCGGCATAGACTATCTTTCTTGGCATAGGTTCTCTTCGATCCTACAATGACCTTATTTTATTCTACTACTAATAATCTTAACACAACCTATCCTAGCATAGCATGGTCTATCTCAATAGCAAATCATAAATCACATGAAAACCATCCTATGAATCTCTATAATCAATCACAGAAATCATGTAGGATTAAAAATACGTCAAGGGAACTCTGTTCCTTCAACTCTATTAGCATTGAAAAGCATATTCATAAGATCATGTATTGAGAAGATTATAATATTCAAACCAAAAGAATACAAAACGTTAGCTAAGGCTTTATTAGATCCCTAAGTTAAGAAATTAGCTACTCATCTTTTGGGAAATATTCATAGGTATTGGGAAGGAAGCCGTAAATCCCCACGGAAAGATCACCGTTTTTGAAACCCTAGCCTTATCATCCAAAAGTGGCCCAAAAAGATGATAAATTCAGATGGAATAACCTTATTTATAGAACTCTTGAAGTTAGAGCTTTGGCTAAGGGCACGTTTGTTTCCATGAAATAGAATCCCATGGAATTCTTGAACCGGTTCTTGAGCAGGCCAAAAGCTCGTTCAATCTTCGATCTAAGAGACGAATGACGAAGATTGAACAGTTCGTACTTGTTGTTTGGGCCATTGCTCGGAGAGAACTCTTTCAGGTGATATCTCACACCCCTATACGGAGCAATGAAACCGACGCTTGTGGGGTAACCCGCGTCCACAAGATAGTACTTGCCTATAAAGTGAAAGCTTGAACACATAGTGTCAGTGCGCGGCATATGAAATATGTTAATCCACTGGTGCACAATAACATATACCTTCGATTGTCTTTAACCTACTATCTGGTGGGCGCGAAAGGGCGTCCTTTAAGACGGTGTAATCATTGGCTGAACCCTCCCATCCGGCAAGTATATAGGTGAATCGAAGGTTGGGTGTACAAGCGACTAACACATTCTGTGTCACTCCTTTTCTTCCTCGGAATCGTAATACTTTGTCTGCTGGAACGGTGGCGTGTATGTGCGTACCGTCTATAAGGCCGATGCTGTTCTACACGTGTGATAAGGAAGAATGTCATCGCTACGCATGAAAATGTAGGTGAGCTTTAAAAATAAGTGTCAATGCATGCTGGTGTACCTTAAAGTAAGGGTAGTATGAAGAGCTTCCCAAGATTTCGGGGGGTGTGTTTGGTCATGCTTGTTGCATGTATAGGTCGCGAATACCGCATATCGCCTTCAACACCGCATTGAAATAGTGGCTGATTGTCTCACCCGACAAAAGAAATTCCTCCCGCATAATACGATTTTTTGTGTTGTGGTCGACAATGTGTAGAAATATACACAGTTGTTCTTCGATCTTAATCTGATCAGTATCAATAAGTAGCTTACGCATCCTCATAATACGTGCCAATTCGTCTAGTGCGTCTACATCCATACGGCTATAGGCGACGAAATAATCCGACCCAGGCATTCGAATCATGGCCATATGCCGCCTCTGTGCCTCATCACGAGACTCCCACGGCATTGCCACAACACGGGTGACCGAGTCCAGATAATAGCGGTGCACAACCACGACTATAATTGTGTAGACAACCCATAATACCGCTAACCTTTGAGACTGATCGTCACCATTGTCCATCTATACCAATACAACATACGAAAACACGAAGGATAATAGCTAGACTTTAGCGTTTGACATAATCAACTTATCATTCATTGTAACAATTAGAACACGGCAATAGATTGCATCCATCAAGCAACAGATAAGCAATAACATGTAGAAATTAAGCATGAAAAACATGTAGAAATTAAGCATAACTAGCAACAGATTAATTAATAGCATACCAGCAAGGAACATGAAAAAACCTGTAGAAATTAAGCATAACTAGCAGTAGATTGCAGACATGAAGATTAAGCAAAAACAACAAGCAATAGATCAGTGGGCATCAAGCATAACTAGCAATTTGCAATAAACATGTACGAATTTGCAGCTTACATCAATAACCAACAAGCAATTAGCAATTTCCAAACAATGAGCATAACCAGCAAGTAATAAACATGTAGAAATAACTAGGGGATATAAACCATGATCATAACCAGCAAGCAACAAACGATATGGGATCAGTTGAGGGAACAACAGCTGTGAGCATATAAACCATAATCATAACTAGCAAGCAACAAGCCCGGAAAATCAGTGAGCAAAAAAACCCTAGAATACACAAAAATAGGGGATCAATTGAGGGAAAACAATGTGGAAAACCTACATTTCCAAACCCATTCAAAAACCGGGGAAAAAAATGAAAAAAAAAATGATCGAAAGCCACATGGCCAAATGAAAGTGAATAGAGGGGATCAGAAAGCCACATAATAGGGCCATTCAAGTAATACGATGTGTAGATCCGAGGTCTACACAAGTGAATAGAGGGGATCAGAGAAGAAAAATAGAAAAATACGATGCGGAAAACCCACATGGCCAAGCCCATTCGAAAGCCAGTAAAAAAAATGAAGAAAAAGAAGAACGAGCCACATAATAGGGGGATCAGGCCATACATGGTGTAGATCTGAGCTCTACACAAGTGAAGGAAGGGGATCAGAGAAAGAGGGGAAAGAGGATCCGAGGTCACCTCTTCAGATGCACTTCGTTGTAGATCCAAGGTCTACCAATGTTCACCAAGCTCCAGTCCAGTCACTACACGGTGGATAGGTGAGCTTGAGATCGCGAGAGGGTCGGGGCGGAGAGGAGATAGGACGCCGGCCAGCGGAGAGGAGAGGCTCAAGGTCGAGAGGGGTAGCGAGGGGCTCTTTCTCTCACGAGAGGACGGGGATGGCTAGAGATCGCTGGAGAGAAGTCGCGAGAGAGAAGTCGGCGGAAACCCTAGATCGCGTCGAGAGAGTGACTCTATCGAGGCTACTTGGAAAAGCTCTTAAGAGATGGTTGGAATCGGTTTCCAAAATAGGTTGGAAACTGATTCTGGCTCAGAATCGGCCAGAAAAAAACCTCCAAAAAGTGTTCCAAAAACACTGTTTTGGAATGCAGCTTGGAATGGAAACCAAGCTTTTCCAACCAAACAAACACCCGAAAAAGTTGTTAAAGCGGGAAACCTATTCCGTTCCAAGCATTCCAAGCTGCATTCCATAACAAACAACCTCTAAGTTGGACTTCTATTACAACTCGAATTTCTTGAATTAATTCTGGCAACCCTACTCCGATTGCAACTGGGTCCAGTCAATCAGGAATCTCAAAACTTTTCAAACACAAAAGATGTAGATTAGGATGTCCTCTGTCATATCCCGAAGATTTCATAATATTTGAAGTTATCTGGAATATTTGACGAATATTATTCTGAACATCGACTGAGCAGTTTTTCAGCATCTGTATATCTTTATATTCTTTAAAATTGGTATCAATCCATCATGAATCTCGTAAAGTCTTCAATATAAAAGTTGTAGCTCTTGAAGTCTTCTTTCATCTCCCAGAATTTCAGGATTTTTAGATTTTTTTTTATGAATTCTGGTGATTTATTTCTAAACAATCGACGAAGCGGTCTTTTTCACATAAATCCATATTTTTAGTCATAAATCTTGTATTTCTTCTCAAATCATGATTAAACCTGAAATCAACTAACAAATTATTAAATACAACTACTCTAGGCATAACAAAGGTAATTTAAGTGGTTTAATTACGAATATTTCTTGTTCAAGTTCTTTCATTTGCCTTACCGAATGAACATGAAAATAGCATTCCTGGCTCAACTGGAGCTAGGGAATCAACCATCCAAAGTGCTTGACTAGCAAGTTTGTCAGTCGCCGAACTGGAGACTTGGGGTATGTTTGGATTAAGGATATGATAAGTTTGTATAGTGGATAAAGTAAAAGTTATGCAAGCATTAAATGTAGTTATATATGATATAGAAAAAAAAGTGTTTGGATGCATAAACGGGGCGTTTATGCATACTTATCATCAATCCTAACGGGCCAAGGAATGTGCACAAAAAGTGATATTCTAGCATATGGGTGAGTATTCGGTAAATACCGAACCGAAATACCGAATACTGAAATATCGAAATTTCTTCGATACACTAATTTAAAAACCGAACTGAATTAGTGCATAAAATCGAACCGAATTAATTTAGTACATTAATTTAAAAACTGAACCCAATCGAATTCATGCAAAAACAAAACCGAACCGGAAAAAAAACCTGAAATAATTTGTAATTTTTTACTCTATAATATAAAATCGAATCGGTATATAACTTTAAAATTTTCGATATTTTGGCCTTTATTGAATTTTAAAAATAAAAACCGAATCGAATATACTGAAAAACCAAATCGAAATGTTCGGTTCGGTTCTAGGAGTTCGATTCGATTTTACTCACCCCTATCCTAACATGAATTGCGTGCCACCAGATTTGATCGCTTCGCTTCCAAGTCCGATGACCAAGCATTCCTACCATTAATGACACCCGCTGTCATCATAGAATCAGACTCAAAACACAACCTCCTTGAGTCCTCGCTTCTTCGACTCCTTGAGAGTTGGCAAGATCGCCTTGAGTTTGGCTGCGACAACCGAGGAAGCTTGGTCTCTGCTCCTCTAAGCCCAAAGAGAATCTCACCAGCCGGCTTTATTCCACAAACACAAGGCCGCACATTCCACAATCTCTCCAAACGCCTTAATCGGAGCGGACGAAGTAACCATGTTGTACAAGGTTGTTACTAGGCTCGCTTGGCAGCTCCTTGCGCTTTTGCGTGGATAGAAACTCCTTGATTTGCCAACAAACATGTTTGCTCCTCTAAGCCCAAAGAGAAGGATGGGCTTGGGGATGAAGTGCGCAGATCGATGCATATTAGACCAGTCGTCAAGTGCGCAAATTTTATTTTATTTTATTTGAGAAATTGAGCCAAAGAAGGCTGAGACTGTTGGAGAGTACAAAAACAAGCAAAAGAACTTACAGGGAGAGAAACAGGTCCTGGAGCATAGACCCAACATCAACACCAACCATGACCCCTTGCCAGCCTAGCAAGGGCATCAGCTCGGCTCCCGAACTTTCTAGCCGAGCTCAAGGGTGATCGAGTTCAAGCTCAATAATAATTCGAGCGAGCTTAATTGAGCTCAAGCATGAGTTGTTGAATTAAAGCTCCGCTTGAACATAGTCCCGTTGAAGGCCCAAAGTTTACCAACGCATTTTTTACCCAACCCTGGATGGGTGGTAAAAGCATCCATAAACACCGACGACAGCCTTTGAGCTACCATCTTTAGGAAGCAGCTGGCATGGCATGTAAATCTACCTTATAAATTAAGGTTTATGATTTGACATCTGAGTCATATATCTCGATCGTATATGTTAGATCCATGTTAGCAAGTCATATATCTCGATCGTATATGTTAGATCAATGTTAGTAAGAGTAACCAAATAAAGAGAGAGAGAGAGAGGATAGTATGTGTGGGTGGTTACTCGTGTTAGGTGGCATAAGGGCCCACCTATTCTATCTTATAAAATAACGTTTATAACATGACATATAAGTCACATCTGAGTCATATTACACCTATATATATATATGGTGCACACATGGTGGAGGGGGGAGAGAGAGGAGGTAATGACCGGGTGGTTACGGTGCCAGTGTTACAGGGACCCAACTAGTGTCATATATATAGTCAACAAGTTTACATTAAAACAAACAAAATCGTTCAACTCATTCTAATCTTCAGCTCCCAAATTTGTTAGATTGTAGGGCAATTTCCCCTAAGTTAATTAATTAAAAAAATCCATGTTACATGCATGGATTGCCAAAATATCATCTTTAGGATGGGGTTTCATATTCGCACTCCTTCATCTGATTTGAATTCTGGTTTGCAACCCAGCCATTTGGCTAAACTAATCATGGAAAAAAAAAAAACTTTAGGAATACATGTCATAATGTAGTCAACTAGTTTACATTAAAACAAACAAGATGGTTCAACTCATTCCATTCCCCAGCTCCTAAATTTGTTAGATTGTAGGACATTTCCCTCCTAAGTCGGGTAAAAGACTTAACTAATTAAAAAACTAAAACATCCAAGGAAAAAAAATCCATGTTACATGCATGGATTGCCAAAATTTCATCGTCGTTTGGTAACATCTTAGGACAAGCGTAGCTACACGACCCAATCAGCGCTGGAAATCTAAGAGGAAAAGCGAAAAGGGACTTTTTTGGCGGTGATATTAGCGGCAGGCAAGCGTGGCTACGTGACCCAATCAGCGCTCGAAATCAGGAGGAAAAGTAATAAAAAAAAAGGACGTTTAGTGGTGATACTAGCGGCCCCTATGTAAAATTTCGCCGCTAAAACGACAACCGTGCGCCGTTAAAACCATCGGTACGGCCGCTAAATGTACCAGGATCGCCTAGTAATCCAATTTAGCCGGCGGTATCAATGGTATTAAAGGCGGTAAGGCAAGCGCCGGTATTTCTTTAGCGGCCAACTTTTAAGCAGACACTGCTATTATCGCTGCTAAAGATCTTTTTCCCTTTTTTTAGCCTTCTTTATTGCAGCCTTGGGGTTCTGTTAATGACCTCGAAATTTTTGGACTATCGTCATGCATTATATATCAGTCACGTAAGATAGTTTATAACTATTCTATATTGCCAGGGAAGGTCTCCTAGATTAAGGCCATAAAACTAACAGGAATCAAAGTGGACCAATATTAGCATATTTATCCACTTCATGTGTAATATACTTCTTTAAATCACCAATTTGTTTGGAACAATATTTTCTCAATTAACTGTTTCTCTATCCAAATCATAATTGATTGGATTACTGGAGATCGAGATTGATCACAAGCTTTAACCCCCTGAACGGTAGAGTTTTAGATTGTGAGTTCCTAACAAATCACATTGGACTGAGTTATGTATATCATCTCCCACATCCTCTTTCTATTTGAATTATTCATCCAGTTCAGCATCCATGTGGTTGACGAACACAAAATAATGAGTAATCTTTTAGTTGATATTTTATTTGGTATATATCTTATTGGCCTCGCGGATTTATTATGGTTTTTGCGTATATACCCCCGAAAGAACCTATTTGTGCAAACCACCCGCTCCTCATATAACGTTTGCGGGCTACGTTGTCTCATAACGTTCCAAAACCGACAGCATGTGTGAGGAAAAGCGAAAAAAGGACCTTTAGCGGCGATTTTAGCGACGCGCACGTAAAATTTCGACGCTAAAACAATAGCGGCGAGCGTGTATCCGTCGTTAAAACCATTGGTATGGCCGCTAATGTACTAAGATCGTCTAGTAATCGAATTTAGCGGCGGTACCAATGGTATCAACGGCGGTAAGGCAAGCACCGCTATTTCTTTAGCGGCCAAATTTTAGACGGAAGCCGCTATTCTCGCCGCTGAAAGACCTTTATCTGTTTTTCCAGACTTCTCTATTGCAGCCTCGGGGTTCTGTTGATGGCCTCGAAATTTTTGGATTATCGTCATCCATTATATATCGTTCACGTAAGATAGTTTATAACTATTCTATATTGCCAGGGAAGGTGTCCTAGATTAAGGCCATCAAACTAACAGGAATCAAAGATGGACCAATATTAGCATATTTATCCACTTCATGTATAATATACTTATTTAAATCACCAATGTCGGGTCATAATACAGGCCATTGAGTTGCTCGATCCAAGCTTCAACTCCGCTAATGGCAAGGTTTTAGATTTGTGAATTCCTGATAAATCACATACTCTCAATTATTTATCCAGCTTAGCATCTCTATGATTGACGAACAAAAGATAAAGAGTATTTTTTCAGTTGATATTTTACAAGAAAAGCTAATAATGTTTTATCTAACCAAGATTAAAACCTCTTGCATGCCGCGCCCAACTTGTCCTTTTTCTTCTTCAACTTTTACCCGACCGCAGTTGGGTGGGTGGTAAAAGCATACATAACACACTGTGCCGCCAATGGCGACAGCTGTTTGGTTGCACGTTTTGCACGATTCGAATTTTTTTTAAGTAGCTGCAGGATTAGCAGATTAGATTATTGGTTTAAATCATTCACCAATGTTCTAATACATTTTTTGCTGGAATAACTTTGAGCGTCTCCTGGTAGAATCCGGCCATCTTTTTTGAATTAGCATGGCTTGTTCCCCGTGTCAGCAGCTCAGCTCCCTCTGCTGGATGGTTAAGAATTTTTTTTTTTGATTAGTTGCCCCAATTAAGGGCTAAGTACGAGAGTTGATCGGAGGACTGGGATGAACATCCTCAGCCTCCTCAGCTACATCAAAGACAGAGCACAGCTCAAGAGCTTCGCGAGCCAGTGCTGGATGGTTAAGTTAATACAACGAAGAAAAGATTACAGGCTTACAGCTGGATAGTTCTTTATTTTGTAGCACAGCACAGCTTAAATTAACAGAAACGATCGAGCACAATTAAAGTCCCCATGTTGCAACCCCGCTAAGCCAAGGCTCAACTAATCAAAAAAATAAAATAAAATCTGATAACTTATGCAACTCTATCCTTATTCTGAGTAAGAGTACTGAATAATCATCTGGTACAAACAATTGAATGAGGCCTTAACAACATTCTTATTACTCGACCACAGTTAATGAGCACGTGTAACACAAATTTTACAGTGGCCAACAGTTCCAGGACCTTATCAGCATGAACTTCTCAAGGCCATATATCACTTTGGTTGGAGAATGTCATAATACGCAGAAGGCCTCTTTCTTAACCCTGAACATATTTCCTGGAAGCATGATAAAAATAAAAATCCTCAGAATCAGTAATCAAGCAGATGAAGCCGGTCTTTTCAAGGTCTATAGAGTTGTTTGTCTCAGAAGCAAGGACTACAACATTTGATAGGTGCTAGACAGATGAGAAAGCTGAAACTGAGAACTATCTCAGGTGTCAGGGCCAGCTAACTACTGATGCTCAAAGCAGAAGTGAAAAAACCTTATAAAAAAAGAAGAGGCTTCATTATTCCAAGCAAAAAGTGCCCCTTACTTTTCAAGTGTCAAGAGAGGATTACATACTGTTAAAGCTTTTGATTTAAGTTTCAGAAAGAACAAGTACACCTTACTCTTACCAACATCTGGGCCAGTCTCAACGTGTATGTACAAGAGTAAACCAACGAGAAGTGAGCATTAGCTTGCAAAGAGAGGAATGCAGCAAGTAATAGCCTATGATCCATGAATGTACGCTCTGTGACTTGTCATCCACCAAATTTTTTATATTAAAGTGTGGAACAAATTGGTGTTCACCTCTCAAGGTAGTTATCAATGCTTAGAATCCTTTTTTGAAAATATAAGTTGAGGAGGCATTTTGTCTATTGAAGCTACCATAATAACTTCAGGTTCATCGGATACAGCCAGTATGCAACCTATGATGTTGTCACTTATATGACATTCTTGATCAAGAAGAACCAAGTTGCTAGCACGGAAAATCATTCTGGAACCATGAATCAGATGCATAAATCATATATTAGAAAAATCTCCGCAGTGCAACTTATCAGGAACTCAGACAAACATAAAACAGAATTTAGGACCTTGCATAACCATTGGACAACATCCCCAAATAAAGCATGCTAATAATATATCGTTATTCTGGAAGTAGCTTTGATATTATTCAGTCAATGTTTTAAGGGAAACTTATTTCCTCCAGTGTTTTATGGAAATAAGATTGTGTGCGTGAAAGAAATCATATTCCGAACTAACTTGTGAAAAGATATACATGATTGCATAAACTTAATTATCATCCATACCTCCACTGCAGAAGCTATCCGCAAGATGGAAGCCTCACCCCATGGACGACCAATTAGTTGCAAACCGATTGGAAGTCCTTGTTTATCATGACCAACCTAAACATAAAGGAGTTAAAAAAAAATCGATAAAACAAATAAATAAACTTTTTTACTCTTGGAGGTACAGTAGTTGCTTGGCATGTTATGACCAGGTAGATTTTATGGATCAAAGTGAAGTAATATGTGCTATATTAGGTGTCTATTTGAGGCATACGCCTAATAGAACCCTATAAATCATAGGCAACCCTCTTAACCGATCAAAGTACCAGGTACTTTCATGTCCTGGTGTTGAATATCTTCTTCCACCACTTTCTTCTTTTCGATCTTTAGCTCTTCAGGAATCCTTTCTACAATTTTTTTCCTTTCTTTCAGATGGTATGAAAGGAGAGTATTTTGAGTTCAGGGTCCAAGATCCACAAACCTTGTAATTACAAGCCCCTTTCGCTTCACATTATCACTTTATTTGCTCCTACAAAAAGTTCTTTTTTCTCACTTAATTGTTCCTACAAATAACTTTTTGTAACCATGCTCCCAACCTCTTGGAAACCTTCAAACATCTCCCAACCTCGCAGAATTTCCTAACATCATCTCTTTGCATACATAACTGTATAAAATGCATGATGTGCATCACAAACAGGACATGGATCAAATTCTGTATCTCAGAGGATAAAAACTAAATAGTCCCAAAACTTGCTGGATTGACCAGCTGGGAAATAAGCAGCATGTTATATCACATGTTCATCGATGGAAAAATTATTAACAAGCACAGCATAGACAAATTTAATGTCTACGTATGTGACTCTTGTAACTTCAAAAGATAAATATATTTGTACTTGTTTAGCGACCACTATTTGTGATTTAGATCATGGCTTTTAGCAGCTGAACAGGTAATAAATCAGTAACAAATGTGATTCTCTCACTTTCTTCAGTCTTGCTCCAAATGTCTAAAAGAATTTTAGCAGCCTATGACAAATTCCCTGTCTATCTTTACATGAAATACAGTAGTACCAACATATTTGAGTGACAATTGTTAACCTAGCTAAAAGTATATATGCATGACTATAGTGCCTGTGAAATTGTATGCATTCATAGTGTTGCATTATCATAAATGAAGACTCATTTGCAGTGCCTATTTCCACTCAATTTCCCTCCTTAATTAGGCTACATTACTTTACAAGGGAAAGTAACAATGAGGCGAGAGGTAAAATTGGTGACACTATTTGTGTTAAAATAATATGAACAAATTTCCAATTTCATAGCATAAAATGATAGAGCTCGCCATGATTATCAGAAGCCTGATATTGCTTTCATGAGGTTGATAGTAATTTCAAACTGTATTAGGAGCTTGGAACTGATTTAAACAAATCAGTTCTAACTGGACTCAAATATTAATCCACAAAAAGCGTCATTTTGATGAGGAAAAAGAATGATTATTGGAAGCTACAGACTTTCTGCCTAAGCTGAAGACAAAAAAAGTTTTAATTTACGTCCTGACTATCCCTCAAATAGTCAGATATTTAGGTATTGCACTGAAAGAGGTTTCAGATCACAGTACCAATTTGCGTTGTAATAAAAAAGATTGACAAAAAAAACCCTTTTAATTCGTAATATGTGTGAAGATATGCAGGAGGTTATATGAAAAAAATTCCTCAAAAAAGAGTAAACCATGAATATCGACAAATTTTCCAAGTACAAGGCACCAAAAAAAATTACACATTGGAAGTACAGTAGATCAAATCAAGTTTGAGGTGGTTGCAAAAAGGTCATGGAAGATACTCTGCCAACGTATTTGGATACACCCAAGGGGTTGTTTACTTGTTTAAGCCAAGATAGCATTATTGCTGGTATGTGCTTGGAAACCCAGCACAGGCAATGGCACTAGTTCAAGTCAGTCTTCTTATAAATTATAAAATTGATTCTAATTTATTTTTGTACAAAGACTATCTCATATCCAGTAGATTGTCTATCATCACTCTCCTTGTAGCTAGCTTCAAAGGTGTGAATCACCTACTTAATGTCGATTTTTCCATGTATAAGAATGTTTCTCTTGCTAAGTCTATCTTATTTGTTTAATCGGATGCAGTTATTCCGAGGTTCATGTCACTATTGTTATGAATTTATTCTAATTTTTAAACTTACTTCAGACTTGAAATGAATCAGCATATAAAAGTAATGAATTAAAATGCAGCCTTTGTTCTACTGATGGTCAATTTCAAGATCTGAGACAAAAAAAGATAATTGCTCGAGATTGAAGATTAAAACATGCTCATACTTTCTCCGCAGATTACTAATCCTTGCTCAATTTCTACGTTTTGGGCCCTATAAACGAGTTCCCTAGTTTTTCTTATTTCCGGACTGAATTTGGACGTTTTCAAAGTAATACGATCTAGTTTCTCACTTCTATTTTGGTTTGATCTGAGTTTGTTTGGACTTGTCTTGATTAGGGTTTGCCTTCGTTACGAGCGTGCCAGACTCAAATCGACCTATTATTTATCAGACTCAAGCCAGGTGTTCATTGATCAAGTCATCTCATGATCGGACCTGACTCCATGTGACCCAACCTGACCTAAGTCAGGGGGGACCAGAGCTACATCAGTCCAGGCGGTTGGTCGCCCACCACTTCCTTTGGGCGGCAAGCATAGTGGGACCCACTTGGGTGTTTGACTCCTAAATGGATGTCCTTCGGTTATCCTAGTTTAGGTCTTTCACAGCTTTCCAAGTTGAAGTCCAATAAGAAACTAATTAGGCTTTACTGCTTTCCTAGTTAGTCCTTTGTTGCTTTCCTAGTTGAGTTGGTCTTTATTGCTTTTCTAGTTGAATCAGGCTACTAGCTTTGTAATTGGACCCCTCTATGAGGATTAGTCATATTCCTAATTTCAGTCCAAGTCTATAACTCTTCTATTTAGGCTCCATTTGGGCGTGCGTTGTGTTTTTTACGGCTGTGGTGAGATGTGGTGTGTTTGTAAGCTGTGGTGAGGTACAACTAAAAAACTATTTGGCATGTAACATTAATATTTGTGATATAAAAGTGTATTCATGAAGTTTGTTGTTTGGACATGTGCTAAGTTTTAGTTGTGTAGTCAAAATAATAGTATTTTTCATTCAAAAATCAGTTAAGAATTTGTTTCTATGTTTTTTACTCCGCAACCGAGATGCGGCCAAATGGAAACACCTATAAACTGCTTTGCCCTTGATGCGGTTTGGTTGTGATCCCCACCAGTCTAGGTTACTTCTCAAACGAGGTTATTATAAACGCAGTTGTGATCGGTTAAAAAAAAAGTGCATTTGGACAGTAGGAACCACGCCCAAACGGACCTTTAATGAGAACGGGCAAGGTATCATCAGAGAATACCTTTTCATCAAACAAAGCATTTGAGAGGCTGGTTGAGTGAGCCACTCTTCCAAATTAAGTAGAGTGAAGCACTCTCTTCCAATAATCTACTCCACCTTCATCCTTCTTCCTTGACGATCTCTTCTCCATCGCCACTCCACCAGCCGCTCGTCGCCTTCACAGCATCACCTCCAGTCACTCGTCGCCTTCACAGCATCACCTCCAGTCACTCTACATCCACTGCCATCCACTCATCCAGCAGGTCCACTCTTCCCTTCTCTTCTAATTCCTTCCTCCTCCTCATCTTCTCTTACTCGTACCTAACCCTCATTAGCCGCCAAAACCCTCATTAACCATAACCCTCTCTAGGCTCGTTTGGTTCGTCACATAAGGGAACATATAGTATAAAAATATATTAAACCCTCGTAATACGGTGTTTGGTGCAACAAAAAATAGTAAAACATTTTACATTGAATATTTTAATACATAGGATGCCATATAACTTTATACCACCTTTGAGTCACTATAATTTTATACAGAACCCGCCGATTCTTTTCTGGTAGAGTACCATAATTGCCATATTTTCTCATACGTATCCACATCCTTAATAATAAAAAAAATTGCCTCTGTTTCCTTTATGAAATACACGCCTCTCCATTCAAAGGTTAGTTCCCGACTCGATTTCAGCAACAGTAAAGACTATATCTTTCTTTATGAATTTGAATGCATTTGCACATGTCAATATTACAAAATAGATTTCGATTGAACTTGTGCTATGGTTTCACATACGTCATCCTCATTGTTTTGAAAGGTTAGTTCCCGACTCGATTTCGGCAACAGTAAAGACTATATCTTTCTTTATGAATTTGAATGCATTTGCATATGTTAATATTACAAAATAGATTTCGATTGAACTTGTGCTATGGTTTCACATACGTCATCCTCATTGTTTTAAGGAGATGAATGTTGTTTCTATTATTTCAATCCGGGACGTTTATTAGTTCTTTAATCCAGTTTGTGCATTAATAGGACTACGAAACCTATGAATTTAGGATCATTGCATAGTACGGATAGGGCATGATGATTTCTAGGGCAAATCCTTTCCTTTGGTCTCTATTTCTACTGCAAGGCTTTCATAGTTCCACGCTCATTTTTTTGCTCTCTTTCACTTTTCTATTTGCAAATCTCAACTTAAAATCTGTAGATCGAATTTTGATCTGAATGGGTTGGTGAATTTATTTTATTTTCCTATACATATTATATAGGTTATCATGGATTCTGAACAGGATGAGGTGACAGCACTTTTACTTTTACATCAAAAACGTATGAAAACTTTTCATGTTTGCATCACACTACATGGCAATGGCTGGTATTGTGTGTTATCTATATGGGAAGCACAGATTGAATCGAGGGTCATTTGTTAACCATGGGTATAGGAGAGAATGGCTTGACTGTATTCTTGTCCACTACTCCATGTGATTAGTAAAACTAGTATTGAATTATCCATTGCATAGCTTATACAATGTTTAAAGTTATAGATCCCTATCCTATACAGCGAACCAAACGGGCCCTCTAACACTATATTTTCTCTCTCCTATTTACCTTATCCAAACCTAGTTAATCTAGACCACCCACTAACCTAGCCTAGGTCCAATCTAAACCCTAGGATCCTGTTTACCTTGTCTACTATCTTTTTATCCTGGCCCTCCATTACCTAAAGCCTAGATCTTTATCCTAGCCGATTTAGCTCAACCCTAGACCTAGATCTAATCATAGCCCCCCACCCTCCCCTGACCCAAACCACCTCTCTCTTCACCCTTCAACTCGGTGATTGACGTGAAACTCGTTACATGCGGCGGGCGTGTAACAGCCTTGGTTTATCTGTATCAATATATAGACAAAACCCAAATGCTCTTATCAATGGACAAATGTTTAAATACTTCTAAAACTCATTTCGGATATCAAAGCCCCAGGTTAAAATTGGAACCTTGAAGCGTAAAGCTTAAAATTTGCTTGTGAGGACCAGACACTTCCCTTCTTCCCCATCCTCTACGTGTCCACTTTCCTAGGTTTGAAATTTTGAAATGAGTGTCATAAAATCAGACCTTTACTTCAGAGTCCAATGGTGCAGATTCTCAATCAGATCATTACACATTCAACCCTCTTTATTGAGTTGAGATCCAGACATCTGCCGAAAATTGGTAGCATCTCTCCACAGACCTCTTTGCCAGTTTGTTTTTATTCTGATCTGCTGACAACAGGTAATTTTGCTCTCCTTCCCTACTTTCCAAAGCCTATAGCATAACTATTGAGTCTAGCACCGCCTTTTTACCTATTAATTAGATATTATCTCCCTATTAGCGAATAAGACATTAATTTGAGGGAAGGGCCCAAATCAAAGGAAGCTTTCAGGCATCCAATGATTTGAGCTGTTCTCTTGATGGCGATGCATATTGCTTGCGACCTCATACCACACATATGTTTCTATGTTTGCCTCTAGGACTTCTATTCAATTTGCTTACTTTTTTATAGTTGCTTAAATCTGAATTTTGCTGATTTTTATTAACTCTGGTCATTTGCTTGCAGGCCTTGCATCGATGACTCAGAGATTCACAAAAGGGCTTAACATGCTTTGTACAGTCTTATCTAAGTTCTTTCACCCAATGAAGTCTATGAGGAAAGGCTGAAAGAATCTGGTTTGTCATTTTTTCTTGAATATAGAGCATGAAAAAAATGGAATCAATCTTGGCATTCTCCAATAATCAAGAGACTAAATTCGACATAACCTTTCGTTTAGTTTGGCGGCTTCTCTCTTACAAGGACAAAAGTCATATGGACCTCAAAATAGATATCACAGTTGCCTTGAAAGCATCTGAAGATGCTATTTTGTGGAAAATTTAGTAGAAACAAAGGATTGGTTATACATTTCAGTCACTATTTCACTTTTACTCTTCTGCCACAGGATAAATACACATTAACCAGCATTTACAGTCTCTCTTTCAATGGATTAAAAGGTAGCTCTATATTGATTGTTGCGTTGCATGGATATTGCTATTCTATCTATTTCGCCCTCTGAACCTCGTGACTGAAGAAACTTTGAAATGTTATAGTGACCGCATGAAATATTTGGGTTCAAAAATCAATTAGGCAGTCTGCAGATTATAATATCTAGTTTAAGTGAAGGGGAAAAAACATCCTCAATAATTAAAGAATATGCTCCAAGACAATAGCTACGACTTACAGGAATAGAAATAGCTGGGAGACCAAGAAGATTTCCAGCTATTATGAATCGCATGAGGTAAGCTGCAAACAAGCAGGAAAGAAAATTCACCAAGTATGATTGGCAAAAACCGAAAAAAGAGATCATATTGAGCAAGGGAGCAATAATAAACATTACATTATCCATTTCTTCACAAGCATTTCTGCGCGAAACTTGTATCTTCAATTATTCCATAAAAGCCTTAACCATTAAATTGAGTATATCAGATCCCAAATAGTGATCCATTATTTCTTCATTGAACTGCTAGTATCAAATTATGGATTAACGGAGATATCCAGTCAGTTGGTCCCATTTCTACTATGCCTGACTATTTGCTTCAACCATTCTACTACCGTCTTACAAGATAGTGTTTGATCTACATCTCCAGTGCTAGAAGAAGAAAGGATGCTTCTGTAATATGAGAGACCGGAATGTAGCTGATTGATCTGCAACTCAAGGCTTCAATTTATAACTAGCTAACAGAACAATGGTGTGGGAAATATTAACCTATATCAAGTTCACGTACCTAATCACTTTCCAAAACATCAACGATTCTTTCATGTATTCCCTTGGAAAGAAGATCTGGAAATAGAAATAAATGCTGAGCAACTCTCGCTGGGCACAGCCTCCACTTTATCCACATATTGTGGATAATCCTGCCTAATCCAAAGCCTACATTGTTAAAGAAACCCAGGAGAGATGCTCTTTCAATGATCTGGTTGCTTGAATGGCTCGATTAAGTACCTTACCTGGAAAGAAACCACTTGGAACCGAGTTCCAAAGCTTGCCTCCCAACCCAAATACAAACATGATACAAACCAGTCATTTGCGGTTAACAACCCAACTGAATTCCCTAATGCATGGGATATACTCATATACTGACTCAATAAATTTGTATAAGCTTCGAGAAACTGTTAAGGATAGAGCGATTGATAAAGCAGTTCTTGATCATAATTTCCAATATGAAACAAACTGCTTGGTAGCAGAGCATCGATTTTCTTGTGCAGAAGACATTTACGTTTATGTAGTAAGATAACCCAAGTCATCGGACTCCATTATGCCTTAAAACAATTGAATGAAAAGCCAAAGACTCCACCATATTCATCCTCAAGCTGAATATCAGTAGTTGAAATCCTACTCTCCCCTAATTCACCAAGTCTTCACCTCCAATTCCCAAATCACTCATAAATTATACTGCCTAGCTCTTTCCAAAGAAATTTTCTTCTTTTAGCCAACCTAAAATTAGGTACAATACCATCAAGCACAGAAAATCTCATCCATTATTACACCATGCTGACAATCCATTGATTCATAGACTTGCCAATTAGGGTTTAATTTTGAGAAGATGCAGACACTGTAGCCATCAATATTTGAATTCTTGAACATAAGAGAATTAGAATTCGAACCAGAACTTGACAAGAGGTTCTTTTGCGACATAGCATCACATATCTCATCCTACTCTCAAAAATAAGGGAGTCCTTTTGTAGTATTAGAGATCAGGCATAATGCAAATTGTATGAATCCCTTTGCTTTTCAGGACCTTATTGCTGTTATATAAGCTTCAGCATGTCTACATTGTTTAGTTAGTTTTTTACTTGCACAGAAGGCTAAAAAAGAAATCTTGTGAAAACAAGGAACGGTTATCAAGATGGAATACAGACACGCTTATGTAAAAAGAATTCATGGAGCATATTCTCATAGAGACCTCAAATATGATGACAATAATTCAACTACATAAGCCAACAAAATCAAAATACAGAGACTAACCTGACACCTCATAGTTTGACTCCCCATTTTTAAGGGAACTTGACGGTATTTTAGGAGCAGTGATGCTGTTCAACAAAGAAAGATACTAAGTCAAAATTATCCATAGAATCAAATATCAATACATCAGATAAAACTTGGCATGAATACAAGTTAGCATCACTACTATACTGTATGCTGTCATGCAAAAAAGAAGTTAAGTGCCATAGTGCACTATGCCTGAAACAACAGCAAATCGATAATGCATAAAAATAAGAGATAGAAATGCTCATTCTTTAGTAAGGAAACTTATGGTAATCATGTTGTACTCGAGTAGTATAACTTGCCAACTTGGTATTCTCGTGCAGTTAACATCTGTTATTAATTCCTTTAACAACAAAAGTTTAGTTTAAGGTAATCAAACATTTACAATTTT
The DNA here is from genome assembly GCA_963920575.1 of Narthecium ossifragum. NCBI lineage: Eukaryota > Viridiplantae > Streptophyta > Magnoliopsida > Dioscoreales > Nartheciaceae > Narthecium > Narthecium ossifragum. The sequence goes on along the minus strand of OY986963.1, from coordinate 39,272,476 downwards.
TTATATTTGTGCCTAGAGTTTCGTTTTCTTTTATTTATTTATTTTTGCTTAATTGAGCCAAAGGCTGGGTACAATCAAGTGAACAACCACTCTACAGCAGAGGTTCCCTTAAAAGCAGGGGCACCTCTCCCTCACCCCCGTCAGCGCCATGTCTAGCCTGGCGAGCAAGGTCATTTGCTGAATCGTTCGAATACCATGGTAAATGCACAAAAATAACAACGCCTAATAAGACCACTAGACTCCAGACTTTCCTGAGAAGTGCCTCCAACTGCAGTAGCCAAATGTCCTTCCCATTCAGAAAATTCACCATGCTCCACAAGTCCAAATCGACAATAGCACCAGCCATCCCCCTCGTAACTATGGGCTTCAATCTGTTCCGACAATACTCAACTTGGTGTGTCCCCATCTTCCCAGCAAACCATCCCAATACCTGCAGACAAAGACCCATGACATCATAGCCCATCCGTCTGGATAACAGCACAGCTGCCTCCCCAATTACTTCTAGTTGAGTACTTATATAAGCTGCCACTAATTACGATTACATACTATAGACCAAAGCTTTGATCGGCCTTCCATATTTCAAAACATATTAGACTTGGTGTGTCCCCATCTTGCCAGCAAACCACCCCAATACCTGGAGACAAAGACCATGACACCACGACCCATCCATCTGGATAACAGCACAGCTCCCTCCCCAATTACTTCTGGTTGAGTACTTATATAAGCTTTAATTGGCCTTGCATATTTCAAAACATATTGAACCTTAACAATATAACATTTAATAGAGATAATCCCTTCTCATTTATCATCATCTGATCTTCTTATGCAAGAAAAATGAGTCCCGAGTTACTTCACTTTGTTAGGCTGATTAAAAAATAGAACAAATCTCTTAAGTTTGTGCATGTTCAAGCAAAATGATTTTCTTAATCTTCATAGAGCAACATTTCAAGCCAAATTGACTTGTGAAATAGCAAGAGCACTAGAAAGAATAATGGTAGCAAATATGGGCTTTGTTAACTGCTCCTATAGATATAGAATTTTCTGTGGCTCCAGGCCATAAGACATGATTACAGGAAATTTGTATAATTTTTCTGATCTAAAATCGTGCAGGTTCGAGAAGAATATCTTGTTCAGGAGTCCTACTTGATATTGGTGTGGGGATAACCTGACTCAGTACAATAACCAACAACGGAAGCATAACCGAATCAAGATGATATGTCAAGGGTCACCCATTCCTCTTGCAGCAAAGATCTTACCATCTCCAAAGGAACTAGAGCTACAATTCTTTTCAATTTCCATTCAAGAGTTCTTGTGGATTTCCCTGCCCTTTCATTGAGACCTTGAAAAATAAAGTGGAAATGGACAAATTACATTTCTTATGAACATATACAATATATGTCATTACAAATCTACACTAGGCTATTTGAAATACACCTGAAAAAACCTAAGGTATAATCCTAAAACCAGGTAGCCCATCAATGCCCATGACGAGTTAAACAACAATTAAAAGAAAAGACTCGTGAAAGAGGAGCAGCATATAGGTGGCCACAATGCGTTGCAATTTAAAGAAATTGTTCCCTTCTTTCCAGCTTTGGTTCTTTAGTCCCTGTCCACATGCTATAGGGAACTGCTTTACGTGTTTGCTGGATAGTAAGTCAAGCACACCTATCATCTTCCCCTTAGGCTAGAAGGGACATACATATCAGAAGATCTTCAAGAAACCTCTAGCACAACTCCGAACACTGACACAAAACTGAAATAAATTCACATAATACTTCTCGAATATTCATGATTTGAGACTCAGCTTTTGCCCCTTAAACTTGAAAGGCATCAAACCAAAGGTTGTGTTACTCATTTTTCCTCCCTTGGGGTCTAAGATTTCAAAACCAACAAACATCACCCATGGTAACAGTGATATGTTCATTTGTTTCTCATATTTACCTTCACAATCAATAATGAACAATAAAGTCAAATAGGTTCACCTTTACCCATGTCATGAAGTTTGAAAAGACTAGGCATGTCATGAATTTCCTCCCGGCGTGAGCTCTAACATGCCTGCAGGGATTCTCAAGATTTCTTCGCGAACAGCAGCAATATCAAGGATTCCTGCTACCGACCGATAACTATCGAGGCAACTGTGAATCAGCTCAAAAACGCCAACCGCATTTGGCACATAAAACCAAAAGAAAACAGGTTTGGATGAGACCTGTTAACTATCGTATCAAATAATGACAATAAACTTAAAATTAACGATTCTGGGTCTATTTGAACATGTTTCACCCGAAACCCATTAGATCGCTAGGCCCTAATTAAAAGCTAGGGCATCACGAGTTTGCGACACCCTCCTCTCTACTGCAGCTCCTTCCTTCGCAAAAGATGCCACCTTCGCCAGCTCCTCCGCCTGCACCAGGCTCCTCTACCCTCCTCTCTCTTCCTCCCCTCACTCCTATGATCTCTTCATCTGTGTCATCAGCACTAGTGTTCAGCATGGGCCAGTGCCCGGCACAATAAGTGCCAACGATATTGCAATCCTTGAGCAATATGACTATGAAATTGGAAGTTTAAACTTGATAGAGATGGAATGTATTCATCATGTTAGTCTGAATATGAAAAATCTCTAACAATCATGTTTTACAACTTTTGAAAGAGTTACTGTTTTGTAGGATAGCTTGCATAATGTGGAAGGACAATGTGAATGTGTTTTACCAATCTGTAACACATGAGCCTTCCATTGTCTTAAATTAATGGCTTCTATGATCTTTTGCCATTTGTGATTCATGAATTCCTGATCATGTGGCTCCACAGAAAAGCAGCATACATAACATGGATACAGAAGATCCATTTGCAACCCGAGTTTTACATGGAACGAAGAAAGGTTTAGACTGGATCAATCTTTGTTCACTTAGACACCAGTAAATACCCAATAAACTGGCAATATGGAACTCAGGGTCCGAGAGAGATCCTCAATAATGCAAAACATAAATATCGAGCAAACTTGACGAATGATATGTTCTTCATATAACACAAGCACAATTGTAATAGCGTCAAAAAAATATTTATCGTAATTGATGAAAACTCTTCCAGCTATAATGAAAACTTGAGCTATAATGAATCTCCTAGCTATAATGAAATTAACTATGATGAAAATTTAACAGCAGTAATGTACAACAAGAAAAGATGAATACAGGCACCTTTTAAAAAATAGTTTTAGGATAACATTTTGATGATCATAAAGCTCTATCAAAGGGATTGACTTGTGCAAGATAAAACAGAAGCAATTATCAAAACTTAATCTTACCCAGTTGTTGGCGTTACTATGACATCAACCTTCTTGAAAACTTCCATGTGAAAGTACATTAACCTTCTCCTGCCATCATGGATCAACTAACATGAATAATCACATGGGAGATTGTATTTCAAACAAAAACACCGTCTATCACTTATGATAGCATTATCTTGATTATGCTTTTCAAAGACAAAAATGTCATCACTGACTAAAAAATGGAAATAGTACAAATTAGGTCCCTGTGATGAAAAACAGTATGTAATCCTCGAGTGCAGCATCCAATAGCAGATAATCTCATCAGTTCAGGATAAATAGGGATATTATCGAAAACACAGCTTAAACAGTCACTGATTATGATATCAATTTAAATTATCTTTTAGAAGGTGTGCTGCAACTGATACGAGTAAAGACGCTCCAAACCCCTCAAGTGAGCCAGACCAACAGAGTCCGACTCAGTTGGCCCGGCCGGACCACCCAAGTGGGGCGGGGTGGCCCCACCGCCGCCCCCTCTAGGCCGGCTCCTACCAACCTAGGACCAGCTCACAACCTAGTTGGACTTGGGGAGGTCCAGTCCTGGTGAAACTAGGATTTCCTAGTCTCATATCTATCTGTAATTGCTTTCCTGGTTAGATTTGATGCTTTCCTAGTTTGAGTAGGACAGTCAATTCCCTAGTTCCAAGTTAGTTCATCTTTCCTAGTTTGTTTCTTAGTTGGAATTGTATTAGGAAATATCCTTGCTTGTTCTCCAAATAATGGACTCATATGCTTAGTAGGATTGGGACTTGGACTAGGGAGAGGTCTATAAATAGACTGTCATACCTTGTATTCTCATGCATGCTTAAATTAATAAAAAATCTAGCCTGAACTCCACCAAGCCCCCTCTTCTCCACTTCTCCTGTTCGGCTCTGTCCCAAACACCACCGCCCGCCACCGCTCTGCCTTCCTCCGCATATTATCATGCATGCTAAAATTAATAAAGAATCCTAGTTCTAGCAACCTAGAGCTACCCTAAACTCCACCAAGCCCTCCTATTATTCTCCTCTTCTTCCGTTCAGCTCCGTCCCGAGCATCACCGCCCACCGCCACTCCGCCTTCCTTTGACGGCCATCCAAGGCGGCCAATCACCATCACCCGCCGCAAAGGGCGGGTATCGCACGGAAGGCTCAAGGCCGCCCTTGAGCCCAGTCACCGTCTCAAGGAGCTTGGGCCAGCTTCCCTAGGCCACCGCCCTCCTCTTTAGTCCTCCTCCTTGGATCCGGTCAACGGCAAGGAGAAGTGCCAACCTTCTTCCTTGGTTGCCTAAAAGGTCGATATCCTATCTCTTCTTCTCTACTTTTGTATTCTTCTTCTTGGAAATAATTAGTGGAAGTAGAAACTATCCCTTCCATCCTCCATCGAATTCCTGACACTTCTCCTACTAAGAGGTTTCCAACCTACTTTTAGCTAAAAACTAGTTAATTTGTTGAGCAAGCAACCATAGGCAAGGAGTGAAGGATTGATCCGGCCTCTTCACTGGTCGTCAAGATCCCAAAACCCAACAAGAGACCGGGCACCATGGCTTACGAACAGGCAGCTCATAACAACTTTGTATCAGAGCTATGTTTATGCGACTCTCACTCCGAAACAGAATCCGAGTCAAACTCAAACTTGGAGGACATGTCTGGAAGCAATTTGAGTTCCATGGAGAAGCTATTGGAGCAATTCAAGGTGAGCCAGGAACTCATGATGGCCCAGTTCGAGTAGAGGCTGGAGCAGATGAACCAGAGATTTGAGAGCCTGGTGATGACCCAGGTTGTTGGCGTCTCCTCTTCCACCGCCGCCGCCTCCACCACCTCCTCTGTCAGTTACTCCCCCGAAACGGTCGCGCATGGACTTCCAGAAGTTTGATGGATCTAGAGATCCGACAGACTGGATCCTAAATGTTGAGCAGTAACTCGAGTTCCAATCAGTTGCCGAAATCAAGGTCCGATTCACATCATACCACCTCGAGGGTGATGCGCAGCAATGGTACCAGTTGGCTAAAGGCTCCGAAGAAACAGTTGCGTGGACTTCCATTTGAGGAGCTCTCCACGCACGCTACGGACCGACATTATACAAAGAGCCTTTTGGGGAGATCTCCAAGCTCTAATAGGAAGGGTCCGTCAAAAACTATAAGATTCGCTTCAAGACGTTGCTAAGTAGGACAACCAACATCCCCATAGATGTGGCCATTAGTTTATTCATCAGTGGACTGAAGCCATAGATTTGGTACGACATGCAGCTTGGCAGGCCCCCGAGGATGGCAAAAGGCATACGCCTCGCACGGACGTACGAGGCAAAGCACTGGGCCAACCGGCAGAGTAACCCCTAACGGCCGGCCCCGACACCAGCGATCAGGGCTACTCCCCGGCCTGGTCCACAGCCCTATACAACGAGTTTGAGTGCAGTTCGAACTCTAATCCCCGCTTCGGCTAGAATTCCTCCTAATAGTAGTTGGAATCGGACTTCGAATTCAAACCCAAATCTGTCTCATAGACCTACTCCAATTACATGACAGTTGGCTCCTAATGTGATACAACAATGACGAGCTCAAGTATTGTGCTTCATATGCGATGAGCTTATACACCGGGACAACAGTGCAAGCAACTCTTCATCATTGAGGTCAGCAATGAGGAAGCCAATCCCAACCTAATCCACCTTGAGCTAGAAGCAGAGACGGAAGAAGTTTTTGAAGACTTCCCGGCATAAGCTCAGGTGTCCCTCCACGCCTTGACGGGGATCGCCCAACCCTAGAGAAAGAAGAAGGCAAGGGTCAGGGCATCCACATAGGCACCCACCGCCTCTAGCAAGGCAAACCAGGACCGCAAAGCCGGTTGAGTCCGACAAACCCCAAAGTCTCTGGAATTCCTTGTTATCTCTAGCCTGCTTCATCAGTGGTTAGAACCGATCCGGAAAGATACCCAGGAGAATCCGGCCTTTCAAGAACTCATGAAGAAGATCCAGGGAGAAGAGATCAGAGGAGCACGAAAGGTCAAGAATGGAATCTACTCTTCCAAGACCGCATCTATCTCATAAAGGACTCTCCTGTGATACATGTGATCTTCAAAGCAGCACACATGAAGGCGTGGCCAAGATGTGGCATCAACTTCGAGCGGCCTTCCACTTGAAGGGCCCTAGAGCAGGATCAAGGCCTTCATCGGGGAGTGTGGCACTTGTCAACGGCACAAGACCGAGACCCTCAAGCCGGCAAGACTCCTCCAACCTTGGCCGACTTCTACTGAGGTGTGGTCATATGTAAGCATGGATTTCATCAACGGCCTCCCTTCATCACGCGGGTATACAACCATCTTGGTAGTAGTGGATTGCTTCTGCAAGTACGCGCACTTCGCACTACTACGACACCCTACTGCTTTCTCCGTCGCCAAGCTCTCATTTGATACAATCTTCAAGCTACATTGGATGCCAACCACCATCGTATGTGACCATGATCCAGCCTTCACCGACAAATTCAGGCAAAAACTTTTCAAGCTGCAAGGAATCAAGTTCAACTTTTTCTCCGTCTACCATCCTCATATTGATGGTCAAACTGAGGTAGTGAATTGAACCCTAGAGATGTACTTACGCTCATGTACTTACGCTCCTTTTCAGGTGAATGACCAACGGAGTGGTCCCAATGGTTGACTTAGGCGGAATTCATCTACAACAAGAGCTAACACTCTAGTTTACAGAGGACACCTTTGAGGTTCTCTATGGGCGTGAGCCACCTCCTCTACTCTCCTACATGCCAGGGATAGTAAGGTCAGAGTCAGTATATCACTACTTAAGGGATGGTATTAGAGAGGATGCCTACCACTTAGCCTTGCCAGCCGACTGATGAGTACACCCTATCTTCCATGTTTCTCTTCTAAAAAAACATGTTGGCTCAGAGATCACACCAGTGACCGAGCTTCCTAATCGAGTCCAGTACAAGCCAACCCTCTTCACTCAAGCTATCTTAGATCAATGCTGACACCAGAAGCTCGAAGAGGTGATAGTTCATTGGAAGGATCACGGTCGTGAAGATGCGACATTGGAAAACCTAGCAGTCTTCGCAGAGCGCTTTCCACAGTTCGGCCTTGAGGACAAGGCAATGCTCGAAGTGGGAAGGGATGATATGAGTCAAGACCCTCCAGACCCCTCAAGCGAGCCAGACCAACTGATTCCAACTCAATTGACTCAGCCGGACCACGGGGGAGGTGGAAGGTGGGGCTCGCCCAAGTGGAGCGGGTCCCACCTTGGGGAAGCGTGGCCCCACGACCACCCCCTCTAGGTCGGATCACCCAACCTAGGACTTGGGGAGGTCAGTGAAACTTGTATTTCCTAGTTCTCACATCTATCTTTAATTGCTTTCCTAATTAGATTTAATGCTTTCCTAATTTGAGTTTGATTCCCTAATTCCAAGTTAGTTATTTCCTCTTTCCTAGTTTGTTTTTTAGGTGGAATTGTAGTAGACAATATCCTTGCTTGTTCTCCCAGTAATGGACTCTTAGGCCCTGTTTGGTTCGGGGATAGGGAATCCATCTCCCGGGTTAAGCCAACTTTATCCCGGCATTGCAGCAAAACACCCTCTAATCCCCATTTTTATCTCCCACTTTTATCCTCATTCCTATCCCCAGTTTTCAACCAATCATTACTACTTTTTCCCGTCTTTTCAACCAATCATTACCACTTTTTCCCTTCTTTTCAACCAATCATTACTACTTTTTCCCTAATTTTCAACCAAACATTACTATTTTATCCCTACTTTTCAACCAAATACCACACATATCCCACTACTTATCCCACCATACTAATTCTTATTCCTCCAATCCCAGAATTGCTTATCCCGCAACCAGACGGCACCTTATGATTTAGTAAGATTAGGACTTGGACTAGTGAGAGGTCTATATATAGACCATCATACCTTGTATTCTCATGCTTGCTAAAGTTAATAAACAATCCTAATTCTAGCAACTTAGGGTTACCCCAAACCAAAGATTGTTGCACCGATGGTATGCACCATACCGGCAACCTACCGGCACGGTAAGTACCACAGGTACGATGCGTACCGACCCGGTACGCCACCATGCTAGTCTTTTTTAATTAAATCTAAATCTCAATCTCGATCTTTACCGGTATCTTTATCTCAATCTTTATGTTTATGTTTATCTTTATCTTTATCTTTATCTGAATATTTATCTTTTATCTTAATTTATCCCCATCTATATCTATATCTATCTAAATCTAGATCTTTTTTTATCTATATTTAGATCCATTATTAACGTAAGATTGCATTAATTAGGATGGAGCGATACGAACTTGCCGAAACTGGTACGTAACGCCATGTGCCGGTCGAAACTTTATCTGGCCGAAACTGGTACGTATCGCCACGTGCCGGTTGAAACTTTCGACTGGCTCTTAACGGGCTCCCACAAACCCCATACGTGGGAGTTTTTTTTTTACTTGGTTAGCTACCGGCACGATAAATGCCAGCCGGTACGCATAGTATCGGGCGGTACGTCAAATCTTGCCCCGAACTCCAAGCCGTCCTCCTCTTCTCTTTCACTCCCGTTCGACTCCGTCCCCTGCCACTCTGCCTTCCTCCGCCGGCCGTCCAAGGCGGCCGATCACCACCACCACTCGCCGCAAAGGGCAGGCATCGCATGGACGGCACAAGGCCAACCTTGAGCCCCGTCGCCATCTCAAGTAGCTTGGGCCGGCTTCCCCATCTGTTGCCCTCCTCTTTGGTCCTCCTCCTCGGATCCGGTAAATGACAATGAGAAGTCCCAAACTTCTTCCTTAATTGCCTAAAACTCTCCTCTAAGGTCCAGATCCTATCTCTTCTCTCTACTTATTTATTCTTCTTCTTGGAAGAAATTAGTAGAAGAAGAAGCTATCCCTTCCATCACTTCTCCTACAAGCCGAGGGGCTTCCGACCTACTTCTGGCCAAGGACTGGTTGACTTGTTGAGCAAGCAACCATAGACAAGGAGTAGAGGACTGATCCAGCCTCTTCACCGTCATCAAGATCTCAAAACACGACAGGAGACCATGCACCATGGCTTAGAGCAGGCAGCTCGTAACAACAACTAAGTATGAATTCCATGAGCAATGCTTTTACTTGGAAGAAGATACAAGAATAGAAGGAAATGTATTTGTTCAGGCAGCAAGTATGAGGGAATAATGAGCACAAAAAACAAGATTTATGAGATCAAGATGTGCACTCATCTCAGAAAGTATCTATTTCATAAGGGTATAGACAAGCACTTTACTTTAATGTAATCTGAAGAAGAAGAATAAGTGATTCAGGGAATCTACACCTAAGAAAAAAAAGTAAAGTCTTAAAGTCTTGTTTTACTACTTCCATTCTGGACCAATAACTCAAATCATTCAGGTCAGGTAATCTATGCATATTCTTAACTCACCTAAGGCGCTGGGCAGCAACATAATCTGCTGCAGAGAATGATCTGAAAAGTGCCAAGCTGATTCTAGTGTCAAGTGTTAACTCAGCATCTCTTCTACATAACAAAAGAAAGAAAATCCTTAAAACAATGAAAACACTCACTAAACATACATGATTTTCATCTATCAGAAAGTGGCAAATAATCATGATTGTGAAACCTGGCAGCTAACAGCAAAAAAACAGTTGAACCTTGGCAATCTTAACCAAAATAAATATTTGTGCTTGCAGTAAATTGGTAATCATACCCATCTTCGCAATGAGGGTTCAATGCACATAAGGATTCTGATCCAATTGAAACAATGTGGGCAGTGCGCATCTCTTGCAGCTCTGGCAGTATTATTTCCATCATCTTGGAGCAAAAAATCATTGTTGTAGCATCTCAAAGACACAAGACGTGCATATAGGCACACACGAGCAAGTAGATTCTCATATGAACATGTCAATCAACTTTTAAAAAAACACAGCCTATAGTGTCTGTCACTAAATTTTGAAGAGAAGACACCACTACCATTAATGGAATGTCATAGGTGGAAGACTTACTTGACACCCATAAATATCTGAAAGTAGATTAAGAACATTCGCGCACTTTGTGGAGATATCAGGACAGCTAACGTCATTAAACCACTGCAAATGTAGTCCAAGTCAAACCAATGTTTTAGTCCCCATGATGGTTGACATATTCAGTCTGAAGCACATAAGACATACCTCCGTATATTTTCCAAGTTTCAATGATCGCAAGACATCTAAATTTACTGGTGATGACAGATTTGGCAAACAAAGTGGCGACTGCAAGAAGCTAGAAAATTGGTTACTGATAGTTTGACTATGTTTGTTCTTATAAGCAAATATGCATTGCAGCATACAAGAGGGACAGATCGCAATAAAAATAAGAATAAAGAAGCCAAATAGCAAACTATATGCAGGACTTGTTTCAGAATTGCAGAATCTCCACTTCATCCCTCTGGAATCCAAAAAAGGAGTAAAGTAAATGGTTCTTATATTATGCAGTTTCCGCAACGAAACAATAACAGAGACCAAAATATCATGTTAAATGATCTAACTCATCTACAATATTGCATGATATACAGATTGCATCTACGAACAAGGACTCGTAGAGAAGCAATATTCAAATTCTAATGGTGGCAGTAGTAACTAGGAAAGAAAAGCAACAGACACTTTCCAAAAGGTTTCTTAGTCCACAAAGGCAGCGATAGTAAAACCCCATAAAATAATAAGCAAAAGACAAGAAATAGCATCATGTGTGTATGTTTTCTAAATGATGATGAGATGAGATTATATAACTGGGTTCAAACTGGTTTTATCAGCAGGTGAGGAGCCAGCAACTGCAGCATACCTGAAAGTTAAAAGTCATTTGTATCAGAATGACAAGTTAGCAAATTCAATATGGAAATTCCCTCGTACAGTCTAAAAAACAATGACATACAGGAACAAGTAATCTTGGAAAAGGATGTAAAAGATCTGGGGTTATGCAAATTTAAAGTCAAATGAAATGCAACACCAATAACTCCACAAAATGTTAAAGAGAATGTTCAATGCTCTCAGACTCGTGGTTATAAAATTACAAGCCAACATTATTAAGGTTTTTTGTCCATAATTCACAACATCCATTCCATCCTACTGTACAATTTAAGTAATTATTTTCACGAAAGAAAGAGTGTTGCTTATAAAATTTTTCCCATATCAGAGTAAATAATACGAAGTGTGCAAACAATATCAAGATAACTAATAACCAAATCAACATTCTTACACAAGCATAGAATCCTCGACAGTAGCAGCAATTGGAGAAGCAACTTCAACAGTCCCAAAATCACATAATGCTCTACAAAATAGTAGTTGGAAACCACAAAGTTAAGCTCTGAAAAACAAAGGGACAACATCAACATCTATCACATTTCAGCATAGACTAGGGAACATAATACTTACAGCTTAACCACTGGCCAAGAGTATACATAAAAAAAGAAGATGAAAGCATCTAACATACCCCTTGGGAAACAAAGGGGTAACAAGTCTCCCTCCCTCTCTCTCTGCTACTTGACATACAGTATTCTACGCCCAGGTAAATAGGCCCAACTGATAAAAAAAGAAACATTAAATCCAATTCTGCGTCAGTCATCTGATTGTCATTGATCTCAATTAGTTAGTTTATTACTCAACCTAGCTTCTTATGATAAACCTTATGGAGATAACTAATGAAATGTGTGAACCCTTTACTTTGCCAATAGTGTTGAGGAAGTCTGGATGGAGTTTCTATTTATGGTTTTCGCTTTTCTTGCACTCCAACTGCGTACGTGTTAAGTAAAGATGCATCCTTTTTTACTCGTTTAGTAATCACTAAAGGAGGACTTGATAAAATGCTCCAAACAACACTAAGAGATAATCAAGATTTATACTTTTATGGTGGTAGGATGAGTCATCCAAACACCAGAAGCGAGAATCTCCCACTGAGTACACGAACTTGGGCCAAATGGGTGCATCATCCAAGTGGATTGAGTCCCTCTATCATATGATGCATGCTCCATATGACCCTAGGTGTAAAGAAAGTTTTGCTTATAATCATTAAAGAGAATGGGCGTTTTGGGCTGCAAGAAGCTGGAGAAGAATAGACCTTCCTGATAACTTAGTTCCTAGGAGTCACTTCCTTACAAGTTTGTTTCACTTCTACTATTTGGTAGCTGTCTAAGGGTAACATTAGGAAGTTTTATAGCATTGACAGGCAACAAATTTGATGAGAGGCATTTACTCCAAAATCCACTGAACTATCAACTATGCATAAGACTACTAAATTCAGAATTCCAAACACCAGCTTAAAGGAGAAGGTGATGTCATACTTGTTTAATAGCCTTGCATATTGAATACAACAAAAGCCTTCAGAGCTTGAAGACATATCAGTGGTGATATTTCAACACAACAAAGTAACAAACTAATGATTTGAAATGATTTTGACCTCTCAGCTTTGTGGCTTATTTTATAAAAAAAAACAATATTGACCGGCTTGAAGAACCAATCCAGCATTTCATCAAACTTCATAGATCCCACCATGAATAACTGAAGATAAGAAGCTTGTAATGAGAAGACCCGAGCAGTGGAACAGACTATTAGCATGTCTAATAATATGTGTGTGGCAAGGAAGTGGAGTACCCTCCATAGCACATTTTCCATCTACAAACGATATGGTTGTACATATATACTAGAATCTCTCTTCTCAAAGTTCATTCTCTCTCCAGTTATCCTACACTAAGATGCCTTGTGTCAGGATGTAGAGGGAGTTTAAAAGTTAGCCTCTACAGGCAGTAGACAATCTGAGCCATGAGCACTTGCCAAGTAAATTTGCAACAACATGGAGTGGGAAGAAACTCCCATTTCCATGGAAACATGCTTAATTTTCACCTTTTGATGTTGTCTTCATATCCATTCCTGACTACAATGCAACCAATAACTTCGTCCATGAACATAAGAATGTGCAAAGGACAGAAGTTTACCTCCTCATGGAGAGTAACGATATAGAAAAAAAATGAAGCTATATCGCTAGTGTATGAAAACTAGTGAATGATGACAAACTTTTAAGCATTTGAAAATTACCCCTCCATGTCGGTTCGCCCATATGTTGTCTTTAGTCCCACTACACCACAAAGTGATGATGGAATTCTCACTGAACCTGCTTTGAGCACAAAGTTAAACTTGACCTGACAAAAATTAAACAAAAATCTAATCGAACAAGGACTGTATTTTACAACCTCCACCATCTGTTCCTATCGCAGCTGAGCAAAGTCCTGATGCTACAAGTGCTGCTGGTCCAGAGGAGGATCCACCTGTATACCTCTCAATTGAATGTGGATTTCTTGTTGTTCTGTGACAAATATCACAAGAAAGATAATTCTAGAACTGCAAAGAAAACATTATGATAGGGCCTAGGAATTATGCAATTAAAAGTTGGAAGAAATTATCACGGGCCTACAAAAATAAACTAGTAAAGAACATTTTTCACTTCCTTGCAGCTATCTTGGGAATAATTTAGACAAACAGGTTAGGAAATTAAATCTAAGCAGCAGCAACAATAACAACAACAACAACGCTAAAGCAAACAGAAACTTGCAGAAGTCTCAAACCCAAAGCACGGTAGCCCCTCTCCATTTATTCCTCCAAATTCTTAGTAGATCAAGCTCAAAGCTGGGCGCCAACAGGGAATTGAAGGTGGTATAAAGGTATATGATTACTACAGTACCATATTGCTAAATTATTCAAAAATAGACGAACAATTTATATAACAACTAACAACAATAGCACATGACCTTCCTCCCTTTCCAGAAGTTCCCCATAACCTTCTTGTTCTGCATAAATGTGCAAACTAGAAGATTTTGCTGGTCATTGAGGAAGCTGAAGAGTCTCTCCAAGTTCATTTTAGATGCCTCATAAAGGAATACGAGTTGTTTGGTCTCCTGAATCCTTTCATCTCTTATGGAACGAAATAACAATTAGATTCACATTAGCATAATCCAATAGAGGTCCTAAAAACTTCTTTCATCTCTTGGTATGCTTCACGATTGTCTGTCTATAAATTCAAGACATAGCCCATCATAACAACCATCATTAAAAAAAAAATTAAGACATTGGGCAAGGTTTTTCTTTTTTTTAAGAAAGAGATGACCTAATCGGATGGTACGAATTTCCAATCATGATTTATGTGCTAGTTGGCCCTAGCTACATGCTATCAGACTCAAACTATCTAGTTATAACGCATACCTAATGAATTCTACGGTTTGAAAGCTTCCTACAAAAAACAAATCCAAACGTCATGTTTTTTGGTGTCTAACTTTTTCTGAAGGTGGAGATTCCATTCAGGAAGTGTAACATGCTAAGGTATCTTGAATAAAAGAAATAGTTGCAAAAGCTTTAGGGGGCGTTTGATTGCGTGAATCGTTGGTGCAGGTGCATCACGGGATGCATGCATCGTGGGATGGGATGCATGCATTGTGGGATGCATGCATCGGCCATCTGATGCTGGTGTTTGGTTTGCCTTTGAGATCATATGATGCAACATTATTTATATAATGTTCACATTAAAATAATATATATATATTATATCTCAATAATATATATATATATTATTCATATAAAATTCACATAATGATGCAATAAAGTTAAATTTTAATATACATATTAAAATATCATATTATTTTAATCTCAATAATATATATATATTATTATATATATCTCAATAATATATATATACTATTCATATAAAGTTCACAAAATAATGCAATAAAGTTAAATTTTAATATACATATTACAATATCATATTATTTTAATCTCAATAATATATATATATTATATATATCTCAATAATATATATATACTATTCATATAAAGTTCACATAATGATGCAATAAAATTAAATTTTAATATATATATTAAAATATTATATTATTTTAATCTCAATGATATATATATATATATTATTGATATAATGCTGTGAATATATATATTAAAATTTTATTATATTATGTTTGATTTGCCTTAGGGTCAGTGTCGGGTGCGTCGGTGAAAGCTCGCGCGAGGGTGCATCGTATGAAACGGTCGTTTCATATGATGCACGAAATCAGTTGAAAATGCATTGTGTGATGCATGCGTCGCGCGATGCGCCGTGCAAACCAAACGGTGGATCGGAGTATCAAGGTGCATCACGCGATGCACCCTGTGAACCAAACAGGAGATTGGTGCATCATACACCCAAACCAAACATGCCCTTGAAGATTTTCAAATGCTTCTCTAGAAGGATAAGTAGCTTTTCAAGTTTTTATGTCAGATATTATTATGAAATGCAGCATATGGAAGAGTGGGAAATATAGGTTCCAACTATTTATCTCAAGATTCTTGTTCATGAATTACCAAAATTATAACATCGTGCTGATGTATACACTTTCTTCTATGTGATTAAATCTAATTGTTACCAGCTAACTACAAGTGACAAAGTCTAAGAATCCAAATCTACAAAAAGAACCTATAGGTACTGGAACATGTGATCTCACTCTTCTTTGTCGCAAGATGGAAGAATATAGCTTTATGAAACATAAAAGAAGTATGCCCATCAAAGCTTTATATTTAATTAGTTGAAAAAAGGTACATACAAGCAATTGAGTTTAGTGTTTCTAAAACTGAATTATCAGAATTACCGGAAGACAGAGCCGATAATCCAGTCCTTCACGAAAAGAAAGAGACACATCAACACGCACACTTACTTTCAAAGGTAAACTAGCAAACAAGTTTATCAAATCACAAATAGTTCACTAAATATAGTTTGAGGGTGGAATTCACCAGTTCCAACGGTATAATTTGAGGATTGCAAATTCAGAAATCTGTTCGAACTTTTAAGTAAAACGGCCAATTGACAATTCTTTCCACAAGACCTGTCACCTAATCCGATATACATGAGAGTGCTTCTACTTTCCTAGTGCTACTATCACCCTCAATGCTTCTCTCTTTAGATATATAGCATATTCAAAATTTGATAAGCCAGCATAATTTCCACTCTTTAATTTCTTGAATATAAGACTATCGACCACCAACAAAGTAACGAGTAAATCGTAGCTACCACAAAATGCAGCACATGTCGAACAGAGATGCAAGTGAATAGAGTTATTGACATAATTGTCTTTCATTCCAAAGAGTTCCAAGGGCAATTATAGAGCATCAATAGAATTTACCCCTTTCATTGCTGTAGCTTATAGACCATATTATAGCGAGAGAGAAGAGATTGATTCAAGTAGACTGTAAAGTAAAACAGCAGGAAAGTAAGATTTGCCCCACCCATAATTTGGATTGTTTCCAGTAGTACCAAGACCTAACTCATGCATGTTTGCCTTTCCTATAAATATTACACCACATTTCCGCAATCTAGCAACACAAACTGCATCTCGTTTGACAGGACGAACCTTGTCAAACCATGTTGTAGCACCTGAAAGCCAGAATAACCAAGCATGCTTTTTAAAATATTGAAATTTCCGCAAAATCCCATGAAGATAATTTAGATAGCTTTCTCACCTTTAGTTGGATATGGATAGCAATCTATATCATCCTTGATGGCCATGAATATGCCATCTAAGATGGATAGGGGGTTTCCTGTGCTTGGCAAAGTTTTACCAATATATGTTAGCCCAATAATGTAGGAAATTAGACATACTTGTAAGAAACACACTTTCTGGCTTTCATGTTAAATAGCATGGAGTTACATCATTCCCTTTATCCAAATATCAGCCTTTTATATACTACCTTCTGCAAATCTCTGTGTGGAATCTGCAGCTTGCTTCCGCACCTCTTCTGCATCGAAATAAATTAACAGTGGCATGGACGGCTTCTTATTATTAATATCCTCGATGGCGGCAATGATATGCTCCACGACCTAGAGGTTCAAAAGTCCATTCTTCTGCAGTTAGATAGTTGGGAATCATCAACCACAGGAATTCAGTAACTTACAATCGATGGGGTTGTGATGCTAGACCGATAAGCATGTGCATAGTCACGGATCTTCCAGTACAAAAAGGAAGGACTAGGGTCAGAATTCCAGCTTGAAGAAGGATCATAAGGGGTGAGACACTCCAAGGCTGATTCGATGCGGATAGAAGGGTCTTTGTCTTCATCCATGATAACTACCCCGTGTTCTTGTTCTGAAATTTACGCAACAGTTATAGAATCAGAGAGACATGGATGATGAGAAGGGTCTTTGTCTTCATCCATGATAACTACCCCGTGTGTCTTGTTCTGAAATTTACGCAGCAGTTATAAATTCAGAGACATGGATGATGAGAAGGGTCTTTGTCTTCATCCATGATAACTACCCCGTGTTCTTGTTCTGAAATTTACGCAGCAGTTATAAAATCAGAGACATGGATGATGAGTCAGGGCATCAAAATGCATGAAATAAGAAGCACCAAATTTCTGATGGTTCTTAGTGTGATAATCGATAGTGCCAGCCAAATATGGTTTTATATCTGAGTTTTGTAGCCTACTAGCCAATTCTTCAAAGTAGACCCTAACCACAAGATCTGAGCACACCACTACCACCAAATCTCGGAGGCAATCGTGTCCAGAGCTCAATGACTCCGACCACGGGGACCAAAACCCGAGACGAGGAAGAAACTTATCCTCTGACTAATGTATTGCATATGCATCTTAGCCACAACACTAGATGTCAAGTGATAGCGCCCCTGTCAGCGCAAGATCGTAATAAAGAGACAAGTGACGAGATTTTCTTATGGGTTGAAGATTATCCAAGAAAGTGCTTCTTACCCTGAGGGGGGAACTCCGGTTTGAACATGGGCTTCTCAGGGATCACGGTGCTCTGCAACATCTGCCAATCAGAAACAAGAAGGATTCTAAGCATCTCAGTGGATTTCTAACCAAGACTGAGAGATAGGAGTAAAAAGAGGACCTCGGGGATGTGATTCTGACGCTTCAAGAATGACGTGATGAGAGATCCCAAGAGTGGGGCTTCGACCATCCAGACGAAGAGCTTCAACGCGAACCCCGTAAGATGAGGAGCTGGTAATAACGTCCACCGCGAAAAAGAGAGCGCTTTAATACAAGAAGAGGAGAGAAATGAAAAAGAAAGGATGCCACCTGACGATCCACCAAGATGGGTGCCAGAAAGGCGAACCTTGGACGTGCTCGAGTTGATACTTGAAGGCAGAGACATCCACCTCCTCCACCGGCAGCATCATTCGTTTCTTTCCCATGTCGCCGAATTCCCTCCCTTCGACTACTGCCTCCCGGACCGGGGTCGGGGTGTTGTCACTTGTCAGTCAGCTTCTTCTCCGGAGAACCAGATAGGATATATATCGGGATTTATTAATCCATTAATAAAGAGGGTCCAGGTAGTTGAGTCGGCGCTGGGAATTTAATAAACCTTACAACAAATTGAAGGGACCCTTTAAAGCCGA
This sequence comes from Narthecium ossifragum, assembly GCA_963920575.1. NCBI lineage: Eukaryota > Viridiplantae > Streptophyta > Magnoliopsida > Dioscoreales > Nartheciaceae > Narthecium > Narthecium ossifragum. The sequence continues at coordinate 39,253,777 of OY986963.1, read as the reverse complement.
GCCGGCTGAGGGGGGCTGCTGGAACCGTTCGGCCAGGGCCAGCGGCCACGACTGGGTGTGGTGACGATGATTCCAGCCGTGGCATTGGTCAAACAGGTCTATAGGACGCTATCGGGCCGTAGTTGTTGACTTGTCCGTGGGCCAGGACGGTGGCCACTTCGAAGTAGTTGCTTCACTTTTCAAAATCATCAAAACAGGATCGGAAATACACCACAGTTTTTGCCATGTGCATCCAATAAAATCTTTTTTTTAATACCAAACGTATCATTCACCTCTTTTAACTCAAATACCATTCTCACCATCTCATCGTCAAACATCCGCCTCACCGTCGTCCAAAGCTCCGACCGACTGACTTCTCTCCGTCATATTATCTCCTAATTTTGATCAATTTGTTTTTTTAATACGACGAGGATGAAGTGGATAGCGACCACCAAATCTATGACCATCCTACCGCAGCCCAAACCTCTTTGACTCAAATATGGTCGGTCAGGACCGGCCGACCCTATTAGATAGGGTTGATTGGTTCTCGTCGCACATACATAATATGTTCAGTGGAAACCGACCGATCTTACGTAGATATTTATGTGACTAACTATGTTCAAAAACCTAATCTAAGCTAATAACAAAATACATCTATAATTATTAAATTAGATGACTGCACTAACAAACAATAAGTCAAACAAACAAACCATCCCTCGAACAAACACAATAAACAAACAATAAACCTTAGGCTATGTTTGGTGTGGGGTTAAGGGTAACCCCCCTTAACCCCCCATTTATCCCCAAACAAGATTGGGGTTAGCTAATGGAGTTAGGCGGGGATAAATTTATCCTGGGTTAAGCACAATTAGTTTTCAAAGCCTACACCATGACCTAAATTACTATACTACCCTCAAATGATGTTGTTCTAATATGGGCATATTTGGTTGCTGAGAAGTGAGCTGAAGTGGAGTGACTTTTTGGGGAGTGACTTCACTGGAGTAATTTTATGGGAAGTGACTTTCTGGGATTTTCTAAGTTCTGGTGTTTGGTTGGTGCTTGAAGAGCAGATATGGTTAAATTATTAAATTAATGTGGACCAATCACGATGTGATACGTGGCATGTGGGACCCATTTATATTAATTTTTTATTACAGTATGATATTATTAATATTAAAATAATACTATTTTGGATGATGTGGATCAATCACGATGTGACACGTGGCATGTGTGACCCACTTATATTAATATTTTATTACATAATGATATTATTAATATTAAAATAATACTATTTTAGATGACGTGGACCAATCATGAGGTGACACGTGGCATGTGTAACCCACTTATATTAATATTTTTATTACAGTATGATATTATTAATATTAAAATAATACTTTTTTGGATGGCATGGACCAATCACGATGTGACACGTGGCATGTGTAACCCACTTATATTAATATTTTTATTACAGTATGATATTATTAATATTAAAATAATACTATTTTGCATGACATGGACCAACCACGATGTGGCACGTGGGACCCACTTATGTTAATATTTTATTACATTATGATATTATTATTATTATTAAAAAATGCTATTTTGGATGACGTGGACCAATCACGACGTGACATGTGGCACGTGGGACCCACTTATATTAATATTTTATTACATTATGATAATATTAATATTAAAATAATACTATTTTGTATGTCATGGACCAATCACGATGTGACACATGGCACATGGGACCCACTTATATTAATATTTTATCACAATACGATATTATTAATATTATTTGCCACTTCTCGGCGTGCCATTATATATAAGGGCATTTTTGGTATTAGCTACAAATTCTATCATTATCCCCAGCAATCAGTACTACTTATCCCCAAACACCAAAATGAGAATAAATTTATCCCCACTCCTAAACCCCACTTTTCTAACCCCAAAATTCATTAACCCCCCTTAACCCGGAATAACGTAACCCCATACCAAACGGGGGCTAAACCCTCAAACAAACAAACAATAAACAAACTAAAAACAAACAAACAACATGCATGGAATGCATGGGCGATTCGAGTAGAATTGGTCGGCCATAGATGGCGGACCCATTCCACTCGAATCGGTCAAGAGTGGGCGAATTTCCGTTTATTTTGTTTTTATTTGGTCGACTGTCGGCCTTTGAACTTTAGCTGGCCAGTCATCGACCAGAGATCTGGGAGGTAGAGGACACTGAGGACGCAGTCGCCAACCAGGTCGTCGGGAGGTAGAGGATGGTGAGGGTAAATTATGAACATTATGAGAAAAGGGCATGGTTTACGCAATAAAAACACAGTATTTTCAAAATCAAGTGGGGTGTATTTAGAAATAGGATATTCCTAGTAAAAACGACGGTGTATTTAGAATCACCAATGAAATATATGGAGTTTTGGCTCAAACTGAAACTTCAAACCTCAGCTCACCTGGCGACCATAGCAAACACTTCATTAGCTCACCGGGTTTCTCTCCATAGTAGTAGTAGTAGAAGGATGAGTTTAGTATGTGACTCGATCTTCTTGCGTGGTTCGAGCTATTCAGGTGCTCTTTGTGTGCGAGTCCACCGGGTCTGCAGTTTGGAACCTGACAAGCACATGAATGGCCCGCTAACAATATGGAGGCCTCATAGACCTTCGGTCTAGGAGAGTGCGCCTGTGACGCCTCAGGGCGAGCTAGGCACAAGCCTTGGCCTTGAGAGTCGAGACCTTGCTCCCGTCCTAGCCTATTATTTGTCAGTTTGGAAAAGAAAAAAGAGTGTTGATTTGTGTAAATGGCCACATGGCATGTGCATTGCACATGCCTCCAATTGGTAGTGGGATACCGATAAGTTGATCTAGTCCATTGGTACTACAATACCGATGGACTACATCAATTGATCGGTATCTCACTACCGATAACTACTTATTCGATTTATCGGTAGTGAGATACTGATCAATTGATGTAGTCCATCGGTAGAACGCTACTAATGGACTAGATCAGTCAATCGATATCCTGCTACTGATTGGAGGCATGTGCAATGCAGATGTCATGTGGGCATATACCCAAATCTTTATTCTAAGAAAAATTCCATAAAGAATAGCAAACAACCAAACACTTCCGCGTGATTGCTATGTCTTCGTTGTTGTCGCGCGAGATTTCTATCGTATCCTACCTTCTTTCACTTGGTTAGTGCTAATAGTTCTTAGCGTCTTCCTCTCGTTATTCCTGATATCACGTTGTCATCGATAATGGGACATTTTTATGGCTCACAACCGCTTAGGATCGGGCATTAGTTGGAGCCTATGGGCTTTTGACTCGATCCCAGCAAGGGCAAGGTGATGTAAAACGTGCTCGGATTCACTTCAGGATGTCTGGCGCGGATCCCACAAGACGGTATATGTGGGTATTCAAGCCTTAGGATAGCGTGAACGGCGTCCGCTCCGTTTCCATTTTTTGGAATCTGTCGACGCGCCAAACGATGGAACACGGGATCTGGAATCCGCCGATTCTCGATTCCGTCAGATTCACTCTCATTCAGCCCCATTTCATGCATCCAAACATGTCCTTCATGACAATCATCCATATAGGGTGGGTAAGGTTCTGATTTTGACCATTCCAATTTCCAAGTTGCCTAAAGATCGATGGACAAATTAGGACATCTTTAACAATCTTGTATACTAGGAAAGGACCAACCTAAATTAAGAGCATTAATTTAGAAAATCCCAGCCACTCGTCTAATGCAAAGAACCGTAAAATAATTGGAGAATGTATCGGACATCACACCAAAAAAACAAAAACAAAAAAATTGACGGCAATTTGATTACGAGACGCGCGCTCATCTTTGTCGCAAAAAATAACTAGACAGAGTTGTCAAATAGTATTTGGTAAAACGTCATGTGAAATTGCAAAAGACATCAGATTTTTCAAACATATGACTTATTAGATAAAAATATATAAAGATTAAAAAATGACAATCATAGGACCATTTTTGAAGAACTTTGTGTCACTTTGTCTACACCTCAAACAACAACAATATTCGGAGAATGGAGTTGCATGATATCTGATTTTTTCAAGTATAAAGTCTCAACCCTGTCCAAAAAATTAGCCAAAATAGATAGTTATAAAAGACGAAGACGAAGTCATGAAAAAGGAAAAATCCACGTAAGCAAACAATCTGTTCTAAAAAAACAGATTTGTTTTATATGGAACTTGTTAAGATAATTGCTGGAAGTTGGTGTACCTCTCCTCCGTCTGGCCGGCCGCCCGCCCGTCGCTCGCTCAATTCCCCTCCGACAATTGAAACTTGACTGTATGTATGATTCATGTGTCCGCTCCATTAGCAAATCCCCAAGCTAGATCTCGTCCCCCCCTTCCATCCCTCCCTTCCTTTTCGGTTCTAGCTAGTGACACAGAAACGAGAACTCGATCCGTTCTTCTTTCCTTTGGGTTTGATGCTAATTCCCGGGGCGGCGGGGCATGGCGTCGATCCGGCGGACGATGTCCCCGGCCTATCATGATCGCCACGGCCCCATCCCCGCGCCGCCACACAGGCCTACCTCCTCATTCTCACCACCCTCGGCCTCCTCATCCGCTTCTCCTCCTCCATTCCTCACCCTCCCGATGGGCCTGAAGCAGCCCCGCAAATGGGCCCAGCAGCAGCATCTCGCCTCTAGGAGGCTCGTCTTCCGCCTCCTCATCTGCTTCCTCGCTGGATTCCTACTTGGCTTCTCCCCCTTCGCCGGCTTCAACGACCTAAGGCCGCCCAACGACCTCTCCTTCGACGATTCCCCGCAGTCTCTCCGTCGGAACCAGGAGATCGAGATCTTGAGGAGGCCAGAAGGCATCGTCAAGTTGGAGCTCGAGTCTAAGAAGGAGCGTGCCGAGGAGACCGGCCTGGCGGTCCCTAGCCGGAAGCTGCTGATCGTGGTGACCCCCACGTATAACCGCGCTATCCAGGCCTACTACATGAGCCGCCTGGGCCAGACGCTGAGACTCGTGCCCCAGCCCCTCCTTTGGATCGTGGTGGAGATGGGTTCTCCCTCCATGGAGACCGCCGAGCTGCTCCGCAATACCGGCGTTATGTACAGGCACCTTGTGTGCAAGAAGAACTCCACCCATATTAAGGACAGGGGCGTCCACCAGCGTAACACAGCGCTCGAGCACATACAGCTCCATCGCCTCGATGGGATCGTTTACTTTGCGGACGACGACAATATCTATACGCTCGAACTGTTTGAGCGCTTGAGGGAAATCAGGTAACTAGTTTATACATGTTCATTTTTGAAATACAATATCGATACTCTCCCTAATCGATGATCAATTGATTTGCTCCCTTATTCACTCTATATTTGATTGGCATCTGATTCGTAACTTGGATGGTTTGGCTCTGTTTACCTCTCCATCTGATTGTGTATCTAATTCGTAACTTGGATGGTTTGGCTCTGTTCACCTCTCCATCTTTGTCATCCTTAGTAGATTTGCATTCTTCCTGCTTGCTGGATTTTCATTCATGACAGCTTGATGACGCATTTTATTTTGCAGTACTTGCAGCTCATATGCTTATAATATAGAGCTTAACAGCAATTTGACTTAATCTTGATGCACTACATGTGAAAGAAGAGAGTGTCTTGATGATGGACACTGGATAATGCAACACTTAATCTTTGCTTTCACGCGGAGTATAATATATATAGTTTGAAAATTGAAAGAAACCAGTTCGGGGCAGCTAACGTAAACTTGCTACCTGATCAACTACCCACCGGCAGGGTCTGCTTTGATGAATCCTATGGTAGACAATTAGACATAAGGAGACGACATGTCCTGGAGTGAAATAAGCAAACATCAGTATTCCAAGTACTACCGAAATACAATTTGAATGCCATATTTTACATTCTATCTATCATTTTGCCATTTGTAGTTTTATCAGGATGGAAGCATCCATAAGAACTACATACCTATTTGAAGTGAAGCTTCCCTTTATGACATTCCAGCTGAAATCATAATGTCATCTTAAGCTACATTTGTTTTTTTGCTGCCAGAAACTTCATTGCTGTCTTAGGTTATTATTGGATGAAGCGATATGCCAAAGCCCTCCACTTCGGCGGAACTCGATTTGCATACAAAATGATGATGCATCGGTTGAGCAATACCTGTTCCTTGTGATGTTGAGATATAGCTGTTGTTAATTTTTGGCAAATGGATTTCAGAAAAAGAAAAAAAAACCTTGAAAAAAAAGCATACTTGTTCCAAACCAGGTGATACTCATTTAGGGTTGCTTTGGTGTTATAAAACCAGTAAAGAAGATCCCATTTAATCTGTCAAAATATGATCCTTGCAAGGTGAATCTATGTGATTCAATTGGCATGTTGATCAAATATATCATTCCCTCTAATAGCTCGAGAACAAGTTATTACTTTTGGTTTTTGAATGATAGTTCTATACAGGCTGTTCATCTACAGATTCAACCGTCTTAAAGAAAGAAGTCATTTCTTAAAGCTATCTGCTTTGGCCAACTTACTGAAGTGTTTTATGTTTGATCTGATCACTCACATTGGTATCCACTTCACATGTTTAACTTATTCTGTTTCTTGTCATGAATCAGCCCAATTGGTTTTTTTCCATTTGCACGATCAATTTGTTGGATTTTTGTCTGGAAACTGATCTAAGATTGATTTACAGGAGATTTGGCACATGGCCTGTTGCCATGCTTGCTCAAAACAAAAACAAAGCTACTCTTGAAGGTCCAGTTTGCAATGACAGCCAAGTCATTGGATGGCACACAAATGAAAAGAGCAGGAAGCTGCGAAGGTTTCATGTTGATATGTCGGGATTTGCATTTAATAGCACCATTCTCTGGGATCCCAAGAGGTGGCATCGGATGGCATCAAATCCAATCAGGCAATTGGACACAGTGAAAGAGGGGTTTCAAGTATGCCTCAAGTTTTGTTTTGTTCTCGAGATACTTTTCTAGTTGTAGTTGTTTTTGGCATTTATTTTTAATTTCCTTTTGCTAATGCCATGCAGTAGTATATGTATACCTCTCATTAAGTACCAGGCAAGACACTTATTTCCTATAAAATTTTAGTCAATTATATCTGTAAGTTGGTTTCGGTGCATTGATCTGCATCTGCTGATTGAAAGATAGAAATGCTACTTTTTGGTGATTTAGACATCAGCTCAAAATTCATAGATTATTGATCTTTTAAGAATTTTTGAAAGTCTGCCATGCTCTTCTACTCTTTTTTCTCCAATTCCTATCTGAATACAATTTAAAACTTAAATTGATGATGTAAACATCTGCAGGAGACAACTTTCATAGAGCAGGTAGTTGAAGATGAAAGTCAAATGGAAGGCTTACCTGATGGTTGCCCAAGGATATTGAATTGGCATCTCCATTTGGAACTTAAAGGTCTTGCCTACCCTGGAGGGTGGCAAATCTCAAGGAACCTTGATGTTGTAATTCTCCAAAAGCAGGATTAAGCTCTGGTGTTGAGCCCTTCATTGTTTTCAGGTTTGTTTCTAGATGCATGTCGATATATCTCCTTGGATTTGTTGTTTATTGATATTGCAATTCATTGATGTTGTACAACTCGCCAAGAGTAGGATTAAGCTCGGGGAGTTGGGTGGTGGTGCTGGGGGGGGGGGGGGGTGGCTCTGGGCGGGGTACTAAACCTGAATTCTTCTTCCTTTCTCTCCTCCCTCATAATTCAATATCAAATGGTCCTGATTTTTACAACTTCTATTGTTTGGTTTCTGCATTTGACAAATGATGCACATTGCGTCTTATTAATGTCTACATGTATCACTTTTCTGATATCTGCCATGGCTTTTGAATATAGAAGGCGATGATATCATGTTTGTGTTGTCATATTCCGGGGCGAAAGCACTCAACAACATGCCAATGTTTGGTAGTGTGCTCTCAGATTAATAGCAAGGATCAAAGATCTTTATAAGGACCCAAATGTGCTTATTGATGTTCATGACTAAATATAAAGAGGACAACTTTTACATTTCATGGCTTTCTCTGATTTCATTCATGCACTTTATGTTTTTCAAGTTGTTTCTGAAATTTAATGTGTTCAACGCACTTTAAATTTCAGGTTGTGGACTGTACTGCTTCGAAGTGATCTAACGCAAAAGCAGCCAAGGCTGGCCATCATTTTCCTCACAGGCAGCACTATTTGAACTGAAGTCACGATGCGGAAGTATCTTCTTATTCCCATTCAATATTCTTTTTAGGGGACAATTTCAAATGCTGATTTCATATGGTATATTGTCAATTGAGAGCATATACTCGCTTGTTAGATCAGAGAAGAATTTTTCTATCTGTTAGGTTTTGTATCAATCAACCGCAGGTGAGACATATCATGTGATTTTTCTCGGCATCAATTTTATGCACGATGGAAAAATATGTTCTATCTCTTGTTGTCATGTGTAAAGTCACCGCTGGTCTGCTCTACTCTGACTGTATTGACCTATTGTTTTGTCAACTCTCTCTCGCTGGGGAGATTTTGCAGCAGTGTTTTGCGTAGAGCTCCAAATACTGGTGGGGTGTGCTCCATGGGTAGGTGAGAGGGTGCTAAACTACTCGGATCAACCTTTGGGAATCTTTTTGCAAGTTGCGTGTGCTGCGGTGACAAAATCTATCAGGTTTTTATTTTAAAAGGACAGCCTACGTACCATTATTTGTTTAGACACCCTTCCCTGGTATGAAGGCCCTATCCATCGGCATAGCCCGTGTCTCATACGGCGTGGACAGTCACTTAGTTACAAAACTGGGAATAAAAGGAAAAATCACCCTCTACAAAATAGCTTGATAATGTCAAAACGCTTCTAAAATTGGATTGCCAACGCCGTACGATTGTCCTCAGATTTTTCTTTTGTTTCTTTTCAATAAAAACATTTCGTCAAGGTGGAATAAGATAAATGTGTCATGTAACCCTCATTTGGTTGAAGGATAAGGAGATAACTCCACTTTTATCTCTTTTTTATTCCCATTTTTTACTCGGGATTATCACTATTCTGTTTCTCCATTCCTCTTTATTTTTTTTATCCCATTTTTTAACTCATTTTTTCTAAACTCATTTAACCCTATCCATTCTTAATCTCAAAAAACTTGAGCCTTTGTTTGGTTAGAGGATAGGGTTAGGGTTAAATGGAGTCCGTCATTTTTTCTCCTTTTCACCTATCATTTTTTTCTCTATTTTTTCAATCATTCTTTTATCATTACACTTATCCTTATTCCTATTCCTATTCTACTCTTGCCCCATCCTTAACCCCCCGATCAAACAAAAGCTCAGGTGTAGAGTTAAACCGTAACGCAGCCCGCTTCCGGCTGGGCTTGGACTCGCCCGGTTTGTACAAACGCAACTACCCTCGTGATTCGAAGGATTGTGGGGCCGGCCTCATAAATACATGAAGAAGCCTATTATATTAGCAGCAGCTTAGGTCTCCTCCAATTCGGCGATTCCTCTGCTCCCGAAGAACAAACAGAGAGAGAGAGCATAAGAGAGAACAGCGAAGAAGCCGAGGCGAGGCGAACAGAGGGCGGGGGGGCGAGAGAGAGGAGAGAGAGGAGAGAGAGATGGAGGGATGGGATCCTAGCACGAAATCGGCGCTGACGCAGATCCCTCTGCTCTCAACCCGGGCGGGCCCCCGGGACGGGGCAGCGTGGACGCAGCGTCTCAAGGAGGAGTACCGGGCGCTCATCACCTACACCTCCATCAACAAGTCCCACGACAACGACTGGTTCCGGATCTCCGCCGCCAACCCGGAGGGCACCCGCTGGACCGGCGTCTGTTGGTACGTCCACAATCTACGCCGCTACGAATTCACCCTCCAATTCGACATCCCCGTGACCTACCCCGCTACCTCCCCCGAGATTGAGCTCCCCCAGCTCGACGGAAAGACCCACAAGGTATCCCCATCCCATCCCATGCCTTCAATCCATCTATCTCCTTCTTTTAGCTCTCCTCTTCTTCCTTCCCGGTCACCCCATCTGATTGTTTGATCTTTTCCAATACTATCTTATTTACTGATAATCCGCAGATGTATCGGGGAGGGAAGATCTGCTTGACTGTGCATTTCAAGCCCCTCTGGGCCAAGAACTGGTAAAGTAGTTTTCTTTTTCTTCTGAAAGACAAACTAAAGGTTCTCCTGTTCCACTCATAGTCATCTGCTTCCTGTTTCTGCAGTCCCAGATTCGGAATCGCACACGCCCTCTGCTTGGGCCTTGCCCCATGGCTTGCTGCGGAGGTGCCCGTCCTTGTCGAATCCGGTGTCTTGAAGCACAAAGATGATGAGGCCTCGTCTGCCGATCAATAAGTATGTTAGATTTGCCCAGCAACTCGCACTATTTTCCTGACCTTAGAGAAGTAAATTGTGTAAAACGCCAAACCGTGGCCTTCATATACTAGCGTTTGCCATCTTTTTATAGACATTGTGGTTAAGATATGAAAATAAAGAGAATTTGCGGAATATCTGCATATCTTATCAACCGGTTTGCTTTTGCCGCATTGTCCATGACAAATGATGTCCGCATTGTCCATGGCAAATGATGTTGAAATTGATCTATTTTCCACTGGGAGCATATGGGTTCAAACTGCAAAGCAAAGCAGAATCTTGAGGAGCATGAAGAATGGCTGGTTTCTATCCTAATATCTTGTGATTGATCGATCATCTGATACTAGTTTTCGAACTCTACATCGATGAATGCTGGCCCTAAATGTGATATATAGGACCTTGAGACGGAGAAGTGTCTCAAATTTTTTTGCTCCATTTATATCTTTTTGCAATGATATTTTCTCGGTTTTCATTTTAGGTTCAAACTGCAAACAATAGCTTAAGTATGGTCATCACTCATATTTCGATTAGATACTTTATCTTAATGTTGTTTGACAGATTAGAACTGCATCTTTCTAAATTTTTACTAAAGCAGCTTTCTTGTTTGTGAATAGTGAATTTGCAGATATTCGGAAACTATAATTGTAGCTCAAATTGCTCAACGAAAGGACCATTTTACTTTTGGTGGATCCCTAGTTTTCATTAGGTCTTCATTTACTTTTCCCGTTTGATTTTTTTGGGATTGTTTTGGCTTGCTGAAAAACTTAATTAAAAAGCTTATTCCATGTCTCTGCCTCACTTCCCTCTATCAAGGGTCCACCATGGCTTGTTTATGAAACACACCAGTACGTGGAGGAACTAATTGAACTTTTCAGATGAGAGATTTGAGAATACTTGTATGTGGAGTGGTGCTTCTTCCCTTTTATGTCGATTTCTTTCTTAATTGCCAGTTTCATGGAGCTTTTCCTAATTGACATTAAAGGTTCTTATTTCACCCTTCGTAGAAATGCTTCTTATCTTCAGTTTAAAGCTAAATGTTACTGCACCTCTCTGCTGCCATCTGTCAGGCTCTACAGGCAATATGCAGGTATGCAGGCTATTACCTATGATTTATCGAGATCTGATCCTAACCACTTAGCGTGCCATACTTGAAGACTTGTTTCATTTATGCAGGAAGGAGTTCTAAATACTCAATTAGTAGTTCCCTTTGGTAATTGTTTCTATTGTAGAAGATAAATGTGCCTGGCACTTTGGTTGGATTTTGTACAGCTAATTGTTTGGGAAAACTTTGAAGGTTGGATAACTACTGTTTCTTTAATGAAGATGTTTGCTGTCGATGATTGGTTTGAGAGTTATACATGTGTTGTTTGTTTTCAACTCATGCTTTGGTTTAGTTAAAATACATGCTGAGTTTAATAGCTTATAATTTGATTTTAATGGACTCAATAAGCTGATTCCTACATAAAGCAAAATTTACTTATTCATGCTTTCCAACAGCTATCTTAAAACATTAAATGAGGATGTCTTGGCTTGTCATGACAAAGAAGTTGCTGCTGTTGTGCTGTTGTTCATTTTCTATAAGTGAACATGAAATGAAGCATCATTCTCTTTCCTCCACAGAATCTTCTTGTGGGTTGTGCATGCTAAGATTGGGAAATGCAGGTTTAGCCATCTCAATGGCAAAATTATTTAATAGCTTATCCAAGAATGCACATGGTTCAACTAGCAGCTGCTACTGCCCTGTCCCTAATGAAGAGAGATGGTCCTGTGCATCTTCTTGGTAGAATCAGGGATCAACATGACAATAAGAACAAAGCTTTCCTAGCAGCGGTGATGCTTCATGGCTTGTATATTTCTGTTTTCAGATTATCTCAGCAGTCCCGAGGAAGTTATGACCGAGTGCAACTATGATTTTTTCTTGGTTTAAGTTCTTTGTTTCGAGCAGGGATGTAAGCTTCTCAGTCGAAATTTGTATTTTCCCCTCCTATGCCAATCTAAGTGAAGATAGATGGCTCGACCAATTTTGTTAGTGGATGATAAAAACTCCGTATTTGGGGCCTTAACAAACCAAGACTGCTACCAATTGGATTAAAGAAAAGGGGAACCCAAGTTTGGAAGGTTCCAATCTGATCTGTTCTTTGTGAGCTACCGAACTGCATGCACAATATCCAGATAAATAGGTTAGCAGTTTTGTTTCTAACTGCAGTTGGTCTCCATATCGACCAAACTACATATTGTACGGGACACGAGCATGGTTGGGCGTCCATTGCTGAGCATCGTTCGACATCCATAAGTCGTCCATTGCTGAGCATCGTTCGACATCCATAAGTCCTCACCTACATTGGATGCCTTTGCTATAGCTCGGTAACACGAATTTACGAATTTAATCCATCAGATGAGTAATAGCATCCTCGCAACAAGATTCTGGTTGCACAACTACTTTTGACCTAGAAAGTTACCACGATCCTTTATAGCAAAGCACTCAGAAAGGAAGTTCACCACATGTTTTCGGGTTGACAAAGCATACCCCAAAGGATAAAGTGAACAAAGCTTGTTTTCCAGCTAAAGTCACAATGAAGTTCAGGTTTTGAAATAACAGAAGAAAAATTAACAAGGAAAGCAGATACGTAGTAGTTTCATCACCAGCATCTTCCACAAGCTTTAATGACCATATTTCTGGAACTCCCACTCACTATTATCTGCAAAGTAAAGAAACAATTCCGAATCACCGCAACAAGAAATTAGCATTACAATAAGGGAAAAAACATTTTTAAGCAAGGTGAAGATGTTGTTACCTAGAGGGCACACTTGACGGGTCTTGAGCCATCTGCTGATGCAGTGAAAGTGAAAAGCATGGTTGCATACACCTGATTAGACAAAGGCATAAAATAAATGATCATTCTTTGTCTTGATGTCATCTACTAACATAGGAAGAACAGAAAGTTTTGAACCAAATCAATAACACCTACAGAGTGTCACATCATTATGTCAATAGCCATTTCTTGGAGGGAAAAAGAATCGATCAAGAAAATAAAAGTTGCTTACTTCTTACAAACAAAAGTCTGAAACCAAAAACATAGGTTTGTTTTACCTTGTGTCAAGATATAGTGGATTGGTGAGGAGATTTATATATCTAACCCATGCAGTATCAACACAGTATTAGAATTGTTTGAGATACCATTATGTCCAATACCATCATTCATGCTACTTCAGTACATCTTTTTGCCCCAAATGTCAAAAAGAAAAATAGAGAAGAGATAAATAACAGCTTATGCAAGCAAGGGTAGAAGGGATTTGCACATTTGTAGACAGATACTCTGAATCACCTACTGTCACATTCGCAACTATTTTCTGTAAAATAATTGATGGTATTGCTCCCTCAAATTCCCTCATTGGAATCTCTCTGATCTAGCTTGCTTCTTGTAGCACCACAATAGAAGGAACCATATTTTTGGTAATGCAATGCATCCCCATCTTGTGCCATATGCCACATAAAGCGAAGAAGTAGATTTCATGAAGAATGGAATAATCATAGGATATCAATTGGTTCTGCATATGCCTGCCCTCCATGACATAATTCGTATATTTAAAATGCTAGAAACCAGAGATAGCTGGAAGAATTCAGTGCAAAATGAGGATTAAAAACTAAAGCAATGTTTCTATGGGTAATCTGAGAAATAAGCTATTTTATATGCTAGGATGCTTGCAATAATTGGTTCACGATATAGTTCTCACTGCTCAGCTTCATATGTGGAGTTTTCAAAGGTCAAGAACTTTCCATCCATTGATGGATAAACATAGAAGAAATAAATATGAAAAAGTAGTCTTTGGTGCAAGAGGAATCTCGCTTCAAACAACATGCCTCTCTAGAAAAAAGAACTTAGTAAGAAGTTCTATTTATGCAACAAATCACATAAACAACAAAAATAGATGACAATAGAAAACTACAATAGTTGGGCTGCATTTGCAAGCTATAAGACCTATGCTAAGAAAGGCAAGGTGGAACTGTACATGCATTACTAAAATTCCATTGAGAACTACTCATATGAATGATCCCTTAAGATTGAACGAAATTGTTCATGAGCAACCATGAAAATTCTTACGGCCCTATTGAGCATGTGTTTCCCCGCATATGGTAGACATAGAATGCAAAGATTTCCTTCACAGATGGGAATCTTTCAACTATTTGAGACAGTTGTCATGACAACTTGTAGCGCAATTTTGACTCTAGGTTAGCAGATAAATTGGTATTAAATTGATTGGCAAGGCATTTCAATTGCAATAATTATCCTGGTGATTTCAAAAACCGTATCCTCCAAAAAAAACATTCCAGTCTAGCATTAATCATGGCCTTATTTCACTAATTACACTACATGTCGGAACCTTTTGTGAATGCCCCCGTTATGATGAAAGTTTTTAAAAACTTTCACGATTAGCTGTAAAAACATGACACCATCCTCATGCATGCATCGTATCAGTTTTATAAGGTATTTGGGCATGCCTTTTCACTTTAAAGACCATTATATCCTGCTAGAGTACACTCGACCTTTCCCAAGTCGATAAAAACCACTCAAACTTCATCTTTTTCTCTCTCCAATCTTCTTTATTACACATTGAAGAACGCAAATAACCCTTAGTTATTGGCCTTTCCAACTTAGAACAAAATAACTTATTCGAAATTACAGTTATAAATTTACTTTCAGGATAAGATACACGAATGACTCATCACCTCTGTACAGACGATTGGATATGAGAAAACTTTTGCAAAGATTAAGTATCTACTTCCAAGTTCTCGTACTAATAATGGGTTGACAAACTAATCCAATTTCTCATGTCATACTCCAAAAATTGATAGGTGCTCATATGGACCCAAGCATTTCTCCCATTTCCATTCTCCTGAGCTTCTTTGATGCATCCTGTGTTGAATCGTAAGAATTAAATGCCAATGTGTATGCTAAGTACAGTCATTGGTTTCTTCTAAGCATCAAAGTTTAGCACAATCCAGCGCCAATACACAGCATAAAGTCCTACAAGGGTCCTAAATTTATCACTGATAAGCTAACAGCATAAAAATAGGAAAATGCATAAGTTGAAAAGAAGTCTGGACTAGATGCTAATCTGGAACTGTCTATCTTTTGTTTCTTTCCTAGTGTGGCATTAAGTGGTGTCCACAATGGGTTATACTGAAGTAAAACCTTCCTTGGAGTGAAGATCAATAACGGTTTTATTTTTCTTTCCTAAATCCTTTTCAGCAAGAACAAATGATCACATCTCCATCTTCCCCTGTAATAAGCTTGAGATAACTAGGTGCATGATCTCAATAAATTTGTCATGGATTCACTGCTAATCCTCAATTGAACACTGATAAACAGAATGAACTTCAAAACCTAAAGCATCTTCTGTCACGAGACCCATATGCAGCGCATCTTTTAGATCAAAAATATCTTTCCGATGACATGAAACTCCCCGGAAAAAGAACAACAAAGTTATGGGAGAGAGTTCGCAGCGGGACATACCCCAAGCGACTGTGCATTCCTCGCTGGTAGCGCTCGCTTGATTGGCCTGACACTCGATGCCTGCGTAGACACCCATGCCCATAGAGGATAATAAGAAAAGAAAAGAAAACCCAAATCGTAGGGATTTTAAGACGAGAAGATTAGGGCAAAAGAAGGGCTCACAGAGATCCATGATGTGGTTCCTGCAGATGGCGCAGTTGTCCACCACGATATCTGCAATCAAAAGACAACATAAGGAAAAAATCAACCAATCAATCAATCCACCCACCCATCCATGAGAGATAGAGAGAGGGAGATAAACACGTTCAAGGACAGCAAGCGCATAAAGGAATCGGAACCCTGAATCAGAGAAACATAAGGAGTGGGTTAGGAGAAGGTACCCCAGGCCCATAGGGCGACGGCGTTCCACTTCTTGATCTCGAAGCGCTTCGGTGGCTTCTTCGACGAGGACGATGAAGAGGGGGCGGCGGCGGCGACGGAGGAGCCCTCGTCGGCGGGTACCATGTTGATGTCCACGTCCAGAGAAGACATAGTCGGTGGCGGTGGTATCAGGCGAAGGAAGAGCAGCCGCACGGCAACAGAACAAACACGAAGCTGCCGTGGAATAGTAGTATTAACCGATAAGTTGTTGGGCTTTTATGGGCCGGATACTTACGATCATATGTCAGTCGGCCCAGAGCTGTCTGACCGAGTCGTGATCGTCAAATCGATGCAGCCAAGCCTAGTGTTCCTAGCATACTCCTCTTTCACAAGCGAGTCATTCGTGTCTTTTTGGGTTTGTAATTGGGCCTACAGCATATAGGCCCACTGGATTAGGGAACAGAGTGGTATTGGTGGGTAATGGATATTATTCAGGGGGAAATACCAATCCTGTCGATCGAAAGTTATGGAGTTTTGGGTGGGACTGGTCCCTAAACAGGACCCCGAAACACATAAACCCATATTGAGATCTGAACTATTTTCGTCCATGTTAGATATGATTTGGACCACATGATCGGGTGCAGGTCATAGTCCACGAGTGTAGAATTCCTTCGTTTTTCCTTTTGCTATTTTGATTCAAGTTTGGCCAAGGTCTATATATACTCCTTTACTTTGTTGACAAATTGGGCTCAAATTGGCCTGCGGTCGTGATTCACCCTTGCCAGGCAGTTAGCAGTGACAAGGAGTGAAATATGAGGACAATATATTTTTATTTTTATTTTTTTAACGTTCATTAAACTCATGAGAGATGTACATTAACAGAAAAAAGCAGACCCAATACACTACCAAATATCATAGACAATAGACTCACAACTGTCAACCCAAGGGGCACCAGTATGAATAAGCCCCACACCAATCAAATAATCGCTCTCAATAAGAATTTTCCTAATCCCCTTGTCCCTGGCTGTATGCAAAGCAAACATGATAGCCCTCGATTCAGCAACCAGTGCCAAGCGGACCTCCTAGAGCACTCCACACTCTTTTCCAAAGGCTGGACTCATCAGCACTAACCCTCCCTTGTCCCTTCTCTCATCGCCACCATAAAAAAGGAATAACATGCCAATGTTGAGATATCACATCCACCGGTATGAGTCACCATCTATAGCGGACCTAATGGGCAGAGCTAAGACTTTCTCAGCAATTCCTCGTGGAAAAGACCTCTAACCTCGTCTTCATCCCACTCTATTGCTTTTCATTAATAAGATCTCCCACATACCAATCCAATGCTCCTTTCTCAATTGCTATCATGTAGGAAAATCAGGAAAGAGGTCCATCAAGCACCCACCAGTCATGCATAACATCTACATCACTACCAACCACGGACATCCACCTTAAGCTAGAACGGAGAAAACCTGATGCAACACAAAGCGACCGCCAAAGGGATGAAGCATATCTAGGGGGTTTAACTGAAGGGATCACTCCACGGAACTTATACTTAGCTCTCACAATCCTACTCCAAATAGAGGCTTTATCTTCCAGTAGCTCAATAACGTTTAAAAGTGCATTCTGCCAAACACACAAGTCCCGGAGCCCCTGACCTCCTTCAAGCTTCAGTATAGTCACTGTGCCCCCAAGCCACAGTTGCAATTCCCCCGTGCTTCCGGCGCAGGGTAAACATGAGATCTCTCGTCGGGAGAGACAATCAACCTCTCTATGGGAGAGATAATCATATTTCTCAAAAAGGATAAAACAACCTGAATTTTCACTAATCAAAATTTGTCCCTTATAAATTCTAAAACCTCCTTTTATATGTTAAGGAGTAACCAACTCAAACATGGACTCAAACAGGACTTAACTCAACTAAACCCGGAATTAAGGAGAAAAAAACCGACTAGAAATAAGAAACCTGCTAAAAATAGAAAGATCGATAAACTATCTAAAAAAAAAAGTTTTTCACTAAAACAGAATTTTAAACCATAAGGAAAAGGAATATAAAGATTTGGAGGTCAATGTCATGGAGAGATCTTCGATCTCCAATGAATCTCGTCGGGCTCGTCGAGCCGGTTGAATCGACTGGTCGCACGCCCCGATCGGATATCAGGGACGAAAGTTATGCCTATCCAACGGTTACAATCGTACGGAGATCTGAGTCGGACGGATGAAGTTCGAACGAGACCGGATCGCCTAGAGAGCTGCTCCGGATCGGACTTAGTCAGATCTGAATTTGGCCCTGCATCAGCTTCTCATTCCAAAGGTACACTCGAGCCATTTGCATTACCTGACGAAATACTGTAATTGAAACAGGGGTTGCTGCCCATTACAAATATTGAAGGTGCTTGAATCACAGCGTGCACAAGTGTCACTCTCCTAGCTCTAGAGACGTGTCTAGCTTTCCAAGATACTAGTCTATTTTGAACTGACTCAAGAAGACCATTGAAATCCTTCGCATGCAGCCGGTTCTCATCAATAGGGCAATGTTGTTGATGTAGGTCGTGACCACAACAGCAGGCGACCTGCATGTGTGCAGCTTCTATCTGAACAGCTCTAGCAAGGGTGACTCAAATTTAATTCACGGTCACGGCTATGAAGGAAATGTTGGGTCGGCCACGGATCGTCGCGTACCGCAGCACGACGACCTGACTGGCTTTGTAGTTGAGGGGAAAGAGGCTCGCGTACAAAGAGGCTCGCGTACAAAGGCCACTGCTGCTATCAGTATCTAATCAAAGCTCGTCGGGTCCCCGTGGTGTTATTATATTATTATCTCCTTTGGTGGGGATGGCCACCTCGAAATGTCCACCAATAGACAGAGGAGGAGGTTGCCCCCGGGGTGCCCAGAGGAGGAGGTTGCCCCCGGGGTGCAGTCGGCCGGCCCTTCCTCCCGTGGGTCAATCACGTCCCCAGTACGCACCCGCCTCAGGCTGCCGCTGCTGCTGCTGCTGCCCACTGCCCACTGCCCACTGCCCACTGGCCACTGCCCGAATTCATTCGTCCACATCCGCTCTGGTGCCGTTGTTGGTGCTAGTGCTAGTGCTATATGCCCGTCCATCAACCATATATGCATGCACACTCCCCTCAACCAATCATATTGGTTATTAGGAATAATAAATAGCTAGGTAACACCTCCCCCCGGCTGGCACCTCCCTCAGTTCTACCTGGAATTAATGCAGTGCTCTCTATCTATCTTACTAGCTATCTTGTCTATCTTGTTGTCTGATACCAAACGCGTACGCTGAGAAAAAGGAAAGATCGCGGTTGTTAATTACTTCCTGAAAGTGCGAGCTAAACACTATTACAATAATAAATGAATCGAATATGGTCAAAAGAATGACATAAATGAAGCTTTCTTTCTTTTTTCACGGTCATTGGTCACATTAACCTGTGCTGGCTTTGCTTTACTCTGTTACCAATGGATCTTTCTTCATATGTACGCTCGTAATAACACCAGCAGCTAACACAGTGTAGCACATATTGCAGGTATGTACTAATCTGCAAATTTGACATAACTATCTACAAATTAACAAATGCGCTGTCAATTAATGGCCAACTAGTGAAAAATGGTCATAGATGCCCAATTGAAAGGCCAAGTGCTAAAAAAAGCAGTCCCCAAAAGAAAAAGGCCAAGCGCCCATATTGAGCTGTTGTTATGAACGGAATGAGACAACCTTTGTTGAAGAAGTCTCAATCAATCGGATCCCTATATGTCCCAACAGCCTACCGCAAGGCAGGGGCGAGATCGTAAAGCGTCGACCCAACCACCAATCACATGGAAAACGGGAGCCAAAAGGAAAAATTAGCGCCCGCGATCATGCGCAGAGGATTCATGATTCTTTGACTCCCAAAAAAGATGTTGTAAAATAGAGATAATTATTTGTGTCATTCATCTGTTTCTTTTCGCACTTGTCTAGATGCTTTTACAGTGGTTCTTTTTTGGCTTTCTATAAATTTTTCTGCTCAGGTCAGGCCTGAACTCTGATGCTAATTAAACACCGCATATGATGCATGTAAATAAATACAACGATCCAAAATAAAAGGATACAAAGCCTGGACATGCATCATTAAGGAAACTCCTTTTTTCTGCTTGCTCTTCGCCGTTTCACCCTTTTTATCCCGAGATTAGAGTGGATAGCGATTGGTAACCTGGGATAAGTAGTAGGATATGTATGGTATTTTATTAAAAAGTAGTGATAAATTAGTAATGTTTAGTTGAAAAAATAGGGATAAAATTGATGTGATTGGTTGAAAAGTAGGAATGGTGAAGTAATGATTAGTTGAAAAGTGAAAAAGTAAGGATAGAGTTGATGTGATTGGTTGAAAAGAAGAGAAAATATAGTAATGATTGGTTGGAAAGTAGGGATAAAGTAGGAATAAAGTGGGGATAAAAATGAGGATTAGATGGTGTTTGGCTGTAATGCAGGGATAAAATGGGCTTAACCTGAAACTTTTCATGGCCCTCAACCAAACAAAGCCTTAGGGGGCGTTTGGTTGCTTGCATCAGTTGATGCAGTGCATCAGTTGATGCAGTGCATCAGTTGATGCAGTGCATCAGTTGATGCAGTGCATCAGTTGATGCAGTGCATCAGTTGATGCTGCATCAGTTGATGCAGTATTAGCATCACCTGTTTGTTTGGTTGCTTGTATCAACTGATGCAGTATTAGCTCATTTTTTGTTTGGTTGGTATGTATTGCATCAGTTGATACAGCTGTTTCATATCATTTTTTTTCTTTAGCTGTTTTTTATTTAACTATATTTTTTCTTTGACTATATTTATTAAATTATTGAGCACGTGCTAACTTAATAATTTCTTAATTATTAAAGTAAAAAAGATCAAACAGGTGTGAGTATTAACCTAAAATCGTCTTAACAAACTCTTAACTACAAAGTATCAACCAAATCTTGAACAACAGTGTCCAATTCTTTACTTATCTTCCGAACTTAATTCGTTTATGATAATTTTTTTTAATAAAAATCAACAAAAATACAAGCAAAAATAATATATTCATGTAAAGTTTTTTTCCCACGAATTTTCAGATTTTCTTGTTGGGCTTTCAGATTTTTCGGAATTCATATATTAATTTTTCGGATTTATTCAAGGTTTTATTAATTCCGAAAATAATATTTTAATTCATATAGTGTAAAGTTTTTTTCCACGAATTTTCGGATTTTCTGGTTGGGTTTTCAGATTTTTCAAAATTCATATATTGATTTTTCCGATTTATTCAATGTTTTATTAATTCCGAAAATAATATTTTAATTCATATAGTGTAAAGTTTTTTTCCCACGAATTTTCGGATTTTCTGGTTGGGTTTTCAGATTTTTCGGAATTCATATATTGATTTTTCGGATTTATTCAAAGCTTTATTAATTCCGAAAATAATATTTTAATTTATATAGTGATGCATCAGCTGATACTGCATCAGTTGAACCAGCCATTTTGGCTGCATCAGCTGATGCAGCATCTGAGCCTCTTTTTGCATCAGCTGATACATGCATCAGCTGATGCATTGACCAACCAAACACTGGCTTGTATCAAAAGGCTGCATCAACTTATGCATGTATTAGCTGATACATGCAACCAAACAGCCCCTTAATTTCAAGGACCTCGTCACCTACACGTGTCATGTCAGCTGCGCATGCACCCGCACTAGCTGCTTCGTGTCCTGGCGGCCTAGCTGGACTTGAGGTATACCTTACTCCTCTCCTCTTTGGTAGCAGTCAAAAGCCAGGTCCAGTTTTCGTTTTTTTTTTTAAATTTCATACTTAAATCGAATCTTGACATCGATTTTCAGGATGGAGGTGCTTTTCATGCACCGATCTACACAACAGTGATGTACAGTTTTGTCGTAGAATTTCTGCACTCGAGGATGAAACTTTCCAATAATAAGAGCTGTGTGTTACAGTAATTTTAGACGTTAAGGTTCTGTTTAGTATGGGGTTAATCTTATCCCACACTTATATTCAAATACTAAAAGTAATTTTTATTATTCTATTCTCATTTTATCTATCATCATCACTTTATTTTTTTCTATCCCTATTTCTTAACCCCTTAATTCAAAATAAATAATTTCAAAATCCCTTAACCCCATTAGTCCTTAACCCCATTAGTCTGGAATAAACTAACCCCTTAGCGTGACTAATCATCGAGCAGCACGCCCAGCAGGCAACAAATAAGTAGTGTAGTCTGATTAGCTGATCTGATCCGGTTACGGTGGGAATGGTGGATTCGGGGATGTAATCAATAGTCGTGCCAACCACGCGTCCATTGTACAGTGTTCCTCCCTCCGTCAGGCATCGCTAATCACTCGCTAACGGCGCCGTGGGCTCAACTCGAAGAAAGAGCGCCACGTCATCGCCCTCTCACCCTTAATCCTTATCGCTATGGCTTGGCACCACGATATACGGTCTACCGGGGGAACTGGTTCGGCCCAAGCCACCTCATCCACGCCTCCAACACTCAACCCACCTCATCTCTTAGTTAAATTAAAGCCCATTAGACTTCTTCTTCCGCATTATGCGCATTTGTAGATAAGCTTAGCATGTCATTTAGGCACGAGATTTCCATTTTAGAAATAGATTCTGGCTGGATTCAGTGCTTGCTTGAGGGTTGACACCCCTCTCGGGCGTTGAGAAGTGCTGCAACTATCATCTCTTGCCCACCTCCAGCTTATCAGGCGAGAAGGAAAGGGTCAGGTCAACCGGCAGCCTAAAAGCAGGAGTATTGTATAACCAATCTATCCCAGACACGAGGATGCATGCAATGTACTGCGGATTTAGTGATTTACTACGAGCCCATGGCGCGCGGATGAACAGGAGAGGTGGTGGGGACATGCTGAGGAAGCGTACACGACACGGCGTTTGGGATGGATATTGGGTTGGATGGGGCCGGGGGATGGTGGGTGTGTGAGAGAGAGAGAGAGAGAGAGAGAGCGTGTCTGTGTATCAAACAAGTATGCCAGCTCCGGTAAATGATCTTGGGATTCCGTTACGGCCGTCCAACGGCCAACCCGACCATTTTCTTTCTTAAAAAAAATGGCGCTTTTCTCAACCTTACCTGGGCTGGGTGGCTTGACTGTGGGTTAGAAGTAGAACCCTGGTTAGGATTTGGAGGCTTTTAAAAGGGGCCCTTGGGTGAATGCCTTCTTCATATCCACGTCCACATCCACATCCACATCCGGCTCCTCGTCTCTCTCTCATTGCCATTGTATGGTCGTTCCTTTCGTTTCCCTCGTGTTCTAGCCCGCCCCTTTATATTATCTTTTTTTTCTTCTCCCCCTTCATCGATCGGCGGAGCGATTCCCTTATTTCTAGGTGCGGTGCGATGCTCCTCCTCCCTGTAGCTCTTCCGCCTCTGTTCCTATCTACACGCCAATTGCTAGACAGATAGGAATCAAATGCTAGCTAGCTAGCTCCTTTTATTAATGTTTTATTCGCTAACAAGTACTCGCTCGATCGCCTCTGATCTTCTAACTGGATCGATCGGAGTTTGAAGAGCTTATGCTTTTAAGAACCTGTTGTTTGTTTCTTAGAACTAATTCATTAATTGATATATAAAATATATATATTGCGTTTCTCCTGTGGATTTAGCTATATAGAGAGAGATGGCGGAAAACGGCGACTTCAGCTTCTCCAAGGGAGGGAGTAACGCCAACGGCAGCGCCCCAGCGAGTGGGGTGGTCGTGGGCCTCGTGGCGCGGAACGGTCTGCCGAAGATCCACACAAACAACGGCAACGGAAAGAAGAAGTCGGAGGACGGTATCTGCCACGACGACAGCGCTCCGCCGGTTAAGGCGCAAACCATCGACGAGCTCCATTCCCTCCAGAAGAAGAGGTCCGCCCCCACGACCCCCATTAATGACAGCGCTGGCGCAGGAGCAGGAGCCTTCGCCACCATCTCCGAGGAGGAGCGTCACAAGCTCCAGCTCCAATCCATCAGGTTTGCTAATTAGTTTTTTTTTCTACAACACATCTGAACTAAATTAAGTTATTATACATATAATACTTCTAGACACGATCGATCGCCGTCGGATTCCTCTGGGCCACTATAGATTCTGTTGGGGCCGCAGTAGGACCCGCTAAAAAATGCCTAAAATCACTAATAAAATAATTAGAACTGGCCAGGGAAAAAGGGCTTGTTTTATGCTATGCGTCTTTGTATATGTTTCCCCCATTCTGCTCCCGATGGGACTTGTTGGAGGAGGTGTCGTCTCTGTAGACACGCACGTCTCGCCGTCTTGGCTCATGGTGACGCGGCGGAGTGTTTAATCTCGTGAAGTGGGGTCTCAGCCGTTCGAATAAACTGGGGCAGGCTAGGTAGCCAACTAGCCATCAACTTTATATATGTCTCTGTAGAAAATAAATAAATTAATATGTTAATTTCTTTGTTCTGAAAAAAAAATGGGTCTGAAAGGAACCCAACTCACGACGGTCGCGGGTGATCCGAACCGCAGGGTGGAGAGAAACGGACCGTAATTGAAATACGGCCGGGGAAGTGAAGTCATGCGCTGTGTACCTTTCGGTGCTTTTAGCGTTTCAAATAATAATAATAATAATAATAATAATAATAATAATAATAATAATAATAATTGATGATGAGAAGGGTTTATTATTAAAGATGGTGCTGATGACGATGGCTTGTGCAGCGCGTCTTTGGCATCCCTGACGAGGGAGACAGGGCCGAAGCTGGTGAAGGGAGACCCCGCAAAGAAGTCGGATACGCCTAAGGTCGCCCACCACCACCACCACTACCACGATTACTTCACCCCAGCTCTCAGCATCAGCGACAGCGCCCTCAAGTTCACTCATGTCCTCTACAACCTCTCCCCTGCCGGTAATCTAGGGCAATCTCTCTCTCCTTTTCTGTTTTCACTTGGATGATTAATCATTCTAGATTGTTGTGCATCACGTCGGATAAATTTAATATACTATCTTCGTTGAGTTAGAATAAAATATGAGCTTTCTTGTGAATTGATTGTGCTGACCGCGGATGAATGATGAACTTTTTTTGTTCGATTCAAAACCTTGAATCTGACCTCTCACTGAAAACCGTTATGTCGACTTTATCTGAGTGAACATATTTTCTTGATCATCCTGAAATTTTTTGAATTGACCTCTGAGCATATTTATTTGACTCGTCCAGAAAATTTTTATATCGACTTCTCTCTGCTAATTTTCACCAATGTCGAAATAATGGAAGATGAAGGATTATATTTGTCTGTGAAATGAAGAAAATTGGGGCTAGCTTGTGAATGGGATTTTTTCCGATTGCATATGATTGAACATATTTCTTTGATTCATCAGGAAGGCTTTGATTTTAATCTCTCACTGTTGTTTTGCTGTTTCATTGATGTCGATATCATGGAAGGGGAAGGAATATGGTAGTCTGTGGATTAAAGAAGATTTTAATTTGAAGAAAATTTGAGCTAGTTTGTGAATTGAATTTTGCTGACTGCATAGTATTGAACATATTTGTTGGAGACATGGGGAGAATTTTTATATTAACTTCTTCTGCTGCTCTGCTTTTTTCTTGTGTCGAATCAAGGAAGATGAAGGAATATGGTCGTATCAAATATGAAGAGTATATACTTTAATTAGAATGCATTTTAGTTGTCAATGTCGGCCTTTCTTTCTATCACACTCACCAACTAAATAAATAGGTGTTTTGGGAAAATATGTGGTTGGGTTATTGGGTATATGGGTATGACCTCAATAGTATAGTCCATTTCAAACAAAGTTGATGTTAACACCTGTTTTCTTCACTGGGTCTCTTAAGTGTTGGTGTCTTCACCTTTACTTTCCATTTCTTTTGACATGTTAGACGATAGTGGGCAAGTTGGTGATGCGTATGTTAATTAGAATTTGAACATGTTCTCATGGCTCTTTTCCTAAATACCAAATGTAGCCAAAAACTACCACATGATTTTCCACTGCTTTCTTGTTTGACTGATCCTAGCTTAGACTACTGATGGTACCTCAATTATTGGAACCGTGCAGAGCTGTACGAGCAAGCGATCAAGTACGAGCATGGATCATTCATTGTATCAAGTGGAGCCTTGGCTACTCTCTCTGGTGCAAAGACAGGTCGTTCTCCGAGAGATAAGCGAGTTGTCAAGGACGAGACCACCGAAGATGAGCTCTGGTGGGGAAAGTAAGTCTCCAGCACACCTTTTATTCCCTTTCATATGGCATCTTACTCTACCGTTTTTTTATTTGCTTTACCTTCTGTGTTGTTCACAGAGGGTCGCCGAACATCGAGATGGATGAGCACACTTTTCTGGTGAACAGGGAGAGGGCTGTTGATTATCTGAATTCTTTAGATAAGGTAGTATTCTCTTGTGTGCTAATTTAGTTTGGTTCAGATTTTATTTTTGAGCATGCCTTGCTTCTTGAGTTTAGTTCTTTCGGAAATGGATAAGAATTAAAAGGATCATGCTTATGTGGCTTGGATATACCTGTGGACTTGTAAACATGACATTCCGGCTTAGTTGCTCTTCTAGGTCTGATAGTCCTGCAATTAATGTGTATGAAATCGAGTGTAAAGTAGAGAAGAGAATGTAGGGAACCTCTGAACTGGTCTTTTATTGATCACAAAGCTTTACATATTAATCACTGTTTCTTTCCTAAGGGATGAAACTTATAGACATTGTCTGTAATTTTATTTCAGCTTTCCAGTTTAGTTGTCTCGTTGTCGCTGGGCAAAGACAACTGATAGAGTTTTTTCCTTCTATTTCCCTCTTATCGAGCAATGACCTTGTATTTTAGAGGGATCATTTGCTATGGCCGTAGATATCAACCTTTCTGGTAAAGTAAAATTGCTTTTCACCACTCAGTCTCATTTGCTTACCTTCACTGACCTATGATTTGGTAGGTTTTTGTCAATGATCAATTCCTGAACTGGGACCCTGAGCATCGAATCAAAGTTCGAATTGTCTCTGCAAGAGCCTACCATTCCCTCTTCATGCACAACATGTGAGTTCAAAAAGCTAATTAAAATTGATGAATCAATTCCATTTTGCAGTTCTTTCTATATTTCTCCTCGGCGTGCTACGGGTTGCCCAGATAAGTCATCCTCTAAACGTTGCCTGTAATTATTTAACCATTAGTACGATTCAGTGCTTAATGACACGTAAGCACAACTCTTGTTGCTTCGAAAGGATTGAGGGGATATGGGAATTCGGTAATGGTAGTAGTCTATAGCTGTACTACAGTTCGATGACCTGCATGGGTGGCAGGTGTATCCGGCCTACGCCCGAAGAGGTGGAGGATTTCGGTACTCCGGACTTCACAATATACAATGCCGGGCAGTTCCCATGTAACCGTTACACACACTACATGACATCATCGACCAGCATAGATCTTAACCTTACTAGGAGGGAAATGGTCATCCTCGGCACGCAGTATGCCGGGGAGATGAAGAAGGGTCTTTTCAGTGTGATGCACTATCTCATGCCTAAAAGAAACATACTATCCCTGCATTCTGGCTGCAATATGGGCAAGGATGGCGACGTCGCCCTCTTCTTTGGACTCTCAGGTAAGGATTGGATTAACGGAATGTGTGGCCGTCGCCTGCCCTTCCCGCATCTGCAATTTTGCTGGACCTCCAACTACCATGTATATGATGAACACCACATTGTGTGTTCCTTCTGGCATGTTACTAACGAATTTTTTCCAATTCTTTTCAGGCACTGGAAAAACGACTTTGTCCACAGATCATAACAGGCTACTCATCGGTGATGATGAGCACTGTTGGAGCGATAATGGTGTTTCAAATATCGAGGGTGGTTGTTATGCAAAATGCATTGATCTATCGGGGGAAAAGGAGCCTGACATCTGGAATGCCATAAAATTTGGAACTGGTAATTGCCTTATATAGACTATGATTACTTTTGCAACAACATCGATTATTCAACTGTCTCTTCTATTGCAGTCGTGGAAAACGTGGTATTCGACGAGCACACCCGGGAAGTGCATTATGATGATAAATCAGTGACTGGTATACATCTCGATGCAAGGCTTATTCAAGAGTTATTAACTGGATCAGAGACCATTTTTTGATATCACTGTTGCTTTTGTTCTTGTCGCAGAGAATACCCGTGCTGCCTACCCAATCGAGTACATTCCCAATGCTAAAATACCATGTGTTGGTCCACACCCGAAGAATGTTATCCTTCTAGCATGTGATGCGTTTGGTGTGCTCCCTCCTGTGTGCAAGCTGAGTCTGGCTCAGACTATGTACCACTTCATCAGTGGTTACACTGCTCTGGTGTGCCCATTAACCCCTCATAGTTGAAGTCTTTCATATGGCTTATGGTAGTCGTCTTCATTTATCTCAACTCACTGTTGTGACTCATACTTAATTGTATGTTCTTGTATTTGAAAAACAGGTGGCTGGCACAGAAGATGGTATCAAGGAGCCACAGGCGACATTCTCAGCATGTTTTGGTGCGGCATTCATAATGCTTCACCCCACAAAGTATGCAGCGATGCTTGCTGAGAAGATGCAGCAGTATGGTGCCACAGGATGGCTTGTCAACACTGGCTGGTCTGGTGGAAGGTAAGAACCAAAATTATATATGCGAGTTTGGAAGACGATTGATCTTCTCTTGCTGACAGTTGATGTGATTGATGCCACTGACTCGGCAGGTATGGTGTTGGCAATCGCATCAAGTTGCCCTACACCAGGAAGATCATCGATGCAATTCACTCAGGCAGCCTTCTGAATGGCAAGTACAAGAAGACTGAGGTGTTTGGGCTGGAGATACCCACGGAAGTTGAGGGCGTGCCATCTGAGATTCTTGATCCAATGAATACCGTGAGTTATGATCCCTTTTATTTTTATTATGGATTTTAATTCCTCATATTTTGTGGTATACTATGGACATTGTGAATTGGTGGTCCTAAGTAGATATGACTCTATTCTTGTGAAAATCCTCCAAGGTATATCTGTCTTGAATTGCTGATGCTGTTGTTTGTTTGTTGTTTTTTATGCTGAGCAGTGGCAAGATAAGGCAAGCTATAATGAAACTTTGTTGAAGCTCGCGGGCCTCTTCAAAAAGAATTTTGAGGTTTTTGCAAACTACACGATTGGGAAAGACAACAAGCTGACTGAGGAGATTCTGGCAGCTGGCCCTATCTTCTGAAGTTTTAGTTACACAGAAGAAATACGTGAAAGAGGGCGAAAATAAAGGTGTAAGGATGAATGTGTGGAAAAAGCTGGAGTGGTTATGTCCTTAGTGCATTTGGTCGTGTTATATCTGTAGCAACTCTTAGCAGTTTATATACTCAATATTCATCAGTCTATGATGTAGCTTCTGACTTCTTGGAATGAGAATGCTGGTTTCGTTGTTTGGCTGCTTTTTTTCTTTTTCATTTTTGAGCCCGAAGGACATCATATGGAGTGACTAACTAGCACCTGATTCTCAAAAAATAGGTACGCTGTTGCAGCTCTAGCGACCCTATCAGTATGGCAAGATCTTGGTACGTGAAGGAAAACCAGCGCCTCAAAACTGAAGGCCTCCACCCATATGATGGATGCATAAAATTGCCTGTGTAGCTTATACTCATGGGAAATAAAAACTATATTCAGCGGAAAGAAAGTCATATGTCGGAGAAATTGAGTTGGGTCAAATAATTGGAAGCTTTGAGGCGGATCTTAATAAAACAAGGCGTTTTTTTTTCTTCTTCTGTTTTTTGACAAGCTGAGCCCTAAGGCTGGTGAATTATTTGCTCTATATACGAATTTGCTGCAATAAAGATCGGGAAATCGCTTTTAGGCCTAAGTCTGCAAGCAACTTCCGTTTAAAATTTTTCCGGATGAAGCTGTATGATGTTAGAAAGTTGAATAGAGAGGAAAGTATCTGCCAATTTTCTTCGACGGGATTAAAGCTTTGTCTTTATAGAAGACGATCCTTTTAGAGATCGCTTCAGATAAGCAACGCAATTAATTAATGAACCACTACTTGTAATTCTCCTAGAGGAGTTCGTGCGCATCTTGATGAGTAGCTATTTAGTAAGATTTAAGACACATAGCATTAATCCGATTAAAGCGAAGTTAATGGTCGCTTTCTTTCAATTGAGCTGCTCCAAGCTACGCCATATGACACCTACTTCTTAATATTTAAGCTCTCTCTTACATTGCTAACACAAATGAGGCTAATAAAACCTATGGGAGAGAGACGAGGGATAATGGGTGATTACATTGCTAGGTGACGGGGGCCACTAGTATATGTATATACGCACGTATGCATATAACATCATCGTCTATCCAGTCTAACAAGCATCATCTCAGCATCTAGTGCTTCAAGACAAGCAGCATCTTTCCAGGTTTCCAGTATAATTTGCGATGAGATTCCGAAACCTTTTCACTTGGCTTATTAGTCTGTTTAGAGAAATTGAAAATAGACTAGTGAGACATGGAATCGTATGGCCTCAACCGGTGGTACTTAGGCTGCCTTATGGAATACTAGGGTCAAATCCTAGCTAGCTCAACTCAAGGGCTCTGCTATAGACTGCCTGATGTAAGCAGGTGTTATGCATGTGGGCACATTTACATCAATCAATCGACTTTGTGGGTGGAGAAGATGTTGATCGAGTTCTCACTCAGCTAAAAGTCAAGCCTCGGCTCGGGCAAATTACCCTCACGCATTGTTGTTCTAGCTAGATAGGTGGTAAGCTCTTGACAAAGCCGAAACAAACTAAACATGTGGATGGGGTTTAATTGTTTATAATCTGGAAGAGATGAGCAAATGCGGAACGGACCAAACACCACCAGTTGGGTGGTGGTCTGGGTGTGGACACATGAAGGATGAATAAAAAGAAAGAAGATTCGTTGCATCATCCCCTTTCCCTTGGCGAGGAGAGGAGAAAAGTGGAGGGAGAGGATATGGTACTAACTAATCGTAGCAGAGGAGCCAGAAAGGAGGGCTGTGGATAAAGCGTGTGTCGGGGGCGGCCAATCAGAGCGCTGGGTGACCAACCCGCTCTGATCTCCTCCGCCTCCTCCACGCGCTCAACCGGCCACCCGATCACCAACGCCCCCACCCCACCGGGGCCCACCACAAGCACCCCCCTAGTCCAACTACCCCTTCGGCCCTTCGCGACCGGGATTGAGGCAGTGACCCATCTCCACCGTTAGAAGTCGAGTAAACGGTCGAGATTAGAAGGGATATATGCCGTGGACAAAAATGAGTGATTGATCTCAACAGTCGATCCATAATCCGACGATTGAGATTGGCTTGTGTTATTGCAGGGCTGGTAATAGTCGGCCGGCGTGCGTTTATTAATTCAATAGTCCTATCTCTTTCTCGGTCTCGTCTGACCACCAAGGCCTCCCGGCACCGGACACCCTTCCCCAATTCGCCACACGACCCCTTCTCCTTCTAGAGAGAGAGGGAGAGGGAGAGAGCGAGAGAGAGGAGAGGAATTTCAAATCGGAAAACAACCCTTTACCCATCCGTTGTTCCCTCTCCTCTTTCTCTACAAAACAAAGAGCTCTCTCCCTCGGTCTAATTCTCTCATAGGCTGCTGCCGTTGCCGTTTGACATTAGCGGATGTACATGCACAGTACAGGCATGGCGTCCGCGAGCGGGCTGTCGACGGCTTCCTCGTTGGCGGGGGCGAGCGTGGGGTGCTTCCTGCGGAGTGGGACCACGGCCTCCTCTCCCGATGGTGCCCTCAGGATCGGGATAGCTCCAAGGGTCGTGCCGGCCTCTTCCGGATTCCGGGAGAGGAGGGTGTCTCTTAGCATTAGGGTCCCGAGGTGCGAGGTGGGTCAGGGGGCGGTGGAGGGTCAGGATCTGGAGCAGAAGATGGAATCCAGCGTTTCCGCCCTCGAGCAGCTTAAGATCTCCGCTGCCGACCGTAAGTCCCACCCTTCTTCCTTTCGTCTACACCATTCTCATACCCCTAACTCTTGAACACGAAATGGAGCAATGCCTCTGTCCATAGGTAGGGAAGGGTGTAAATTTTGCTGCTCCTGTCAAGGAAAACCCCTCTCTTTTTTTGCGTCCATGATTTGTCCATTGATTTCTGGTCTAGTTGGGTTGAGATGGCGCTGCTTCTCTAAAAATGGGTGGAAGATGCTCTAGTTTTTGTTCTTCTGAGTGATATGTAGCGGATTGATGCTTCAGTTGAGAATTATGTGCTTGTGAAAAGTCCATAGCGAAGGAGAACTTCCGCCGTTGCTTTTGTTTCTCCTTTATCTATGAGAGAAGCATGCTTCATTGGAAAACCATCTATGCCATTAGGCAAAATACTCCAGCATTATATTAGATACCCTATATTTGGCTGAGCTCTTTGCAATTGTTCTGATAACTGGGATAACCGTTGGAAACCTCTCCTTTTGATTCCAAAAAAGCTTATTAATAGGAAGGATCTCATTGTCAATATTCTCAATATAGGATCATGTATCTAACTTTTGGGTTGTCTTATTGGTTACTCAGTCAGCTTGTGCCATCACATCTCTTATTTGGAATGCTATTTTGCTTTAGTAGATCGTGTTTTGCATTCTTCTTTGGTTTTCTTATTGTGTTCATGAAAAACTGTACTTTATTGCATTTTCCTCTTTCTATGTATGCAATCCATTTGTATGTGTTGGTTATCTGTGTGTGTTTTGATTATGTCCTTCCATCTTTTTATGTGCACTGTTCTGCATCCATTAGACTGATTTCAGTGAACTTAATCAAGTGGTATCATTTGCCAAAAGAGGAACTGATTTATTTAATTTGTATGAAGATGTTTCCTATATGTGTACTTTTAGCTTTAGTTATTTTCTCAAAAATGATTATCTTACTTTTAGCAGTTTAAGCCTGTCCTTAATTTCAATATTTCCAAGTTATTTCATTTGGAAGCATACATTTCAAACCATTGGCATCTGCAAGGCTGCTTGTCTGTTATGCCCTTCATTTTGGATTCCTGGGAATCTTAACGCAGTTTACAATAATGATGATTGTTGTTCTTGTTGGCATTGTTGCTGTTTACACTCGCATTTTTTGTCTCTGTATTATCTCCTTATTTGCGTTGTAGTTAAATTCTGGTGTGGATTGCCTGTCCATAGGGAATATGTGGCAGAGGGCTTTGGCAGGCACAATCTGATTTGTCATTCTTGTACTGGACTGTTTACCAGGATATATGAAGGAAAGAACCAGCATTGGTGTATTAGGCCTTAGTGTTCACACGGCTCCTGTTGAGATGCGAGAAAAACTTGCTGTTCCGGAAGCACAATGGCCTCGTGCTATTCAGGAGCTTTGTGGCTTAAATCATATAGAAGAAGCAGCTGTTCTTAGTACCTGCAACAGAATGGAGATATATGTGGTGGCTCTTTCTTGGCATCGAGGGATCAGAGAGGTGATGGAGTGGATGGCAAAGGTAACTACTTATGTGATTGTTCATGTGTCTTTGAATTTAGCTTCCCATGATATTGTCATGTAAACACATGAGAGTAACAAGGCTATTTCTGAATGATTGATCTATCAAAGGCATGGTACTGAATCAGTGCTCATTTGCTTCTCTATGCTGCTTTGCAGACGAGTGGAATTCCTGTTTCGGAGCTCCGCCAGCATCTCTTCTTGCTTCGTGACAGCGATGCCATAAGACATCTATTTCACGTATCGGCAGGACTTGACTCCCTTGTCTTGGGTGAAGGACAGATTCTTGCACAAGTTAAGCAAGTTGTTAAAATTGGCCAAGAAAGTGGAGGATTGGGGAAGAACATTGACAGGCTTTTCAAAGGCGCTATAAAAGCTGGAAAGACTGTCCGCAGTGAGACTAACATTGCTTCTGGTGCAGTTTCTGTCAGTTCTGCTGCAGTTGAGTTGGCTCTGATGAAGCTTCCTAAGGCCCATTCTGTCTCTGCCAGAATGTTGGTGATCGGAGCTGGCAAGATGGGGAAACTTGTGATCAAGCATCTGGCTTCAAAGGGGTGCAAAAGAGTTGTGGTTGTGAACCGGTCAGTTGAAAAGGTAGAAGCAATCCGTGATGAACTGAAGGATATGGAGATAATATACAAACCTCTCCCTGAGATGCTCTTCTGTGCTGCTGAAGCTGATGTAGTTTTCACTAGCACAGCATCAGAGACACCATTGTTCTTGAAGGAGCATGTTGAACCTCTTCCTCCTGTGAGTGAGGTTCTTGGTGGCTTGAGGCTTTTCATTGATATTTCTGTTCCTAGAAATGTTGGATCCTGTATTTCTGATGTTGCATCAGCTCGAGTATATAATGTCGATGACCTTAAAGAAGTTGTTGAAGCTAACAAAGAAGACCGTCGCAGGAAAGCAATGGAAGCTGAGGCAATTATTACAAAGGAATCGAAAGAGTTTAAGGAATGGAGGGACTCCCTGGAGACTGTCCCTACCATCAAGAAGCTGAGATCTTATGCCGATAGAATTAGAGCTTCGGAGCTGGAGAAATGCCTCCAGAGGATTGGTGGAGAAGCCCTGACAAAGGAAATTAGGAAGGCTGTGGATGATCTTAGCAATGGTATAGTGAAGAAGCTTCTTCGCGGCCCTTTGCAGCACTTGAGGTGCGATGGAAACGATAGCAGGACTCTTGATGAGACTCTTGCAAATATGCATGCGCTCAACAGGATGTACAGTTTAGACACTGAGAAATCAATCTTGGAACAGAAGATCAAAGCCAAGGTTGAGAAAACACAGAATTGAGATGATGGCAGGAGCAGCCTACCATGCAAAAATATCTGAAGCTCCCTATTAACTGTACCATATCTTCTTTTTTTTCACATTTCTAGTCTTAAAGGTCAACTTCCTCAAGCTGCTGATTGAGTTCAAAAGCTATAGAGAGAAATGGTGGCCCCTCTTTTGCTGTGTTATTGTGGGAAATGGTAGAGGTTTTCGGCCTTCCACGGATGCTTCATTGGTCTTATAATGTGTTTCATATTTAAGCCAGACGACAATTCAATAATTTGGGAATTAAAGTATCCTGCCAGATGATGATGGGGCAGTCGCGGTGTAATGTGTCCATTCTTGTATTCGATCATTCGGTATTAATGTTTATTAGTTCTCTTTTTTCCAGTATTGATTCTTGTGGTGGTGGAAATGGAATGTATGTCTAAAGCGTGGTGTAAACTTGTGATGGCATATGTACATGATAGCTGCTGATGCAGAATTACGAGATTCTTTTTTCTTGTGAGGGAACCCAATTATATTACGGGCAAAGAAATAGAGTTCTGCTGTCGAAATAGGCAGGCACGATTTGTGTGGTATCATTAGGGGTGGCAATTCGGGTCGTAACCCGTGAATCCGACCCGAAATAAATGGGTTTGGGTTTGGTATAATCGGGTTCGGGTCATAAACGGGTTTTATGACCCGTGAATAAATGGGTCGGGTCGGGTTGACCCGCGGGTTATGTGGGTCAACCCATTTAACCCGTTTATTCCTTATCCATCCAGCAGTACCCATTGGGCTACTGCCTACTAAGCCCACTACCCAGGCCCACTCCTCCACTCCTCTCTCTCTCCCCCACTACCAGGCCCACCTCACCTCCACTCCTCTCTTCCCCACCTTCACTCCTCTCTCCCCCACCCCCCGGCGCCCTCTTCCTCCTCCCCCCCACGGCGCCCTCTTCCTCCCCCCCGGCGCTCTCTTCCTCCCCCCCACGGCGCCCTCTTCCTCCCCCCCCGGCGCCCTCTTCCTCCTCCCCCCCACGGCGCCCTCTTCCTCCCCCCCGGCGCTCTTCCTCCCCCCCGGCCCTCTTCCTCCTCCCCCCCACGGCGCCCTCTTCCTCCCCCCCGGCGCTCTTCCTCCCCCCCGGCCCTCTTCCTCCTCCCCCCCACGGCGCCCTCTTCCTCCCCCCCCCCCCCCGGCGCTCTCTTCCTCCCCCCCACGGCGCCCTCTTCCTCCCCCCTGGCGCCCCGGCGCTCTCTTCCTCCCCCCCACGGCGCCCTCTTCCTCCCCCCCGGCGCCCTCTTCCTCCCCCCCACGGCGCCCTCTTCCTCCCCCCCGGCGCTCTCTTCCTCCCCCCCGGCGCCCTCTTCCTCTCCACGAGCCCGAGGTCGCCACAGCGCCGTCCTCGACCTCCTCAACCACGAAGCGGCCAGATCTGGCTATTTCCCATCCAGATCCGTCCATTCCCAGCCAGATCCGGCCATTTCGGGCCAGATCCGGCCAGATCCGGCCATTTCCGGCCAGATCCGGCCATTTCTGGCCAGATCCGGCCAGATCCGGCCGCCGGCGCCGACGCCGAGCGCCGCCTCTCCCTCAGGGCAGTGGCGGGTTGACCCGAACCCGACCCGACCCGCCTAGGGTTAGGCGGGTCGGGTCGGGTTGATCCGTTTATAATTGGGTCGGGTTTGGGTTTATAAACCTGACCCGTTTATTAAACGGGTCGGGTTCGGGTTTGGTGTTTTGTTAAACGGGTCAGTGTATGACCCGACCCGAACCCGACCCGCGAACCCGAATTGCCACCCCTAGGTATCATAGTATGGTCGATAAGAAGGGTCGTTGGCTTGTACGTTGCACCGACATCTGTTGTTATGTGGGAGAGAGACCTATAAATAACATCATTCATTCA
The DNA here is from genome assembly GCA_963920575.1 of Narthecium ossifragum. Classification (NCBI taxonomy): domain Eukaryota; kingdom Viridiplantae; phylum Streptophyta; class Magnoliopsida; order Dioscoreales; family Nartheciaceae; genus Narthecium; species Narthecium ossifragum. Next base: position 39,216,985 of record OY986963.1, on the reverse strand, counting down.
GCCCATTGGTATGTGATGAGCGTCGCTGGTTTAAAGAACATTTATTACGAATAACTGGCGTTTAGTCCCCCCCAAGGAAATATTTAGTTGTAGGTTTGGATATATTTTTCGTATTTAGTCTTCAAACCGATAAATACACTTGGTTTAAAAAAATTTAAGACTAAAATACCATTTCTCTTATCATATGGTTGAGGACTCGCCAGAGGATGATTGCCGGCGAGGAAGGCTGGTAGGTTGCCGGATCGATGGAGGAAGGGTCGTCTGCGTCATGGGATTTGATCTAACGGCTTGGATCGGGTTGTTAGGCAATGGAGGAGATGGATCTAGGATGAGCGGCTGCCGTCCAGTTGGAGGAAGTGGAGGTTGGAGTCGTTCTGGCGATGTCAAGGATCGGCAGAGCGGCGATGGGTCTTGAGAAGGCCGGGCAGCGGCCATGGGCTGCCGAATATTAGAGAGTTCGAGATGGCGAGTGGAGAGAGAGAGAGAGAGAGAGCTTGATGGGAGCTCGGGGCGACAATGGGAGGGCGGCGAAGGAGGTGCTGGGGGGGTACGAAGGGAGCTCGACACTACAGCACTCAAGTTCGAGTGGGACTAGGAATCCAAGTCCTAGTGCCACTAGGACTTTGCACATCTTGGCAAAGCTCATAGCGAGGCTTGGTGCGGGCGAAATCGAAGGTGACGCGCGAGTCCTAGTCGGACTAGGATTCGGCACGCCATGATGTGGCCAGCAAGACGCGCGACGCCATCGGGAGCAATCCAGCCGTGCAAAAGCCATAGTTCCAGTTGGACTGGAATCGTGGAAGGACTTGACGCGACAAAGGCAAGCTTTGGCGTGGGAAAAGTCCTTGTTGCTCGGGAATTCTAATCAGACTAGGACACGATTCGCTCCGACAGAAGGCGTTTGGCCATGGAGGCCAAACCGTGCGTGCCATTGAGATGACTCCACTTGCCTTAGGATTCCCATATAGGATGACATGCAAATATGGAATATGGCAAGGGGAAGTTGGTTGTGACTCGCGGAAATAGAAATGTGTAATATTTCGAGTCGATATGCAATGAATTTTGGAAGATGCTATCCAAGGCAAGTTGCAGCACAACTTGGAGTCCTGATGAAGCGGGTGACTTCATGATTGGTAAAGCAAGAGTTCAGATAAGCTTGAAGCCAATCAAGGACCAGCAATTGGTGTTGAACAAAGAGTCATTCTCAAAAGGGAAAGGATGGGAGCCTTCCTCTATATAAGGAGGAGCCGACCAAGATCAAGGGGATCTGGACGGTGGCTTAGGGTTGGGTTCCTTTGTAATTGAGCGATTGTAAACCAAGGGTTTGGGAGAGAGACTTGAGAGCTTCTCTTATACAATTGGATCAATAAAGGGGCGGGCGAAATCCTTTGCCTACATTCACGTCTTCTTGTGTGTTTGCATGTGAAGAAGACGAATGAGGGCTTGTCAAGAAGGATCTTGAAGCCATCATTGGGGAGAACTCGAAGAAAAAAAAATTCCATTGCACTTTCCCGGTGATACTCCGCAGGGGGGGGTGCGATGGGAGCTTGAGGCGACCCCCGATGGGAGGGCGGCGGAGGAGCTTGGCGGGGTACGACAAGGTCACGGGAGGGCGGCTGACGAGCTTGGGGGAGATGACGTCGACGGAGGAGAAGAGGTGAGAGGAGTGAGAAAATGCCGGGAAAAATAGAAAATGGGTGAAAAATAGCGGAAAAGTCACAAAATAGGAAAATATGTTGGAAAAAACGGTGGAAAGGTGAAAAATACGTGAAGGTTCAGGAGGAGATCGAGAGTAGTCCATATATTATTTGTGAAAAATAACTGACGGGAAGTAACTAATAGTGAAAAGTAACTATCGTGCATGCCTGAAAAAATAGGTGTAAAATATGGAAAAATATCCAACTTGAATTCTGGAAAGTAACTAACGAAACTAATAGAAAGTAACTCATGAAAAGTAACGTATGGAAAGTTACTATCAAAATTATGAAAAGTAACTACGAAAATTGTGGAAAGTAACCAAAGTAAAGTAATTATAAAAGTCACTACAGAAACCGAAGACACTCAAAATTGTGAAATTTAACTTATAAAAGTCACTATTGAAACCGAAGACACTCATGTCAATATTCAACCTGAATTTTGGAAAGTAACTAATGAAACTAATGGAAAGTAACTAGTGGAAAATAACTATAATCTCGATGATGAAATCATTAAAAGTTTGTGAGTTATTTTTTGAATTAACTAGAGGAAAAGTAACTCAAGTTACTTTCCCCATTTTTATATTACTATCTATATTTATTACATGTTATTTTCCATAATTGAAAGTAACTAGTGGAAAGTAAATCATGAAAAGTAACTATCAAAATTGTGAAAAGTAACTACCAAAATTTTCATTAGAATTGTGGAAAGTAACTACGAGAATTGTGGAAAGTAAATACCAGAATTGTGGAAAGTAATTACGAAAATTGTGGAAAGTAACTATAAAAATCTTGGAAAATAATTAGCGTAAAGTAATTAGTAGAAACAAATATGTGGAAAGTAACCAATGGAAATTTCCTTCATATTTTCTCGATTTTCCCCCTTATTTATCTTATTTAAGCCGATTTTTCCACATATTATTTGTGAAAAGTAACTTCGTCGAAGAGTAATTTGTGGAAAGTAACTTTGGTGGAAAGTAATTTGTGAAAAGTTTTCCTTTTTTTTGTGCATATTTCACTTTATTTTATCCTATTTTCCTCATTTTCACTATTTGTTTTCCAATTTTCCTGAAATTTTCCCATATATCATACTATTTTTCTTCATTTTTCCCTTGTTTTCTCTCTCCCCGTTACTTTCTCTCTACACCATTTTTTGTTTTATTTTTTCTTACGGCTTAGAGTCGTTGGAGCTTGATCGCTGGCGAAGAGGGACGATCGGCTGTCGGGGAGATCGGAGGAGAGGTCGGTCATGCGTGGGGAGTCGATCCAACGGCTTGGATCATGCTGTTTACCGGCGGTTTAGGCGTATCCAATGTTGCTCATCGGTGGGTCTTGAGGATGCTGGAGGTCTTGGAACTGGCCGAAGGTGGCGAAGGAGATGAGGGCGGCAGAGGAGCTTGGGGTGGCGGAGGAGATCGGCGTAGGATTAGGTGAGGGGTTTGATCCGACGGATGTCTTCGTCGGAGATTGCCGAAGGTCAGGTTCGTTGGAGGTCTTTGTCGGAGACATCCATGGCTACGAGGAGATGAGGGCAGTGGAGGAGCTCCGGGTGGCGGAGGAGATGAGGAAGATGGCCAGAGGTGATGGACTTCACCATCGGACGGTGGAAAGTAACAACCAACCATACAATGGAGGTGGGGCATTTTGATCCTTTGAATAGAAAAATTTAGTAAACGTTGAATGAAAGTTATCAAAAATTTTAAGCCGTACCATGTTGTTTTTCAGACCGAAAAAAGATTTATATACATGGGTACATCCCATGTACACAAATCTTTACCGTTGCATTGAATCGGACACACATTCCAAAGTGTGCCCGATTCAATCCAACGAACAGTGTTTTGGGTACATGAAACATGCCATGTACCCAAAACACTACTCTTTGAGACTTACTTTATCAGGTTCCCTCCGAGTCCGAATCCGAATCGCATTAGGATCTACTAATAAGTCAATAATTAGCCCGGCCCCGGTATGAGGATTTAAATTAAGAATTACAGGGGCGATCGTCCTTCTCCGTTCACTCTCCTCCTCCCCCGTTTCACGGGCAAGACGAGCTTCCTTTTCTCTCCTCTTTTCTTTTCCTTTTCTTTTAACATACAGATCTCTTTTCCTCGTTCCAAGATCGGTTCGAGATGTATATGGCTTATGGATGGCCGCAGGTGATCCCGCTGGACCCCGGCATCTGCCCCCCGTCCTCCTCCTCCTCCGCCGCGTCCTCGTCCAGGACGGATCGGATCGTCTACCTCAAGGTCGCCAACCGCCTTCTCCTCGTCGTCGGCCCTACCCACCTCGAGCTCTGGAGCTCCTCTCAGGTGCCTTCTATGCCAAAACTCAAACCCATTCTTGGATCCTTGCCGCCTAATATCCGAACTATCTCTCTCTTATGTTCCTATGGTATCTAATCCTCGTCTTATCGATGCGAGAAGCAGCACAAGGTTAGGCTGGGCAAGCACTCTAGGGACTCGGACTCGATCCACAGGGAGGGCGAGAATTCTCGAGCCATCTGGAGCCCAGACACCAAGAACATCGCCATTATTGTAATTCTCTACGAACTATCTTTACGATTTTTTGATATCTGACCTCTTTTTCGCGAAAATCATGAGTTTCCGTCTCAACACCTAGACCATCGCCATTCTTAATAGTTCCTTACCAACTATCTTTATAATTCTTGGATATCTTATCTCTTTTTCGCCAACATCACGAGTTTTGGTCTCAGTAGCAATGCCCTATTATGTGATGGCCTTCGGTTTATTACTTAGTGATAGAATGCACTGGATCTTGGTAGTAGGTCGGGTATCCTCAAGATGCAGTTGATTTGATCTCTTTGTTTCCTAAACATCTTGCAGCTGCATGTGCCATGACGGGCCCGAATTGCAGCATTTCCTACTGATGAATTCCACTATGGTCTTCTTACTTGACTTTTTAGCTCTAATGCAGACATCTTCTTCGATTCTCCACATATACAAGATCCAATTTTCAGCAAAGAGAATGCTAGTTGGAGGCAAAAATCTATCTGGGCTGTTTCTGGCTACTATATCACTTGTTATCAATGAAAGGGCACCTTTTGCAGATAAGAACTTGACGACGTATGTAATCCTGTTAATGCATTTTAACATGTGTCTTTCGTGGTATACTGGAGGCATCATCTTTTGGCTTACAGTAATCCATTTTCTTCAGGAGTAATTTCGTATGCGATAACAAGAGTCTGCTTGTTGGTCTTTCTGATGGTTGCTTGCAGCTTACATCCTGGAATGGAGAGGTACCATAGAGCATTCTCATTATTATTATTTTATCCAAGACGTGTGTCAGGCTGGAGATTTTATGGATCGGGTTAATAGTAAGAATGGACATTTCATTTTGCTCCTTTTGTGATCCTTGTCATTTGCCCTCTGATCTTATCCAGTTCTGTGACATCTTCAAACTTCCTTTCCATTTTGACGCCTTGGAAAGTTCATCTCCAACACCGGTGAATGTGCCTCTTACTTCTCAAGGGGATGCTATTTCTGCAGCTTCTGTTCACAGAGTTTCCAAAAGCTCTGCCATCATCCAGCTCGAGTTCTCAATTCAATTGAGGTTGTTAGTTATCTTATATTCTGATGGTCAAATTGCAATATGCTCAACGAGTAAGAAAGGTCTGAAGCAAAATGATGCAATCAAAATTGAAAGATGGTTGAACACTACGGATGCCTTATGTGCTTCAGTAGCTACGGAGCAACATATCCTTGCTGTTGGCTGTAGAAGAGGTGTTGTGGAGTTATTTGACTTGGCGCTAAATGCATCACATCTCCGTACCATATCCTTATATGACTGGGGGTAAGTTGGCAATATTTTGGGTGTTTGGAGTGCCAATTATCCCTTCTCAAAAAAAAAAAAAAGTGCCAATGATCAGGAAAATTGCAATTACTATTTCTGGAAAATGATTTTCAGCAACATTACACTGTTTAATTGATATATTCAGTTATCAGTATCACTAGGCTGCAAAATGCTCATTCCAGTCAGGAGGTGAACTCAGTTCTGGATGCTGAATGTGACAAATGACATTCTTGTCTTCTCTTTTTATCAGTGTAATTGTTTAGTTTCAATTTCCTAATGCTAAACTAGTTTCAAGCACTGAGGATCTAAGTACAAGTGGACTTGCATCAGTTGTCAATGTACGCATATTTATATTTGAACCTTTGTTTCTTGAAGAATGGTGGTTTAGTGCGATCTCCTGGTTGTTGCCATCCAGCTGCGGTTTTTGGCATCAGACATATGATTGGTACTAGGATACTATACATCCTCGGTATTAAATGTGCTAGTTCTAATTGATGTAGATTCTTGTCAAGATTTTTTGGAGCTGTTTTTCACCGTTTGCTTGCTATTTGTACTACTCTCGCTCTCTTATCGACGGAAACAATTCAGAGGGTGTGTTTTGATTGTTTGCTTTTTACAACAATGTAGGTACTCTGTGGAGGATACTGGTCCTGTAACTTGCATAGGCTGGACCCCTGACAACTGTGCCTTTGCAGTAGGGTGGAAATTTAGAGGACTTGCTGTTTGGTCTGTCTCTGGTTGTCGTCTGATGTGTACAATTCGCCAAATTGGAATGAATTCTGTTTCATCTCCTATGGTCAAACCTAATCACGATTTAAAGTTTGAGCCTCTTATGGGTGGCACCTCAATTGTGCAATGGGATGATGATGGATACAAATTGTATGCCATGGAGGAAAATTCATCAGAGAGGATATTAGCATTCTCTTTTGGCAAATATTGTCTAAACAGAGGGCTTTCAGGCACAACCTATGTTCGCCAAGTTATATATGGGGAAGATCGAGTTTTAGTCGTGCAATCTGATGACACGGATGAACTTAAAATGTTACATCTAAATCTTCCAGTTATGAATTCGAATAAAAAGCCTGTTCCTTGCTTTAAAAACTTCGAAATACTGTAATTGATGTTGTTCCCTGATATGATTGTTTCTATTTTTGTAATCAGGTGTCTTATATTTCCCAAAATTGGCCAGTTTTACATGTTGTAGCTAGCAAAGATGGTATGTACTTGGCAGTTGCTGGTCTCCATGGTCTAATCCTATATGATTTACGATACAAGAAATGGCGTGTCTTTGGAGATGTTACGCAAGAGCAACGAATTGCATGCAAAGGCTTGCTATGGCTAGGGAAGATTATTGTGGTCTGTAACTTCATAGAGTCGTCCAATATGTGAGTGTTTCTCTTCAAGGAGTGTCATTCACATTTGTGTTCATGTGTTTAGAGTTATTTTTGCAGTTTTCATTCCTTTTGATGGCCTGTGGTTTATTCAGTTTCCAAGTTTGTTGCAAATCTTTACAATGTGAGTAAGGTGTGGGATTTTGATTTCATTGCTGCTGAAATATCAAATATATAGTTTATCCAGTTGCGTCGGAGTTGTTCTTAACCTTCTAATCTTTACAATGCACTTTCACGCTTGCATAAAGGAAAGTGTCATCTCGTTAATTTAAGTTGTTATATCCAAGCCTGTGTCATGTGCTTGATTGGCACAGCAGTTGATTGAGTTATGTATTAACCATCCTGACATAGATATCACCCGTAACTGTTATCAATTCGGAGAATTTGTTTTTCCCTTTATATGAACCAAACCTTTATTGTTTTCTTCTTTTAACTTATTGATGCTTGTCGATGCTTTCATTAGTATTTGATGTTTGACAAATCTTGAAGTAGGTGCTTGCATTTATTTTGTTAACTTTTAAGATAGTTCACAAATCTCTTGTAGGTACGAATTGCTTTTTTTCCCAAGATATCATCTCGATCAAAGCTCCATACTTGTTCGGAAGCCTTTACTTGGAAAACCTGTGGTGATGGATGTTTTCCAAGACTATATACTTGTAACTTATCATCCATTTGATGTACATATTTTTCATGTCAAAATCTCAGGAGAGCTAACACCTACTAGTACTCCTGTTGTACAGGTAAGGGGTTACAATTGAAATTTTGAACTGCCTTTTGTTCATCTATAATGGTTGGCAATTAAGTAATGTTTAAGGAACTTCTGTCTGTTAGTTTAAGTATGTAAGGGTATTTAATGCTTGCATTTTTAAGTAATCAAATGACAAACAGCTTTCTACAGTTCGGGAGCTTTCAATTATGAGTGCAAAAAGCCATCCTGCAACAATGCGTTTCATTCCTGATTTGACAGCAGAGGAAGGGATGCTGAAGAAAAGCCAGCATTCATCTTCAGATTTCATATCCCAGCAACCTTCAAGGTTTGCATGCCATATGTTTTGAATTTCGAAGAAATTGCAAGAAACTAGTACCTGTTACTGTGCTGCTTACTGTGCCGCTATGGGTTAGCAGATGTTTGATACTGCGGACAAATGGGGAGCTTTCTTTACTTGATTTGGATGATGGACATGAACAAGTACTATCAAACTCTGTTGAACTATTTTGGGTTACTTGTGGACAATCAGAGGAGAAGGCAAATCTCATTGAAGAAGTATCTTGGCTGGACTATGGTCAGCGAGGCATGCAGGTGATTGACAGCGAGGCATGCTGTAAAATAAAGTTGTTCACATTAAGTTTTGACGTTTTTTATTTATTTCTCATGTACTTTAATATAATTTCTGTTTGTGAGCCGATCATTGCAGGTTTGGTATCCATCCCCTGGAGTCGATCCTTTTAAGCAAGAGGATTTTCTGCAGGTACATGATTTTCTTGATGTTTTTGAAGGGCAGGAAACTGGTATGTAGAACGGCAGGAGACATCTTTATTGGGGAAGTAAATGCATTTTACATGTGCATAAAGATAATGGCCCTATGCTAGGCAATTTTTATGCTTGTATACACTGAAGAAAGCTGTCTAGCTTCATCTTTATTGAAATCTTACTGACGTTAATTTGCTTTGTCTTTGTAGTTGGACCCTGAGCTTGAATTTGATCGTGAGGTTTATCCTCTGGGGCTTCTTCCGAATGCTGGCGTCGTTGTTGGTGTTTCACAGAGAATGTCATTTTCAGCATGTACTGAATTCCCATGCTTTGAGCCTTCTCCTCAGGCCCAAACCATATTGCATTGTTTACTTCGGCATCTTCTTCAGGTATAGACTGATTTGTTCTTTAAAGCTTCAGTTCCATCAGTCTAAGTCAGATGTATAAAAATTATTTGTGCTTTTGTTCCTTTTGCTGTATATCTCTGATATGCCCACTTGCTTTGACAAATTCTGCTTAAGGATATGCCTCTGAACTCCTCATGAGTATAATGGAAGAAGGATGAGATTGATGCTTAGTACATAAATTGCTTCTGAGATTCACTATATTTCTCCGCATGGACTTAGCATTTGGTGTATTATATCCTATACCTGAAAGTTATAGCTATCTATTCAACTATTGCTTGTATGTGTGTACATGAGCTGACTGTGAAGACTTTGCATAGCACAATATCACTAGTATAGTTTTCATGTTTTCTTCCTGCCCTTTTCATGCTTATTTCTATCCTCTTTCCTGTTCTGTTTCTCATCCTTAGTAGTGTCATATTCTAGCCTTTTGGTTTGTCCCATTGTGCGATGGGACGAACATGAGGGCCCGATGCAACACGGGCCAATGCTAAAAGGGTTCTTGAGCTACATTGTGTGATTCTGCCGAATTGCTGGTATCACATGACGAAACATCGGGACAATGCAGCCAAAAAATGGTCCCTTAGGTTGATGGTGCCTGAAGTGTACTGGTTCAGATCAATGTAGTAACTAGAGTGTGAATGTCTTGACTATGTAAGCTTGTCAAGCTATTGCTTCTCAATTTACATCAAACTTAAATTCTCTTTGGCTTCTTGCTATAAAGCTTTCTGTGGGAACCGATTTCAGTGTCCACTTTGTATAAAAGCTTTTATCAACTTCCTACAAGCATAGTCTTCTTCATTTGAGGTTCTCACTTGTACTGTTTGAAAGAGCATCAATAACAGCATATAATGAACCGCCAACCTTTGGCTATGGGGGATTTGCAATTAATCTCTACAATCATCTCATTCATTTAAATGATGCATGTACCTGTATTTTGTTTCTGTTGGTGACTTTTTAATATCTGGTTCATTTTCCTGAATGCTAGAGGGATAAAAGTGAAGAAGCTTGGAGATTGGCATGCTTATCTGCTGAAAAGCCACACTTTTCCCATTGTCTGGAGTGGCTTCTATTCACTGTATTTGATGCTGAAATTTCAGGGTATGCTATGCTTAAACATTCATAATTAAGGTTGGGGTCTTAATGATCTCATACTGATGCTCATAGATATAATGTATTACCAAGAAGAACTGAAGTCCCTGGAGATATGAACATGTTGAAGAATGATGGCATCCAGTTGTTCTTACTGTACTGTTATTGACAATCGATTGTTAGAATGTAAAATAACTAGCTAGTTGGCAGCAGGTAGAAAGTTTGGTTTCTCATAGAATTTTTCAATGTGATTGCTCTTGGAAGACACCTTTCCACTCTGATAAAGAGTTGGAAAGATTAGCAAATTCAAAGATCTAGATGCTGCAATGCATAATTAGTATGATGCATGTTTGGACACGGGTGTTCTTTTGTTGCACTGTAGGACTCTTAATAGTCACATTCCCAACATTTGCATGTCTTTGGAAGACAAAGCTGGGGCAACATTGTTTAACAACTGCAAATATTTGTGATGCAAGAACATATATAAATTAGTAAAATATCGTGTAGTATCGCTGTCTGTAAGGAACACGTATTTAAGTACTTATATCAAAGAGTCTACATAGAAAATTGATCGCATTCTTATGGTGCGGCCAGATTCTCAGTCAAAGAAAACTATCAAGGGGGGGTTTTGTGATGACCTTCTAAAGAATCTATGTCGAGGCATATGACCCTCAATTTGAAAAGAACCTTGAAGGAAAGAGGATATTATATAGGCTTGTCGCAATGCAGAAGAATAGCTCCCCAATTAGATCTTTATTGCTCTAGATATCTGCACCCCTTGTTTTCTTTCTCTGCTTTTTTTGGGACTCAAATGGACCAGACTAAAACAGTTTCATGCAAAAGCTAGCAAGCAGCATGCTGATCACTGCCATAGTTCTTTTCTTAGTGTCTTGCCAATATTAGTATGACCACCTCTCCGATATGTTGTGAAAGTACAAGTGCTACTGTTCGGCTGGGGAGATTAATGAGGGGATTTGTCTATAATTTCTACCAAGCAGCATATTTCGGGCAAATTGTGTTTTCAAGTTGCTCTTGATAAATACAAGTTTAAGGTTTTCTATTTTCAATCTTTGGCCATGAAAACAGGCATGGCTTATATCTGATGATAAAAGAGATCACAATGTGATGCTGATTTTCTTATTCTTTAATATCTTATTTTAAAATCAGATCTTTGCATGACAACTGGTGCTTTTCTACATTGGCTATGGTGACTTAAATTATGACCATGCCAGGAGAAAATATTAATTCATTTGTTTCTCATTGAAAATAACTTTATTCCTAGTCATCTGTTGATCTTCCCATAATTTACAAGCAGGATGATAACCATGTACCATGGATATTCCACCATGTATAGGAGTGGTTAATATTGCACTCTAAGTTTACCTGTCTGAATTATGTCTTCTGCTATGCATAATATTTCCTCTAAATTTTTTGGTCAACTCTTCTTTACAGGCAAAGTTTAAACAAGAACCAGTTATCAACTTCAATGAATATGTCAAGTTCATCTCTTTTGGAGAAGACATGTGATCTGATTAGAAACTTTTCTGAGTATCTGGATGTGGTTGTTAGTGTAGCTAGGAAAACTGATGGTCGACATTGGGCAGATCTATTCTCCGCCGCTGGAAGATCAACTGAGTATGTTGATACCTGTCATTTTAATTTTTAACACTATAGATTAAATGATCATCAGTTCTTCAGAATGATATCAGCAAGTACTTGTGCGTAGGAAACAACCTTAGGTAATGTTCTAAGGAGCATTTAGTGGCTGTATGGCATTTTTGGTGTTTCCTGACGGATGACATATGATGGTTGCAATTTCAAAGCTCATAAAAATAGTGCTATACTGGTTTATTAAGGGGCAAAGCCCCTTGATCGCGGAAGTAAGCGAAGTGGTCTATTTCTATCCTGCTTCTTCTTTCACCTCATAACTAGTTCATGCTGAACATTCTACTATAGACTGAAAGAAGAAGCAGGATAGAATGTTCAGCATGAACTAGTTATGAGGTGAAAGAAGAAGCAGGATAGGAACCATAGGGAGTCCCAAAACCCGCAATTTTCCTGTCCGGAAATTGGATAAGGGACGTAATGCTCCCTCCAGGAAATTGGATAAGGGATGGAGTGCTCCCTCTCCCTGAGGGAGAAGCGAGTGCAACGAAGCAGAGGGTTAACATCCGCTTCGGAAGACGGTTGGAGCCGGCGTCGGTTCAGTATAGAGTGGACATTCAAACTCCTATTTTAGAATCAAATCCTAGACCACGATATTGCGCCAAGGCATATTCATCCAAAAGATGTCGCTTACTAGTACCATTAACAAAGTTTATTCGACAGGTAAGCTTCTACTCATCTGTAGATATTGACTAAGCAATGAAGGAGTGCTAGAAAATAACTGTAGTATAGCAACCATCACTGTTTAGACTGTATCTTAAATCAATAATTCATGTCCTCACAACACATTACTAGCCATTATAGTTACAATCAAACAAAGCAACAAAACAGAGATTATAGTTACATAACAAATAAGAATTTGACCCATTAGGCCCGGTAACGATTGCCATTCTGAATCATAGTTACATGATTAATGACCTTGGGGCCTTGTTAGCCTTGGTGCCATGTCATGTCCACAAGTTAGCTTCCATTGCGGATTATGGTGCCTGATGGATGTCCCTATCTGGATAGTCTATCATACATGCTGCAAAAGGTGAAGGGCATGGTGCTAAAAATACTATGACTGCCTCCATGAATGGTATTTTAGCAATGAACTTAGCCAAGGATTCATCCTACTTTTTATGTCATGCTCTAAGATGGATTTTCTCTTCGACATCTTATGGAATTGGATATATGCTAATCAAGAGTATAGCCAACACATGAAAATTGGTGACCATAACCATTCTATGGGCAGCAATGAGGACTCAGGCACATTAGACAGCTTTTGACCTCTTAACTCATGCTAATGGCCACAGTTAGTTTCGGAACTCTGATGATACCCCATATAGTTCATCAAGCAGATATTTTTTTTTGTCAATTGAATTCCGTCCCTACACTCAATAACATACTGTGAAAGATTAAATTATTGAATGCTGAAATATTTATCATGGGACATTGTTTATAAGTCGTAGGATTTGTGTTTGTAGGCTATTTGAAGAATGCTTCCAGCGAAGATGGTACAGGACTGCTGCTTGCTATATATTGGTATGTATCTTTTTCTTTACAGCTACCTATTTTTTCCGGAACTCTGAGTCAAGATGATGTTATCCACGCCCAAAAGAAATCATTGTTCTCTGATTTCTTTTGTGGAATTGGAGCATGCTTTCAAGTTGTTCTTGGGTTCCCTTTCTGCTTTTTAAGTAGATGAATTATTTACTAGGTTATTGCCATTTCTTGGTTGTCTTTACGAAATCTGCTTTAGCTATTGCCTTGGGTCCTCTATTTAGTGGGGAAACCCAATTATACAGTGCTTTTTGAATAAAACATCTTCTCAAATTTTGTGGATGTTGCCAATTCATAATCTCTGTTAGATTTTAACAGCATCAGTCTAGAAATTAATTTTTTTTAGTTGCTGCAAAACAGGTCATTGCAAAGTTAGAAGGCCCTGCAGTGAGTCAATACTGTGCTCTTCGTTTGTTACAGGTATGCACCTTTTACTTCTTTGTGTACAGCTGCAAATCGACTGAGTTGTTTACGAACAACTCAGGGTCTGCTCAATTGGAAAGTTGTTTATGCATATCCAATTAGCAAATGAAATGAGCTGGAGCCTTGTTGAGTCTCATTGGAATTCGAGCCCTACTCGGACGGTTTAACCTGTCTAAGCTTGTGGAAAGCTCGAAAAGCGTGTACCACTAGAGGGTATTGTTTGGACTGGGTTGGAAATTATTTTGGTGGGTCTGATCCATGTCAATCTCAGGTTTGAGCTTGAAATCAAGCTCAAACTTGGCTTACTAGCAATGCCTGAACCTGATGCCAGGACAGGTTTTGACAACCCTTAGTGACTTACTTGGAGGGCATGTTATGGAGCTTTCCTTGAACTTAAGCCATGGTTGAACAGCTTACTCACCGAATAAACAGAGTCAACTAGCCTACCACTGCTCAGCTCCTTTGTGTGCCTACTTATGGGAGACTTTGAGCTCTAGTATGTTACTTGGTAAGATATACATGTTCAAATTTTCAATGGCTATCTCTTGCAGGCAACACTGGATGAGTCATTGTATGAGCTTGCTGGAGAGCTGGTACGACTTTGATGCATTTGAACAGATGGTCATCATCAAATTAGTTCTTGTGAGTCAGGGAGATGATTTTTCTCATCTGATTTTTAGGTTCGGTTTTTGCTGAGATCTGGAAGGGAGTACGAAAATCCTGCTGCGGAATCAGACAGGCTGTCTCCTCGATTTTTAGGTTACTTTCTTTTTCGATCTTCTTACAAGAGGCAGTCATCTGACTTAAAAAGGTAGGATGACAGGGAGAATTGAACAGCTTTTGTTGTGCTATATTACTGGATCATGGGAATAACTACGAGATGACATTGTTCTGTCTTTAACTTGTTTTGGAGCAGCACTTCTTTCAAAGAGCCAAGTGCACATGTTGCTTCTGTTAAGAACATTTTGGAGAGCCATGCTAGCTACTTGATGTCCTCAAAAGAACTTTCCAAGCTTGTAGCTTTTGTAAAGGGTACACAATTTGATCTTGTGGTTAGTTTCTCGTCCATCTTGTCTTCAATATGTACTTGCCTTTCCAGTCTGCCCTATTTGGAGCTGACTGCATTGAACTTAATGCAGGAATATCTTCACCGAGAAAGATTGGGATCTGCACGCCTAGACAATTTTGCTTCTGGACTTGAACTGATAGGGCAAAAGGTAGTCTGCTTGGAGGTCTTATTAAGTCTATGTGTATCATATATCTTTAATAATGTAGATTGCGACAGAAAATAATGGATACATGGGTTCCTCTAGCTTTCCCTGTTGTTTCTATCACACGGTATAGGCGGCTTAGTTTGCTCAGCACAAGTGACTGATTTCATGATTACCTGATTGTTTTAAGTCCAAAAATAAAATGCTTGATATGCCTTCGTTAAAAATCTATAAGATATACAAATCAGGCATAATGAGTCATATTTAACACATGACCTGCAAATCGATATGGTATGCATTTTTTTTTTGTGCTATTTTTATATACTGTGGAGTTTCTATTTTTGCATGTATTGGGGATTTTGGAACTTGATTTACCATGCTTACTATCTGATCTACTCTTTAGGCTTTTTTCTTCCCATGCTAATCTCAAAATAGCTTGTACTAGGTTCTGTTTGTTAAGCGAAGGTGAAGACTTGCGATGAAAGATCTTGGCCTGTTTTTGCAATTGTCATTTTAGGACAAGTTGTTTCACTAGGATCACATATACTTTTACTTCTGAAATTTTTCTTGCTTAAAGAAAGATGCTGTGGCACAATGGCTCCATAACCATACAATTGTTCATCAACAACAAATGAATGAATGATTTATGCCATTCCTATTGTATTGGTAGTAAACAAAAAGCCAGATGCGTCATGTGAAATCTTATTAATTGACCAGACTGCTTTGCTAGATTGAATGATTTATGTCATTCCTATTGTATTGGTAGTAAACAAAAAGCCAGATACGTAATGTGAAATCTTATTAATTGACCAGACTGCTTTGCTAGATGTATAGATGAATTTGATACGTGATGCACCACATTTAATCAATCTCACACTTCCTTGAATGGAGCAGGATTAGTTACCTAGCAAGTTCCCAAAAGAGATTATTGCTTATATACCCTTCCAAATTGCCTCAATACCTCTCTAAAGTTTGAAGTTGTTTATGTGCCTTTAAAAAATGTTTTTTGTTTCGATATATCATTATGACCAATTTTGACTGTGGCTAATTTTGAAATTTGCAAGTTGCCCGTGGCCAATTTTGAGCCATATTCGTTTCCCAATAGTGATATTAAACCATGAGCAATTCTGAATTTCAAAAGTAGCCATGGTCAAAAATTGGTCATAAGGGGTTATGTAGATAAAAAAGAGCATTTGTAAGGCTATACATACAGTTTCAAAATTAAGAGGGTATGGAGACAAATATCACCATTTGGATCGGTGTATAGGCAAAAACCCCTTCTCAAAAACATGGGGAATTTTTTATACGACTTTTCAAAGAATTAATTTGGCAAATTTCTAGAACATATGTTTATCTCTTCCAGCTTTCAAACAGTGGGCGATAAAGCCAATGATATAATGTTGCTTGCCTAGTTATTCAATCTTGTCAGAACAGATTTGAGTTTGGCTGCTGCTGATTCGTTCTTGTCTTCGTACATATAGCTCCAAATGGGCACTCTCCAAAGCCGATTGGATGCCGAATTTCTTCTTGCACATATGTGCTCTGTTAAATTCAAGGAATGGATTGTAGTCCTGGCTACTCTACTCAGGCGGACAGAGGTATTTCTTGCTTTGATAGAGAAGATTTCTTCTTTGCCTAGAGTGTACTTAGCAGTGTTGTTTGTGAACTACTGAGTTTTATTTCATTGAGCTTTTTCAAAATGGTTTTACATTTGATTACTATATGCTATTATGCTTGGAGTTGTCCGATATAGTGCAGCTGATTGATGTCTTCATAACCTTTATCCACCTAACAAAGCCTCTGCGAGTGTTGTTTGGGATAGTTCTGTCAAGGCTGCATCTGCTTTCGTCATGGGTATATCCCTAGTTGGTGATTGGGCAAATATATTTCTAAAGAATTGTTTATGTCAGAAGATTGATATTAAACATTATAGCATCTTTATGGTTTCTTCTGCATCCTGAGATGGCATTTGTTGTTTCCCTCCAAAAATGGCGCCTTTGATTGGGCACTTCTGAGAAAACTGGTAGCTATCAAGTTTCAGTAGTTGGAGAAACATTTTGGACCAATTATAAGTTGGATGAGTGTGCGTATTTCTTCTATCTTTATTTCTCCATGATTTGGATATACTTTACAAAGATGTGCTTGGGACATTTAAACTAGCAATGGATACTTGCACTTGGATGTGGATCTGGAGATATTTCTATTGACATTTTTGGATTTCATCTGTTTTTTCCAGGTATTGTTTGATCTCTTCCGACACGATATGAGATTATGGAAGGCATACAGCACAACCCTCCAAGTAGGCAAACTGTCTTCAAAATTCCATTCAATTCCTCATCTTGACTGTTAATCCTTGATGTGTTTGCTGTTATTTTTTTCCAGTCTCATCCTGTATTTGAAGACTATTTAGATCTGGTCAATGTGTTGGAGGAGCAGCTTTCATCTGTTTCGAATCTAGATGAGAACAGAGGACTCCATTCTTCTTCCAATCACTTGTGAAGCCCCCTTTTGGAACTGTCCCGAGGTATTTTATTTTTTCCCCGTGATTTTGTATATCATTTTAATGGGCTTTTGAAGAAATGCTATCATAGTATCATGTAGTCAGGCCCAATGCAGTAGTGAGTTTTAACAGCAATTTTGTGAAAAATGTACATATTAAGCGCTCAAGACATGAAGTTCTAAGTTAGTCTTGAGGTACCACATTATGTCAGTTAATTAATAAGTCTGGAGCAAAGAGGTAAACTAGGCCTTTTACAACAGCGGAATTACTACTTTAACGATTGCTGCTAGAGAGACTTTGAAGTCTGTTTTGGTGCAATTGCGTTTAAGCTTTCTTTCAGGTCCCACATTAGCAACTCATTTTTCTTTCATACATACGGCAGCTGCTCGAGAGTTTCTTCTTCGACTCTCCCAGCTTGAACTAGTGATTTGCTTTAGCTTTTAGGTTTTGGATAGGAGATCTCTTAATCCAAGTCTCCCTCTATTTTCCTTTTCTTTGGAGGAAAGAAAGAACTTAGAACTGGTGGACAATGGGCTTTAACTAGTCTGGTAATTTAGGAACCTATGACTGGTCGATGTTTCTGTGTGAGATTGCATCTGGTGAGTGGACTAGCTAGCTGCTATTGGGATGGCGCAAGGGTGTTTGCTGTGTGCTGAGCACCTTTTGGATCTGCTACAGGAGATCTGGTGGTTAATAGGTAAAATGTGTTCAATCTTGTTCACATTCTTCCGGACGACAACTCCCAGGCGGATTTTGTTGCGAGAGAGGCATGCTATGTAGCGTCCCTGTTTTCAGATGCTCCCGAGTCCCGAGAGCAGGGTATATGTAATAACCCTTGGGCTTAATTTTTCAAAAAAAAAAAAATTGATTGCTGTAGGGCCAACGGCGGATATCTCCATAGGAACAAGGTGGTTATCTCTATCCCAGAAGACCGAGTTGATAGGCAATCATAAAGCAATCTAGATCAAACAAAGAGCGGAGAATTTTTTGCTGTTTAGGCCTTGTAGTTTTGCTTTTGGCACATCCGGGGTCCCTTCTTTGTTTTCTTTCAAAATAAGGCCCCAAGTCTCAAAATGCCATCTTTACCTATGCTTTTTTACATGGATCGAGCCACATGTAGCCACGCCATGTCATGGATAATAAAAAATTGAGTTTTTATCCATTTCTCTCTATACTCCCATCTCTCTCACTCAGCTCTCTCTCTTCCTCACTCATGCTCACCCAAAGGAGAAGTTGGAGATGACGGAGAGGCCAATGGTGATGGCGGAGAGCTGGAGGTTGTTGAGGTATCCCATGAAGACCTGTTAAACAGAGGATGTTGAATACGATCGCCCCGTGATGCACCATAGCTTCGTCGTCTCCCCCACGAACACCTCCCAATCGTCCCCAAACCCCTTAAGCATTGAGATATCTTGAAACTTCGTTGCCTTCGCCTTCGCCTCTGCGGCAGACAAATTCTTTGCTTGCCGCACCACTAGCTTCGTCTTTGACTCCGACTCCTCCTTCCCCTCTATGATCGCCATTCTCGCCACGTTGGGATTTAGGAGGGGGTCTTCCATCCAAATGATAGACTTCTTTGGTCCTGGGTCTCTTTTTTTATTATAGAATTCGGGTTAGGACGGTGGGGAGGAGAGTTAGGAGCTTATCCTCTCTTATTTCTTTCGCTAATTTTTTGGGTAGCATGGCGAGCGTGACGTAAGCATGTGTCGTTGGTTTTGAGCATACTCTCTACTCGTCACATGTGAGAGGAGTTTGACATTTTTTTTCTTTTTCTTTTTTATCAGATAAACTAAGGCTGGGTTACAATTTTTTAGAAAAATTTTGGGATAAGTTATAGGGTTTACAAGTGATCTATTATTTCATACACATGCGTATTTGTTCACATGTTTTTTTACAAGTACTAGCAATCTGCGCGGTGTAACCACGAGTATAAAGTTATACGTGGAGTATATATAAGTACGCAAACACGAGAGTAAATGTTATAAGCAGTGTTATTACGAGTATAAATATGCGGCGTAGCAGCGAATATAAACGTTATGCGTAGAATTTGTCACAATAAACGCGCGTAATGCAATACAAACACCAAGGATTCACACATGTTTTGCAAATGCGAGTATAAACATATCATTGACGCATATATTAGTAAGCTAACACTAAAGTTGAAAAAATGTATAAAATATAATATGCGCGTTAAATTGACATTCAAACATGCGTAAAAGCTATGAGAAAACGTGTATAAAATGCACGGGTAAAATACGATCATTTCTAAAGAGAAACCCTTCTCCAAAACCAACCCACCGTCCCAATCCCAACCTAAATCGACCGCCAAATCCGTCGCCAATGCGAAAACACCCAAGCCCATCCGTCCGTCGCTCCCAGTTGCTCCGCCCCCGACCTTGGTGGCGCTTCCACCGGGGCACTCATCACGTCGCATGGTGGAGATCATGTTTGGCTCTACTGCGAATCCCATCCTAGACGCCCACCTTGTTGTCGATGTGAATGAGATGATGCGATTCCACTGCGCCACTTTTGCGTCCTTTGCCGCGGCCGGAGACAACGACACCATCTACGGTGCGGGCTTCGTTACGTCAAGGCGGGTATATGCACGTTCGTCGAAAGCAGTGGCGTATGAGGTTTCCCATCGCTTACTTGTTGAGGATATCGTTGACCATCGTGGAAATGTTGAGTATGGGGTTCCCCATCCCAAGGAGCACGCCATTGGAACGAGCGAGTGAGCGTGAGAGAGAGCGAGTGAGAAAGAGAGAGAGAGAGAGATTCGCGAGTAATACAGAGAGATGTGGATAAAAACCCAATTCTTTATTATCCATGGCATGGCATGACTTTATTCATGTGAAAAAACACGGGCAAAGATTGGCATTTTGAGACTCCAGGGTCTTGTTTTGCAAGAAAATAAAGGAAGGGGCTTAGAGCATCTCCAATGCTGGCGGCCAGCAAATGCACTTTTTTCTCCATATTTGGAGCAATGGAGTTGGTGCACTCCAGTGGTTCCCATTTAAAAAAAAAAGATTCATTCAATAACAACATTACAGTCAAGGCATTTATTAATAATAAAAAGAGTATAAAATACAGAAAATATTATATAATTAACTATAATATAGAAAACATTACAAAATTAACTAAAATACAGAAAAAAAATTACATAATTAACTAAAATACAAAAAAACATTACATTTCAGCAATTAATAATAAAAAGGGGTATTAGGCCATAGCCTCAAATCTAGCCCCCTCCTTGTCTAGAGGCCCATACATCTTGGTAAAAACCCATGCAGCTTATTTTTACATCAAAAAACCCAAATTGCATAAAAAAGACCAAGCTACCCTTATTTTATTTTCCTTTTTTTTCTCAGCCTTTTCTCTCTCCTCTCTTCTC
>OY986963.1:38993692-39196191 GCA_963920575.1 Narthecium ossifragum | reverse complement strand
CGGCGACGACATCCACCTTCCTACCTTCAAGACCCACCGGCGTCGCCACCTTCGATCCATCGCCTACGGCTGCGCCACCGGCGATTTAACCCAGGGGATCAAGTCCTCATGCCATCACGATCACATCCCCACTGACATCGACGACAGGACGTCCCTCCTTGTCGGCGATCGGGCTCCGGCAACTCCCAGCCTTCCGATCGAGCCGCTTCAGCCAATGTTGATCGAGACGATGGCTTGGGAGGCGAGCCGGGGGTGGAGATAAAGGTAGAGGAGAGAGAAAAGCCGGGTAAAAATAGGAAAATAGGGGAAAATGGTAGAAAAATAGGAAAAAGTGGTAGAAAAAACATGAAAAAATGTGAAAAAAGATAAAGAAATTTATAGAAGAAAAGTGGATGTGATCGAAGAGACTCTTGATGGAGAATCTCAACCAATTAAGTTGTAATTTGAAAAGTTAAAAAGGATGAAAATGCATTTTAACAGATAAAAATAAAGTTAATAAGATGAAAATAGATTTAAAATGATAAAATAGAGTTAAAAAGATGAAAACGTATGAAAGATGAAAATGCCTTTAAAAAGATGAAAATGAATTCAGAAAGATGAAAATGAATTCAGAAAGAAGAAAATGATTTTTGAAAGATAAAAATGATTTTTGAAACATGAAAATGCATTTAAAAAGATGAAAATGAATTTAGAAAGATGAAAATGAATTCAGGAAGATGGAAATGAATTCACAAAGATGAAAATGAATTTAGGAAAATGAAAATGAATTCAGAAAGATAAAAATCATTTCAGAAAGATGAAAATGATTTTTGAAAGATGAAAATTATTTTGAAACATGAAAATGCCTTTAAAAAGATGAAAATGAATTCAGAAAGATGAAAATAAATTCAGAATTCATTTTCATCTTTTTGAATTCATTTTTATCTTTCTAAATGTATTTTCATCTTTTTAAATTCATTTTCATCTTTGCACATGCATTTTCATCTTTTTAAATTCATTTTCATCTTTGCACATGCATTTTCATCTTTTTAAATTCATTTTTATCTTTCGTGCATTTTCACCTTTCTCAATTCATTTTCATCTTTCCTGCTTTTTCATCTTCCTAAATTAATTTTCATCATTCTAAATTCATTTTCATATTTTTAAATGCATTTTCATCTTTTTAAATGTATTTTCATCCTTTTAAATCCGTTTTCATCTTTTTGAATTTATTTTCATCTTTCGAAATTCATTTTCATCTTTGTGAATTCATTTTCATCTTCTTAACTCTATTTTCATCATTTTAAATATATTTTTATCATTTTAAAATTTATTTTTATTATTTTAAAAAAATATTTTCATCTTTCTCAAATCATTTTCATCTTTCTGAATTCATTTTCATCTTTCTAAAATCATTTTCATCTTTGTGAATTCATTTCCATATTCCTGAATTCATTTTCATCTTTCTAAAATCATTTTTATCTTTGTGAATTCATTTTCATCTTTTTAAAATCATTTTCATCTTTGACAATTCATTTTCATCTTTCTGAATTCATTTTCATCTTTGTGAATTCATTTTCATCTTTCATACATTTTCATCTTCTTAACTATATTTTCATCATTTTAACTCTATTTTCATCATTTTAAATCTATTTTTATCATTTTAAAATTTATTTTCATCTTTGACAATTCATTTTCATCTTTGTGAATTCATTTTCATCTTTGTGAATTCATTTTCATCTTTCATACATTTTCATCATTTTAACTCTATTTTTATCAGTTTAAAATTTATTTTTATCATTTTAAAATTTATTTTTATCATTTTAAAATTTATTTTTATCATTTTAAAATTTATTTTCATCTTTCTGAATTCATTTTCATCTTTCTGAATTCATTTTCATCTTTCTTGCATTTTCATCTTTTTAAATTCATTTTCATCTTTTTAAATTCATTTTCATATTTTTATTTGCATTTTCATCTTTCTGAATTCATTTTCATCTTTCTCAAATCATTTTCATCTTTCTGAATTCATTTTCATCTTTCTTGCATTTTCATCTTTTTAAATTCATTTTCATCTTTTTAAATTCATTTTCATATTTTTACTTGCATTTTCATCCGTCTCAAATCATTTTGATCTTTCTGAATTCATTTTCATCTTTCTGAATTCATTTTCATCTTTTTTAATTAATTTTTATCTTTTTCACTCCATTTTTATTTTTCCATCTTTTTATCTTTCTTGATTTTTATCGAGGGAACCGGGACGCCCGACACATCTCGGATTTGGTCGGCTCACCGGGGTGGATCGTCTTTAATTTTTTTCACTTTCGCATATTTTTCCATATTTTTCCATTTTTTACATTAATTTTCCATAAAAAAAAAGTGGAGAAAATAGGAACTCATGGTTTCTTTTCTCCTGCTTCTCCACGTGGGTGGTCTCCTCCCTCATCCTCTTCTTCTCTACAGGATCGATCAGACGATCACCACCTTCGCCCTCTCTTCGCCAGCCCTCTCTTCGCTAGCCCTCTCGCCTCCACCCCACCTCCGTCGCCAGCCTCCTCCGTCGCCTCGACGAGCATCTGCAACCGCGCGTTCTCCCCCAGCAACACCGCCCACTCGACTCCATCACCTCTAGCAGAGAGCTCCACCTTCCTGGACGACTCCACCTCGTCTGAACCCGGCGCCGCAACCTCCCAAAACCCTAGATCTGGCATCCCTGAAACCCCACGACCCAACTCCCCTTCGTCCCCATGCGCGTCGCCCGCATCCGGCCCATCTTCAATGGCCGCCTCCTCGGCCCATCTTCCACGTCCCTGCAAGCCATACTACCGTCTCCGTGGAGCTCCACCATCCTGGACGACTCCCCTCTCTCTCGCTCCATCGTCGCCATCAGCTACCTTCCACATCCCCGGAAACCCACGCCGAGCTCCACCTCGTCTGAACCCGGCGCCGCCACCTCCCAAAACCCTAGATCTGGCATCCCTGCAAGCCCACGATCCCAACTCCCCTTCGTCCCCATGCGCGTCGCCCGCATCCGGCCCATCTTCGATGGCCTCCTCCTCGACCCGGTGCTTCCAATCCGGGACCTTGAGCCCGAGATCGCCCCTGACACTGCTTCCCATGATGGTGGAGCTTTCCATCGCGTCTCCGTGGTGCTACCACCACCGCGGCTTCTGGAGTAGGCAAGGTGGCCGCGGCTCCGATGGAGGAGATGTCGGCGGTCTGGGAAGCTTGTCGAGGTTAATGGCCATGGGTTACGGCAATGGGTTCCGGGGTGGTCGGCGACGCGTGTAACGGCGAGGGCGGAGGCGGTGGCGTGGGATTGGGGCAGGGAGGCGAGGGAGGTGGTGGTCGTGGCAGCGAGGTGTCGAAGAGGTGAGCCAACGAGGGGGTCGGGGAGGTGAACCAACGACGGAGCACAACCATGGACTCAAGCTGGGATCTCCGGCGATCCGGCGGTGGAGCTCCGGGCAAGGGCGGGGCGTCGGCCGGTGCTTGGTCGGGATCAGGAAGTGAGAACAAGGGGGGAGAAAGAGAGAGAAGGGGTAAGAAGAAGGGGGCATTATGGTCTTTTAATGTAAATAATAAACCAATTAATATACTGTCATGGGGTTTTTACTTTAGAAACATGATTGATGGGGTTTTTAGCAATAAAATGAACTAAATTGGTGTTATCACCAATTAACTATAATAAAAAAGAGTGCATAAAATAAAAAATACTAATATTCCGGCAGGTCATCGCCGAATTCACTGTCACTTCCGCGTGCACTTCCTCTGTACTGACCTCCTCCATACCCAGCTCCCCCGTACTGGCTTCCTCTGTACTGGCTTTCTTTATATTGGCTTCCTCCGTACTGATGTATAATTTAAAAACCCAATGATGAAAAAAAACCAGTAAAAAAATAATTTATTTACAATTAGATAAATAATAATTAAAAAATATTCAATATTAGTCTTGTTTTGTAGAGATCAACAAGAGTTTTCCTTTGAAGTATTATTTATTCTAAATAAATCAGTAATTTTAAAATTACGCTAATTGTTGTAGTTAAGGTACTTTAGCTATAGGATATATTAGTAATTTGAAATTAGATGGGAAGAATATGAAATGTAATATGGTAATTATAAAAATAATTAAATAAAAATGCAGTCAATTATCATCTGTTGCATAAATGCAGCTTTTGGAGGGGAGGTGCATAAATGCAGTAGAATTTGCATGCCGGAGTGGGTTGGGCCCCGTTTGGAGATGCTCTTTTATGTGTAAAAAGCAAACTATCAAGCCTTGTACGGCAAAAAATATTCAAAAAGTGGATGGTTTTTATTATTATTAGATGAGCCTGAAGGCTAGAATAAGGAAGAAGAAAAGATTACAACAGATACCTCACACCAACAAAAAATTTGGGAACCCAAGAGGGGGTATCACCCGGCTCAAAAGTCCAAACTTGGGACCATCTCTCCCTACTCATCCTAGCTAAAGAGTCGGCAATAGAAACAACACCACGAGGAACAAAATGAAAAGATACAGACGAGAAGACTGCTACTTATCTACATATATCAGGTAGATGAGCACCCAATGCCGTAGGTCGTTGGAACCAATCATTTATGCGGTCAATCACAAACCTAGAGTCCGACTCCAAGGAAATCCGTGATGACATGGTTAGAAAAAAGCCATAAGTGTCGCCATGACCATGTACTATCATCCGCTCTTGTAGGTCCGCCCTTTGGTTCCGAGCCCGATTACCTTCTCGTCTCTTCTCGAATCTCCTCTCCGTAAATGTAGCATTACGGTCTTTCCATTCGTTGATTGACGTGAGACAAATTGATAATATAATGTAGCCATGAGGTTTCAAGTTCAAACGCCACGTCTCAATCTCACGACATGGGTCCACTATACTCGATCTTCTAGATTTGGAGAGAGACAACACAACTACATCCTTTATACTTCAGTTGATAGGTAGATAGGTAGCTGACGTTTTTTATTTTATCACGCGCATCATCATTTTTTTGGTGGGATACTCAATGGAGGATTATATGAATTTGGATTTGGTCACTGAATCCGCTTCCTGATCGAGGAAAATAAAAGATCAGAGTTAATAATAAGATAGATTAAAAAGAGGAGCTGATGAAAAGGGCTTCCTACTCCTGACCATCTCTTTCTCCCTGCTTTTAGTTTATTCTTCCTTCATTCATTCATTCATCCAACACGCGATCCTCTTAGGTTGAGCGAATACTAATCACCAACTATTGTAGTTGTAATTAGAACTGCGAAGAGAAACATGTGTCATCCTTAACTGCCGCGGAGACCTTTGCAAGGAAAAAAAGTGACACTCTACGCAGAAAGTAATGAATCCATTGCCCAACAACAGCACCGACCAGACCTGCTTTTTTCCATGCATTTTGTTTTGTTTAGTGACCGAACCAGCGAGTGACGATGCTCACGTTAGTTAGTCCCTAGCCGGCCCAATGGCACCATTGCCGGGCCCGGGGCACCGCACAAACGCCCAACTTTTCGTACACAACCACGACCAAAGAGTTGCATGCGGCTGGAAGTAGATCAGAGAGAGAGAGATAGAGAGATAGGGCGATGGCAACGCTAACGCCAACGCGAGCCCTATGTTTGTTTGGTTTGCGTTTCCAATTGCTGCATGACGACATGAGCACTACCAACTTTGCAAGACCTGAAATTGGAGCAGAAATCCCCACTCTGCTCCATCTTTTGATCAGTTCGCTCGTCCTTCAATGAACTATTATATTGATCGATGCAAATATATTATGCAGTTGACAAGATGGAGGTGAAGGGAGGTAGTGTTTCAGAATGTCAATTGACTGACTCATCCATACTATTTATATTTAGTTTGATCTCACGAGACACGATAGCAGCGCCAGCATCCTATAAATAAATAATACCAGGCAGATGACAAAGTAACAAACACGGGTCTGGAATCTTGACCAGTGACGAACGCGAGCCCATTACACGGTCCCCACCTCTCTCTCTCTCTCGATTCCCTACTCTTCTTCGCCCAATTTGGCAATTTACCCATTGTCGGTCGGTGGTGGTCCGAGAAGAAGGCTGCCATTCCCTTCAACATGAAATTTAATTAGAAGAGAGAGAGAGAGAGAGAGAGAGGAAAGGCCTCATCATCCCTTCTCCCTTCGTTCCATAGTGATGATGTATTGCATGATGCTGATAAGTTTTAATGCGTACCTATCCCGTCTCCCTTCGTTCCATAGTGAAGATGGCGAGCAAAAACTCCGGAGATCGCCGCCAATGGAGAGGAGACGGTGAGGAAAACAACACACTGGAGGGAGCCGACGGAGAGAAGGTGGGCTGCTCACCGGAGAGACCCGATTGAGAGGAGATGGTGAAGAGAAATGTCGGAGAGATCCGGCGGAGAGGAGATGAGGGGGGGGTGAGGAGAAACCCTAGCCCGAGTTGTGTTTTTGGAATCTCGGGACTGATGTCTCGAGTGGGCGGGCGAGTGGGGTGTAGAGTGGGGGACTGATTCGGTATTTTTGAATCGTCTCCCACTCCACTCAGCCGACTCTGGCATTTTTTTTGCCAGAGTCAAATGGCTGAGTAGAGCCTTTTAGTCCACCCACTCCCTCCACTTGATGTCCAACCAAACAGCTTCAAGTGGAGGGAGTGCTGCTAGTCCAGCCACTCCACCCCCCACTTTTGTCAACCAAACATGCCCTTAACAAGACTAATGTTAAGAAAGCCAAGAAACTGAGAAAAAGTGGATGTGAATGAGTGAAGCATTCTCATTCATAGCAGCAGCAGCATCTAAGATAAGAAGACAGACTAGAGAAGATAACTATCCAACCCCACCACTACCAGAGACGTGCCAAGCAAAGAATGCTTATAACTATCTTGCTTTGATGTTCCCGATAAGCGAGAGCAATAAATGGGAAGGGGACGAAGCAACCACCCAAAAAAGAGATCATGTCATGAACATTGAGTATAATTGTAACACACCGGGATTAAACCAACCCCTGTTATTAACTAACTATTAACTGCCCCATTCCTTCCCACATTCCTCTCTTCCTTCAGTCCTTCTGTCGTCTGTGTATGTACATTATATATATACATATAGCTGGCTGTTGCAAGAACTACTTAAAGCCGGCCAGGCGATCAGGACGATGACTAGAGCCTTCCCGAAGCTGCTCCTCATCCTCTTACTGGGAGCACTTATACTGCTCCCTTTCTTGGCGTCGGGAGCCAATGTGACATACGACCACAGGGCGCTCGTCATCGATGGGGTCCGGAGGGTTCTCATCTCGGGTTCCCTCCATTACCCAAGAAGCACACCCGAGGTGCGTGCCTGTTACTTCCTCTTTCACTCTCTCTTACATTCTTGCTGTCATGCGACGAGGAAGAGGAAACGAATGGTTTATCTCTAGAAATTTATGCTGCCTTTGGAATGGGCAATGCAGATGTGGCCGGACCTGATCGACAAGTCCAAGGCCGGCGGGCTTGACGTCATCGAGACCTACGTCTTCTGGAACCTCCATGAGCCAGTCCGCAACCAGGTAATTCCCCAAGCATAAACCCGTCCACTCATTTCTGTTTTTTTATCATGTTAGTTTAGCTGTCAATGGAGTTCTTGATTCGAGAAGAGCCATCGTTCTTCTTCTGTTTTTTCCCCGCCTTACTCCTACTTTTCTTGCCTTTTTTTTTTGGCTATCAAAGAAATCTTAAGTGGGTTTCTTTCGGTTCTCTCATTCGAAATTTCGCTTTCTTGGGGCTTCTCTGCATCCGATTCATAGCGTATTTGGTGGGTTTGGCACCCGGCATTTCCTTTTTGAGAATTTTTTTGCTTCTTCCTGGGGTGATGTGTTCAAGTTCATGGTTCCATTCTCTGGTTTTTCTTTTGGTTTTTCGACTAAAAAGTATCGTATGGTATACTTCGTTATCCTTGGCTTTAGGGTGTTCTTTGTCCTGAATATTTATTTTCTCTTGCAGGTTCTGTTTAACCGTTTATTTTCGTAATCGAATGCAGCTGCTTTTATTTGTGCTTTAACCTTCCGATTCATCATTTCTCTCTTGGTTTTTTCTTGTTCTGTTTGTTATTTTCTTATTCTAAATCTTTAAATGTTTGCTTCTCTGTGGGCTTTTGCAATCTAATTTAACACCTTTTCTGCGTCTTTTTACTCTTTCTTGGATTTTGTTGCTTCTCATCAGTATGACTTCGAAGGAAGGAAGGATCTTGTTAGGTTCGTGAAGACGGTTGCTGAGGCCGGCCTCTTTGTCCACCTTCGTATAGGCCCTTATGCCTGTGCCGAGTGGAACTATGGGTGTGTCTGTGCATATCTGTTCAACAAATCTTACATAGCTACCAAAGATTCGGAAATTTCTTGTCATTTTTATAAGCCTATGTTTCATATGGATGCAGGGGCTTCCCTCTCTGGCTGCATTTTATCCCTGGAATCAAATTCCGGACAGACAATGAGCCGTTCAAGGTTTGCACTTACCCCGTGTATGTTTCTTGTGATAGGTTGGCTCTCATGTCCTCCGCATGAATCCTCTGTAACAGGCGGAGATGCAGAAATTCACAGCAAAGATCGTAGATATGATGAAGCAGGAGAATCTATATGCATCCCAAGGTGGACCCATCATCTTATCTCAGGTAGTCCAACTGCCACTCAGTGCATCTCCTGGACAAAAGTACTTCAATGCCATGTTTTTGCTTAGATCATCTCCTCGGGGAACTCTGCTTCATCGTTTTCTAATCCTATATGCTAGAGCTCTCCTGCAGTATCGTAATGGGTTTGACAGCTCTATCTTATTGGCAGGTTGAGAATGAGTATGGAAATGTCGAATCGTCTTATGGTTCTGCAGGTAAAACATATGTCCGTTGGGCAGCATCGATGGCTACGTCTCTAGACACAGGTGTACCCTGGGTGATGTGCCAGCAAGCAGATGCCCCTGATCCAATAGTAAGTGATATATAGAGATTCTGATGGGCATATGTAACAGTTGATTAATCTAATTGCATTCAGCCTGCTAAATTTACATGGCATTTATCTAATGGTTTAGTGAAACCATTTGCAGATCAACACTTGCAATGGGTTTTACTGTGATCAGTTCACTCCAAACTCTAACAACAAGCCCAAAATATGGACTGAGAATTGGAGTGGTTGGTAAGGATTTCTCCTCTACTCAAACTCTTATCCGGCCCATTCTAGTGTCAATAAGGTTTTCTCTTGTCGATTATATGCTTTGTGGTAGTACATCCTGCATATTGTTCCTTGCCATCATTTTTGTACTTCCACTCTTACCTGCCCACTACGATTTTTTTTATCAGGTTTCTTCCTTTTGGCGGTGCAGTGCCATACAGACCGGTTGAAGACCTTGCATTTGCAGTTGCCCGTTTTTTCCAGCGTGGTGGTACTTTCCAGAATTATTACATGGTATTGCACTTAATCTTGGGTCTTTTTCCTGCCCCCAGTTGATTTTTCGATAGACTCCAAACAAACTCATCTCTGTATGAATTTTTGTCTGCTCGGATATTAAACTGTTTATCTTTGATAGTATCATGGTGGAACCAACTTCGATCGCACTTCAGGTGGGCCATTTATCGCCACCAGTTATGACTATGATGCTCCTATTGATGAGTATGGTGAGTTCGTCATCCGTTGTTTCATTGTATCCTCTGAGTGCACTTAGGCGCTTTTCATCTTTGACACTCCTATTCGATTGTTGCTCAGAACAACCAAATCCTTTTTTTTACTTAAATATTATACTGGTATTGTCTTTATTTGATTTTCTCTTGTCCATTGTAGGCATTATTAGACAACCTAAGTGGGGTCACCTAAAAGATTTGCATAAAGTCATAAAGCTTTGTGAAGGAGCATTGATAGCTACTGATCCAACTTTCACTTCTCTTGCACCCAATGTGGAGGTATACCCACTTAGACTTTCATGAACAATTTTTTCTTAGATTACAAACATATAAAAAATTCCATGTATCTTTCTTATGCATCCTTGTTAATAGAGACACTGGCATAAAAATGGAGTTTCTTGGTATGACGAGTTAAAGTTTGACTACTGTCGAGATTCTTTATCCAGGAGTAAAAAAAGAAATCTGTCGATGCCAATTCTTTTCTTTTGGAGCTTCTAAAACAGTTTTATAAGGTGAAAACAAGTTCAACTCCAGGTAGAGAAAAAGGCCGATCTGCAAGCACAATGAACAAACATCCTAAAAGTTAGGCTCCTTATGAATCAGGCATGCAAAATCAACCATCCACAATAATGCCAATTTTCTCAAAGGTCTAGTAGTTAAGAAGACTATACTTTGCATACGAGTAATATCCCTCTCTTATGGTTGATAGATTTCATTGTCTCTGAAACAATCAATTGAGGTTCTTCTGCCAAAGGGCGATTAGTCGAAGGACTTCTACAAATACAAGACTCAGAATAGGTCCTAGATCCGTGTGACTTAGGATTAAATTGGGTTGGGTGAGAGTTTTTAGACAGGATCATTGATGATTCTCGCTTCATAAATTGACTGGGATTGGGTACACCAAAGCAAAAAAATCACTAACTCTTTGATTATGGGAAGGAAAAGATCATATGTAATTCATCCACGAAATAAACCTACGCTTGGTGAAGGTGAAGTTTGGAAATAGAACAATTCCTTCTGTTGTGTATCCTCGATTGATGCAGCCTCAGATGCTTCAATTGTTGATTTGTATTGAGCGAAAGGTTATACCTATAAGTTCTGTATTGCAGGTCAATCCTACTCCACTAGTACCAATAGGGGGCATAGGGGAATAAGCGCTACACCTAGGAATCAACATCACGAAACTTTGTTTAAAATTACCCTTTTCCTTATCGGTATTGGGACTAACAAGAATGGTTAGGACAACAAACACCTGTGCTGAAGCTTACTTCTTTAGTGTGCTTCCTAAATAATAGAGGTTTGAGAGGTAGGACCAAATCTTTTCTGGATCATCTTCCTTATTTAGACTATGCATGTGTAACTGTGTGCATACTGTTGGGAAGACTACATTGCAAAGAATGTGATACCACGAGTGACATCCATATCGTATCTTGCTTGAGGCCATCATGTTAAATTGAATACAGAGTGCTAGAGGTTCGAGAATCTGGGGTTTTTTTTTCTTAAGTCATAAATTCAGAAAAGACCAGGCCAGTTTCTTTTGTATGTTAAGAATTTGTTTATCTAATTGTAGCACTGGCTCAAACTCAGTGGTAATTGCACCTTTCTTTTTTCTTTTTTCTTTTTTTTTGGGCATTGAAACATCTTGATCTTTTGTATGTTTGACTCCCAGCATAATGATAACCCTTTCCTGATTTAGGCACATGTGTACAAGACAGGATCCGCATGTGCTGCATTTCTCGCCAATATAGGATCTGCAACTGATGCAACAGTGACATTCAGTGGGAAGTCATATCTCTTACCTGCATGGTCTGTGAGCATATTGCCTGATTGTCAAAACGTTGTATTCAACACTGCTCAGGTTTATCTTCGACAATTGTCTCTATACCTTAATCTGATCATGATTGTCAGCTTAATGCATCCTATTATATATCGCTGAATAGTGAACTGTGGTCTTAAATTTCTGTTTTCTTTGTTTGTTTTCATAATGCACTGTTAAATATGTATTTGCTTTCTTGGTGCTATCTGAAACTCTATCATTTAATTTGGAGTTTCTTTTGAATGATGTCGAGTTACATTTATGTTCCATCTTTTTCGTGTAAACCCTTTATCCCATATGTCATTGAGTTTTTTTGCTTGCTTGTTATTTTGTTGTTGGTTCTGCTTTTCTGTGTTTTCTCCTGTGGGGTTTGGGGGTGGGTGGTCCGGGGTGTTTGGGAGCTTGGTTTGTGTAGGATTGGATGGGAGATCTCTGTTTATTATGTTGTCATGACTATATTCTTCATGATCTCGATCAAAGATTTATTTCAGACATTTATCTTTGGACATCGTGATTCAAAGGATGCAGTTTCCTTGACAGATCAACTCCCAAGCTACTCAATTAGAGACCAAGTATATGAGCCCTGGAGGTGAGCTCTCTAATCAAGACATTGATCTCTCGACAGCATCAACTTCAGATTGGAGTTTTGTTAATGAACCTGTGGGAATTTCAAAGAGCAATGCCTTCACTCGGGCTGGGCTACTTGAGCAAATAAATACAACTGCTGATGTTAGTGATTACCTTTGGTACTCCAAAAGGTTGGACGACTCTTCGTTTGCACACTTTGGATTTCTGCTTGCAATGTTGTTGACTTCATGAAGTTCTTTGCGTATGCTGATTCTGTCTTTATCTGCTTGTAGGATTGACATCAAAGGGGATGAGTCATTTCTTTCCGGTGGGACTCAAACTATTCTTCATGTGGAATCGCTTGGTCATGTTCTTCATGCTTTTGTGAATGGAAAATATTCAGGTGATCCATTTGAACAGCTTTTCATGCTTTGCAAGCATGCATGACACATTTTGGCTGCTGATTAATGCCATGATGGACAAGCAATGAGAGAATAAGTAGCAGCAATTCAGTTCTATCAACTTTTTTCTATATCCAGCTGAATTCTAGATAACCATGAGTTGGGAAAGTTAATATCCTTGATATGGCAACTTTTGCTAACCGGCTTTCTAGGTTTTGTCCGAAAGGTCTCTCTTAACCATAGTTATGTTGCAGTTTTGGACAAGTTCAAGAGGTGGTGTCATGGTCAGATGTTCATAAAGTTTTGTTATTACTTTCCTTGAGTCTTGTTGTCTGAATCGTGATCCAATGATGAGCCTGTTAGCTGTAATAAAGGTTTTATTGATGAAGTGTTAATCATGGAAATTTCGCAGGCAATGGAATAGGAAATAGCGGCAATGCTAAGATTACCCTGGAAAAGCCCATTATGCTTGCACCTGGGAGCAACACAATTGATCTTCTGAGTGCAACAGTTGGCTTGCAGGTAGTAGCATTTGAAGCTGTTATATCCCATTTGCTTCTGCTTCTACCCTTTTCTTGCTGCTTTAACTCCAATGCCTGCAAGTTGTAGTTCTGACCAATTTGCCATCTCTACCATCTGGCTATACTTTTGGTTTGAGTTTGTTGACTTTTGAATGGTCAACTTCCTCTATTTATGTGAACTCAATCACCATTGATCGACTTGAAGCGTCAAAGTGTCTTTTTTTTCCAGAACTATGGAGCATTTTTTGACTTATCGGGTGCTGGAATTACTGGTCCAGTAAAGCTGAAGGGTCAGAATGCCACATTAGATATGTCTTCACAAGAGTGGGCATACCAGGTTTGTCTACTCTTCTATGGTTGCCAGTAGTCAGCAAGATACAAGTATAATGCACTTATCTACCTTGAGAATTTTAGGAACCGATAATAGTGTTAGTTCCAAGTTTGATATAAATTAATCCAAGTCTTTGAAGCCCGTAATAAATTAGTCCAAGAATTTCAAGACCTGATTTTGTTGGCCATGAAGGACAATATTTCTGCTTTTATGAGTGGAAACTTCGCCAAATTCTTTGCTGCAAACTTGTACCATGCTTTCCAGTTTGAACTAGGTTTACTGTAAAACATGTATTTACTACATTTATTAACATGAATCAAGTAACTGGTGTGAGAAGACATGTTTTCCCATGCTTATGTAGTGTGTTCACTTGTTGTTCTCTGATGTTCTAGATTGGACTTAGAGGTGAAGAGCTAGGTTTATATGGGAGTTCTGGGGTGGATTCTTCTCAATGGGTCTCCCTTTCTTCCTTGCCAAAGGATCAACCCTTGATATGGTACAAGGTAATTGCTGCCTTTCGGTTGTATCTGATCTTGCTAGTTGTGAGTAAACACGTAGCAAACTATAGCTTTTTGCAATAATCATGTAGCTAATTTAGTTATTGTAAATTTGAATTCTGGGCATCAGATAGTTATGAACTTCAAATGCTCAATGGCCCCTATGCTACACATCTGCTACTTACTAGCTTCCTGACTGACAAACTGCTCATGTATGTTACAACGTTTTAAGATTTCTTTGAACTGCTTTTCCTTCAATTGTCATCAATATTTTGAGGTTGATGATCTACATCCTTTGCTAAATTTCATTCTCCTGTCACTTCTGCTTTTACCTCAATCTGCACCTTAAAGGACTATACCAATTTGTACAAATTTATCTTCCCGAAGACAAAACTAGACAAGATGGATTTTAAGACTTCAATAAGCCTTCAGGGTTACTAGTTGTGTTCAGGATATGGAAACATATCCTCTGGCGTAATTGATGTGGAATTTATATGAAAAAGTGCAGCTTATTGGACAGTTCTCTAGTAACCAGCACACTGGATTTCTTCTCTGAATTCCCTGTATGCTCAACATTCTTTCCTTTATTTGCAATGCTAATGACAATATTGTGCATTCTAGACTTTATGTATCAACGGTTATTCTTTACTTCTCGAAGTGCAGAAAAATTTTGATGCCCCCAAGGGCAATGATCCAATCGCTATAGACTTCACAGGAATGGTTAAAGGTGAGGCATGGGTGAACGGACAAGGCATTGGTCGATATTGGCCAACTTACATTGCTCCTCAAAGTGGTTGTTCCAATTGTAACTACAGAGGAGCTTACAGTTCAAGTAAATGCCTAAAGAATTGTGGCAAGCCATCCCAGCACTTGTGAGAATTCCAAACTTGCCTCCTTCTAATTCCTTTATGTTTCAGGGGTGATAACGCATGTTTAACAGGTATCATGTTCCTCGTTCCCTGATTAAGCCAGGGACTAACACTTTGGTCCTATTTGAGGAGATGGGTGGGGATCCAACCCAGATTTCTTTTGCCACGAGAGAGACTGGGAGCATATGTGGACTTGTATCAGAATCGCATCCGGCTCCCTTAGATACCTGGAGTTCTTTCCAACAAACTGGAAAGAATTCTGTCCCAACACTACAGTTAGGATGCGCATACCCAAACCAGATAATCTCTTCGATAAAGTTTGCGAGTTTTGGGACTCCCTATGGTTCCTGTGGAAGCTTTGAGCATGGGCGATGCAGCAGTGCAAATGCGCTTGCTGTCGTGCAAGAGGTATCTATTACTAGAATTTGACCTGTTTATTTCCGTCTCTAGTCACTCTTATTTGGTGACCTTACGGTTCTCCTTCTTCTTTATTTGGTTTGTTTTTCTGGCAAATTCTGCAATAGGCATGCATTGGATCAAAGAATTGTAGCATGGCCGTCTCGACCATGGCTTTTGGGAATCCATGTGCTGAGGTTTCTAAGAGCCTCGCAGTTGAAGCCATTTGCTCTTGATGAGACGCTGCTGTTGAGAACTAACCAGCGGAGTTGTCAGAGTGAAGCATGCATTGTCCCGAGACTATTATACACAGGAAGAAGAAGACAAATACATAAATGAATAAATCTGTTGAAGAACCACGAAAATGTTGATATTATTACAGTTGCAACGTAAAATAAATGTCCCTGTTCTTCAGTAAGCTTCAGATGTGGTATGCCCTATTGCTCGATCTGGCAGATTCATACGAATACAAAATTGCTTGGTCCGGTATTTGTCTAGCTTTTTTTTTTTTTGATTAATCGAGCCCGTAGGCTAGTTCCTATACAACCGGATCTCAGAATCCCAATGACCCCCTATCCGGGGACCATTCAAAAACAGCCTGAGCTTGCCTACACCACTTAGCAAGCCCATCGGCTTTGCTATTAAGAGTCCTAGGTATATATGAACATAACATATTCCAGTTTCATAGTCAGAAACCACACCTCTCGGAGGATGCTGTCCACTTCAGCTGGCCACGCCCGTCTGCCATTCAGGATGTCAACTGCATGAAGTGAGTCGGATTCGATGATCACCCGCGCCATGCTTTTCCCCAACGCAACGCTCATGGCTTCTCTAATCGCTAGCATCTTCGCGGCCAGCACCGAGCCCGCCCGGGCGTTATAGGATAGCTGGTGATTGGATTTACTACATACATACAAGGTAGCTGGTGATTGGTACTACTGCTACATATATACATACAAGGACAAGGTATATTTTTGATCGGTCTGCTTCCTTTTTTAATATTTTCTCTATTAATGCAAATATGCAATAGGTATTGTGCTGTTTTGTGTAACAGTACGAAAAAAAGATCATGCATGATCAGTCCTTAAAGAAGAACATCTTCTTCAGAACTCAATCAATGCTACATGGATTACTAAAACAATGTTCACAGAGCTTTTGTTCTCCTATCACTCTACGATATAACTTTGTTTAAAGTTGAAGTTTGAACGCTGACGTTCAAGTAGAGCAATACTGGATATCTTCACCCACTTCATTTTCTTTTTCTTTTTTTCTTTTTATGAGTTGAGCCCGAGACTAGGGGTTACATAACTTACATTAATGCCTCTAAAAGAGACCTAGGACTCTCTGTGGAGATCCATCCAAAACCCCATTGGCGAGTTCTACACCACCGGGCTACTCTATCCGCCATCTCAACACATGAGCGTGGTGTGTACACCAAAACAATAGAGTATAATGACAACACTTCTACCCATATTTCTCTAATGAGCCCCTCTACATCATTAGGCCAAAGCCTATTACCATTGAGGATCTTGATCGCATAGAGAGCATCAGACTCTACAACCATCCTCTTGAGCAAATGCTCCTTGGACCACCGAATGGCATGAAGAATAGCCAACAGTTCACCTTCAAGCGCGGACACGGCGTGAATGACCTTTCCTGTAGCCCACACAGCCGCATCAAAACCTCCAAGGCCAACAACAGCTAGTCCTCCACCCACAGAGGCATCCGTTTGAACAACATCTCCAATCGCACGATGAGAAGCAACCTGGTTGGAGCCACCACTCCCACTATGTTCCGACCAAACCTGCACAATTCTGATAATTCTCCTCACAAGGACCACAGATGAGTCACCAACTCTGTCGAAGACCCACCTGTTACGATCCTTCCAAAGAATCCACAAAGCAAAGGCAATAAGTGACTCGAGTTTTTTCACTCTGATCACCGAGGAGGACTGACATAGAATAGTCAACAGATCCTCAAACTTCCAATGCTCAACCTCCGGGAACTTCATTTTCTTTGTAGATCGAAGAAACTGATGGATCCTTTCATTAGGAGGAAAAGAGTTATTTTGGGCTATTAAATCATTCCCATAACATTATGAGCGATTTAATTGTTGCTTTGTAAGGGGATGGATGAACCAAGATCATGCATATCTTGCATGGGCTTCATTTTTGCATTTATGGGGCTAAGAGTTACTCCTATCTTTTTGTTCATCAATCACAGAGATGCTAATTCAAACTGGATGAAGAAATTGAAGGATATGGTACATAAATCTCAAATAGAAAGAGAAAGTGGGAGATGGTACATATATCTCAGTCCAAAGTGATTATTTAGGAATCCACGAATCTAAAACTCTATCATTGACGGGGTTGAAGCCTGTGATCTCGATCTCCAGTAATCCAAAACAAGTCTGATTTGGATCGAGAAAGAATTAATATATTGGGCTGGAAAAACAGTTCCAAACAAATTGGTGATTTAAAGAGGTGTATTTAATCACACATGTTTTAAGTGGAATTATATATGCTAATATTGATCCATCTTAATTAAATTCCTGTTAGGTATAGGGCCTTAATCTAGTTAGGAGGCCTTCAATGGCAATTACAAAGAGAAGAGTTAAAAACTATCTTGCGTGAATGATATATAATGGATGACGATAATCCAAAATTTTCGAGGCCATCAATAGAACCCCGATCGACGCTGCGATAGACGAAGACTGAAAAGAAATAAAAAATGACCTTTTGCGGCGATATTAGCGGCGCTTAGGTAAAAATTCGCCGCTAAAACAACAGCGGCGCTCGCGAGGCCGACGCTGAAACATTGGTACGGCCGCTAAATGTATCTCTTTAGCGGCAGTACCAATCGCTTTCAACGGCGGATATACGATCGCCGCTATTGTTTTAGCTTTAGCGGCGAAATTTGACCCCGACGCTGCTAACCTCGCCGCCAAAAGCCATTTTTTTGCTTTTCCTGCCGATTTTGAGTGCTGATTGATTCAATCCTCTCCAAACAAAAAATAGTCATCGTTTAAACACAACCATAATTTGGGTGATGTAGCTATGATATCGCTACCAAAAGCTTTGGTCAATCCATGGATTGAGACATTGAGTTCTTAAGAAGATGTCGTCGTTCTTATTTTGAGGAATGAATGATCCATCATGCATGAATTCTTTTACATACTGTTATCAAACAGCACAATATATACGTATCGCATCATTTAAATATACATTTCCTGTTTTCAAAAAGATCGATCTCAGTCAACGTATATGTCCCTTCCCTCCTCGTCCTGTCATCTTCGTTCTTCATATATATGATCCTTACTTAATTAGGACATTACCACAACGTTTGTGGTGTGATACAGCACATTAAATCAATACTTAGGTATGCATATATCTTCTGTTCATCAATCATATATAGAAATGCTAAACTGGATGAATGATTTCAAATAGAAAGAAGAAAGTGGAATAGAAGCCATAGAGAATTATCTGTGTCGCAATTATTATTTTTTAATTTTGGGTTGCAAGGTATTTTAGTGTAGAACGAAATAAAGAGATCGTTCCTTATTTAATAGATTTTCAACAACAATTCACTTATTTTTCTATGTTTAAAACTTTTTCTATATATTATAATATATTCTGACTATTGGGCAACAAACAAATTCAAGATAGGAGACTGAAGTCAGAAAATAAATGTTCGATGCAAAAATAGTTTTAAGTGATTACGTTCACTATTTATATCAAAACAAGGAGGTACAAGGTTCAAGGCGAAGTGATTCGTGAAATTAATCAAAACTAGGCAACTAGCTTCGATTTTTTCTCTTTTATATCCTCCATATCACCTCTAAAAGTCATTTTTCTTTTTCTTTATTTTCCTTGATTTCAAGTGCTAAAGATTAAATAAGTTGCAAGGTGTTTCACTGGGCCTGAAAATAAAGGGATGTATGTTGTGTGACCATACGTTGCAAGTTGTAGCCCAGGAGGCCCAGTTAGGGCCTGTTTGCTCGCTCCACTTGCTCAATAAGCGTCGCATGATTGAGGGTTTTAGCGACCGTACCAGTAATAACGGCGGCAAAACTGGCGCCGCTAATTGATGCATCGCGGCGGCTATGGAAAGTTTCGCCGCTAAAACAATAGAGGCATTGTTTGTCCGCCGCTAAAACTTGATGGCCGCCGCTACATACATCTTACCCGACTTTTAGGGGGTGTCTTTTAGCTTTCAACGGCAGTTTGTTTGCCGCCATTAGAAGTTCTGAACCGTGCGACGATGATAAGATCTAAGACCATGCTTTTCTATTAGAGCATCAGTGGTTCATTCATTCTATCATCCGAAAGCCAGCAAACCACTTGAGCTCAGTGGCAGTATCCAAGAACTGTTATAGGAGGGGTGCAATGGACCAGAGCTTGATCAAACCTAGCTTTACTAAAATGAATGTTGAGCCTTACATTGATAATCAAGCTCTCGGCTTGATTGTTTTCATGCCAAGTTTGATTTTGAGCCTATTTCAATCCGCTGAGCTCAAGCTTTGACGAGCTGTTTGATACTTAAATTGGTTCGGTGACTTTTAACCGTCCTTAACGAGCCTAATACAATGCTGTTAGATTTTAATCAAACTTGAAACCCAACAATATTTAAGTTTGATTTGTCAAATAGATTGAAATCAAATAACTTCTATTCGGTCACCAATTTCCATGATCAAACATAGAACTTTTTTTTGTTCAAAATATGAGTTCTTACATAAGAATAAGATAAAAGCAAAGACCAAAAATACGCTGAAAATAGTTATCAAGCCCTAACGAGCCGAGGTTTGTTCAAGCTCGGCTTGAAATTAATTTCAAGCTGAATAAGAGTGATGAGGCTCAGCTAGGCTCATTTAGTTTCGAGCTGTACTCGGTCGAACCTATCATCAAGCAGAGCTCGAGCCACTCATTTATGAGCGATTCTAAATACACCATAGTTTTTTTATAAGTACACCATATTTTTAACTACACCTTACTAAATTTTGAAAATACTGTGTTTTTACTACGTACATCATAGTCTTTTTTTTTCATAATATTCTTAATTTACTCTCAGCGTCCTCTACCTCCCTACTTGGTCGGTGAGCGCGTCCTCAGCGAGTGCTACCTCCCCGACCTGGTCGGCGACCGGGTCGGGGAGGTAGCTTCAGTTGTTTAGCTCAAAATGCAGTCTTCATTGTTCACTTGACCTGGTCGGCGACCGGGTCGGGGAGGTAGCTTCAACTGTTTAGCTCAAAATGCAGCCTTCATTGTTCACCTGACTTGGTCGGCGATCGGGTCGGGGAGGTAGTTTCAGTTGTTTAGCTCAAAATGCAACCTTCATTGTTCACAGTCGATCCATGCATCCTCTTCTATTCACTCGCGGTCGATCCATTCATCGACCGTACGTCATGCGCATTCCAAAATCCACTTCGTTCTTTCCTTATAAGGTATGTACGATACATAGAAACCGTTCAAATAAGGTATGTATGGTACATAAAAACCGTTCAAATAAGGTATGTACGGTACATAGAAACCGTTTAAATAAGGAATGTACAATATATAGAAACCATTTATATAGCGTATGTTCCGTTGGTTCCATCCGAACATACTATGTATGTTCAGTGCATTCGCACCGAACCGGGTATGTAGGTTTGGTCCTTCGCGTTGTATTCTTCACTGTCGTCTTTCGACTGAGAGAGACCAACCGCTTGATTCTCATCATATACCTCATCATGGTGGTAGAGGAGCTGTGAGATAATGCGCTAGAGAAGTTTAAGGGCCGATCGTAATGATGGAGGTCCAGAGGTAGAAGATGACGGTGAAGAGAGTATTTGAGTCAAATAGTTGAAAGATATATTGGATATTAATTAAAAAAAATTTACTGTGGTGTATCTGCTAAAATCTCGAGTGTATTTAGAGTCGCCTCTCATTTATTTTGAGTAGGTCTTGAGGTCAAAAGTACATTGCACACAATCGTGTCTTTGTAGGTTATGTATCACGGATGCGATGGACGAAGGCAGCAAGGATGATGGCTCTAGTGCAGGTGCAGGCCATGAATTCGGGTGCTGGTCTCTAGTGCAGGTGCAGGCCATGACTTCGGATGCAGATAGAGATCCAACGTGTAGACTTGAAAAGCAATATATTTGATTGGACACTGACCAACTGACTAGAATAGATGTTCAGTATGTAAAACATTTGATCACGCTCAACTAATCAAAAAAAAGGGGGGGGGGGGAAAAAGAAAAGAAAAAGACAAATGGATCAAGCCTCAAGACTTTAGTGCTTATTTTGCACGAGTCACGGTGAATAGAGGGGCACCTCGGGATCAAGGATACAACACTTGCTGCACTTGGAGCCATGAAAACCATGATACAACGTGTAAACAAAATGTCCACTCTTGAAACCAGTATGCTATTTCCAAGATGCTCTATACTCTGCATCTTCCTAAAGTCACTTCTCAAGTTTTTGGGCAAACTCAATAAATCAAAAATAAGGAAACAAAAGAAAAGGAAACGAAAATGAGAGCACAGTACATGTGGAGCAGTTTGTCTCTCAGTGCTGGCTGCTATTGCATGGCAGAAGCAAAAGCAGCCAGCACCATTCACTCTCGAAAATGAATCCAAGATTCTTTGCACGTATGTATCATCGCATCATTCAAACATTTTCTGCTGCATCTTCCAGTTGTGCGCCTTCTTTGCTCCCTACTGCAACTAATCTCTCAGCTGCCAATCTCTGTTCCAGTGCCCTTTCTCCACGTTCTCTGCAGTCAAATAGGCACATTAATTCCATATACACACAGAACGATTTAAAAGACAGCAAGGGGGTATAGGCGGTTGGAGTAGCATATCCATCTGCAAACCGCAAGAAATTTAAATAAACAATTGAATACTAACATCATGTTTAGGACAAAAAACTCGAGTGGTTAGCATGAAATCATAACAGCACACTAAGGCACTTTTTCTAGGATGTATTCTAACCCATTGATCCTAACATACCAAATTTGTGGTACCCATGAGCCTGATATATGACCAGGGACCCAGGCATGTGAATGTGGGGCCATATAAACCGCATTTGAGAGCACTACAAGTAGCATTGCTTCCATTTGGAAACTAAAACTAGGCTCAGCAGATTTTGTTGCAAGGATACTAGGTGACAAACATATATCTAAGCAACAATAATCCGTAAATACTGACTCGACTAGGAGGCTGATGTGGTATTGCACTGATACGAACTCAATGTACAAGAGGCTGATGACTACTTGTAGCCTTGTAGGTTAGTTGGATACAGGCAGTCAAATTATGTATAAGAGGTCATATGATTGTATCTAGTATCTATTATCAACATCTTACTCATGTGTATGCACTTTAATTCAGGGTTATATTTAGTATTGATAGGTTGATCATGTGGTCATGGAAAAACTAAGTGGTGGTGAGTATGAAGATTGAGACGGAGATGTACTTAAACATTTATTTGGAAGGCTAGCACATAGTTTGGCGTAAGTGGGTACAATCCAACTTTGACATAAGTGGGTAAAATTGAGCTAAGTGATCGTGTCCTATAGTAAAAACATTTGAAAAATGATAGGGGATTGTATATTGGAATGATCGGGGGCTACTATGTATTGGTAAAAGACTGCTGTTACCGAAAAAATGCCTCAAAGGCTAGAAA
Source organism: Narthecium ossifragum (assembly GCA_963920575.1). Classification (NCBI taxonomy): domain Eukaryota; kingdom Viridiplantae; phylum Streptophyta; class Magnoliopsida; order Dioscoreales; family Nartheciaceae; genus Narthecium; species Narthecium ossifragum. The sequence continues at coordinate 39,173,536 of OY986963.1, read as the reverse complement.
ACCAAGGTGTACCACTAGGATTTTTTTCTCATTGTCAATATGTTATGATAAAAGGTTGAATATTGATCGATTTGAAAATGACGACATCATAAAGGCCAACACTAGTGAATAGGCATTATTCTCAAACCCACTTGAGAAGTAGGTATACTGATAACCACTGTCGAATTAGTGGTTGTTAATTGGGTTGAGAATTCATCTATTGACACTAACAAGTTGCATAATAAGAGGTTTTAGTAGAAAAATCTTGCCCGTTATGTACTCCTAAAAGAATCGAAGAAAAGGCATGACTTGGAAGACTAGGAATAACTTGCAATTTAGATATGTTGCTCAGGGTCAAGTAAATCTGGAAATTGCAGATGATGTCCTCATGCCCATGGGAGCGAATATAACACATTCAGATGAACTCATTTAAGTGGGAACAGTTTAAACTATTCGCATAAGCTAGGTTAAGAGGCCATGCTTTGTTATAAGAAAATCTTACATTCACAAGAGGTTGTAGGGTGGACAATTGATTACCATGTAGTTAGAAGTCCAAGAATTAATATGAGAATAAGTGAGCTAAGAGTCCTGAACAATTAGGAGTATCATGCTACATAGGTATTACTGGGAGTACAAGTTAGACTTCTAAAGGAACAGTAAAGCGAAAACATGCTTAAACTAGAAAATTATGAATTGTGCAGAACATTGACCAAGAGATATACCTCCTCCTCGATGATTCAATAGGATCTGAACCAGGTAATGGAGACCCACCCAATGTCTGGCCTCTTGGTTCATCAGAACTTCCCGATTTTCCACACAGAAGCCACTCGAAAACCGAAGCAATGGGATCCAAAATGGGTCTGCAAGTTCATTTACAAGACTGGTATTAGCAAGCAATGGGGTCAATTTAGTGGCTTATGGGTGTGCCATAAGAAAATGACCAATACCGCAGAAATTCTGGGAAGAAACTGGAGAAGGAAAAATCATCGCTCGGATCTCCCTTAAGGCTTGTCTCTGGCTTCCTTTGGAAGTAGCGCAGGTAAATCCAACTGGTATAAATGCCAAATAGCACAGTTGGAAGGAAAGATGCAGATTCACCTGTGAAGAAGCTACTGGCTATTGAGACCAATGCAACAATGGATGGAATCCACTGGTGAGGAGGAAAAGAACATGACAAATCAGTCAACTGCTATTTACACCATTCAGAACTAACATGAGATGTACACATATACATATTGAAAAACACCTTTGCTTTGAGCTTAATTAGACTCAGCTCCTGGTCCGGTATGATTTGCTTAATGCCTACCAGAAAGCCTGCAAGAATCCCATGGAAGCCAGAAACAGGTGCATATCTGTGAACAACAAAGGAAAGCAATAGGTCAATGTGAAGATTTCTACACGGAATGTAGATATAAACATCACTTTGTAAAGCATATAGGCAAAGCGAATCAAAGACATAAGCACATAAAACAGAGAACAGAAACTGAAATCCTTTGGCTACGTTTTGGCTACAATTTATCCACATCTTATCTTTAGAAAAATCAGCACAATGTAGAAAGACGAGATTTCAACTCGTATGAGGAAGGCACTACAGCATCATCTATAAATCAGACTTCCTGTAACTCCTGCATTTAGACGTACCTTTAGTGCAATATGAATGTTCACAAAAATGCGCTAGTCATATAATTCACATGCTTTAAAAAATCAGGAACTTAGTAGGCAAATTTCAGGAAATGTAAGAAATCTCAAAGTTCAGCATGGAGGAAATCGTGCAATGATGAAAGGCAGATATGTCTAGTACGTGAGACAATCAACATATGGTAGAGAAGGGGATTGTTAGCATTATGACTAGATAGATAGCTTCTGCAATGACACTTACAAGTAGCTTTCCTTTGTCGTTATGTAGTAGGCTGCAATAGCAGTGACAAATACACAGACTGAAGTCAAGAAGTTCACGACAAAGATGAATTTCAGGAACTCCCTCGGACCCCATATTGGTTCCAAGAACTTCCCAACAAAAAGAAGACCGATCGTGCTGATGACAACCTGCATAATATTGCAAAATTTGCATATGACATGCAGATACTATAAAGTAGGCTCCCATTCATTATGTACATAGACACAAATGAACTGATGACCCCCTATATGATTACATCTCCGAAGAATATATGCATCCCACATATTATACAAGATCCACCAAGAATAAACTTGACAGATGGTATGATCATATGAGAGGGGGAGATAGTAAGATGATTGTGATTTTATCATTTTGTATCGGTATAGAGAAAATACGAGTTATGCCAGTTCCAAGCCTAATTGAAAGCAAAGAGGATGCTTTCCCAAACATGAAAACATAAGGTGTCAATACAATCCTTGATTACAAGGACAAGTGCTAGGTTGGTCCTTGCAGATAGGTATTATAACAGCCCATGTAGTTTCAATAACTGAATAAAAACTTATACAGCTGGGCACGAATGATTTTTCTGATGATGGTTATCATGAAAGGAAAGTGAGAAACCAGGGTCATCCCCAAGTACAGTAATCAGTGCCTCCACTGAAGAGATATCATACTTCTCATGTGAGTTGATGTAGTTCACACTAAACAAGCAGCAAAAATGAGAAATGTGCTGTACAATACAAGTAAACAGAGAAAAATATGAGAAAGACCTACATCGGTGATTGCCTATTTCTATACTAAAATTTATATAGTTCAGTGATTTCCCGATTGGCACACACAAACTGGCAGGATACATGTATTGGCATGGAGCCCATGTCAATACATGTACTAGGTTAGAAGAGGTTCTGCGCTGCTGGCGTGAGGTCCGTGCCGAAAAATCAGCTGTCATGCTGGCTGTTCCCAATCCTTCATTTACTTTTAACATGATGCCAGAAAAAACCCGGGGCAACACCAGTTGAGAAACGCCAGCAGTCTGATCGGCCGACGATGCCGATAACCCGGAAAACCAAGATCTTTAAATGTTGGATCAGTAGGGATGATATGGGAAAATATCGGGGAGCGAAATGTAGAATCGCTACCCAGGACTCGATAACTAATCTCCTCTGATGGGAATCCACCTACGGAAGTAGATCGTGGCATTCTCGAACCGACGGGAATCCACCCAACATATGTAAAATGATGTTGACAATCTGAATGGAATCCACCAGTCAGTGGAGAACAAGAGAGAATTGTCTACTTCAAAGGGAACCCTACTTACAATCAATATCAAAACATCGAAACTGATTACATCTTATTGCAGCCTAATATATATATATATAAAGGTCTAAACAAAACCCTAAAGGAAATTAGAAGAGTCCAAATCAACTAAGCAACTAAAACAAGCCTAACTCAAATTAAAGAGCCTAAATCAACTAGGAAAGCAAAATAGACCAAAATAGAACAATTTGAACTCCATTAAGTCTCAAAACAATATAGACCATCAGACCCTGATCGATCAAAACATATTTTGATCCATCAGGGGATCCCGTTCGCCAAGGATGGCCTGAGCAATCGATCGGAACTTTCAATCAATTGGCTCAAAACACATGCTCCCTGTCATACGCCAAGGACGCCTCGAACAATCGTTCAGAGTGGCGAAACCCAACAGCCCCTTCATCGCCTTTTGTCATGGACGAGCATCCACGTCACATGAAACTAATCAAACAGATCAGTGATTACCTAGAAAGCAACTAGATCAGCCTAAAATAGATATTAAATGCAAAAATCCACAACATGTTGCATCCATGGCATTTTGAATCCCCAGCTATTGGGAGGTCTTCTTGGATAATTGTAATGGTAGGCAAGCCATATCATCGTAATCTCTATGTCATAATATGGCAATGCTCCAGGAGATCGATTATGGCATGAAAAATAAGCATCTAAGTGTGACTATAATGATTACAATTCTAGCATAATTATATGATAATATATCAGAGAATGCAGACTTCCCTACAAACATATTTAATCTATCAGCTAATACAACAATATGGTTTAATCTCCTATTTACATGGGATGTTCTGAAGAAATACCTAGAGTAACATGAGGTTAGCATGATCCGCATTATTCCAAATGGAAACATCACAAAATGAGACATGCTACATCTAATTGAAGAACTATATAGCTGATTTATCAGCATCAAAAAAATTAAAGATTGAAATTCAAAGGAAATATGTTTTACCCCTGGAAGAGATTGTTCAATGTATCCAGCGGTGATAAGGTTCCATGCGAATGGAATTGTCCTACAGGGGAAAACAGCTATCAAAAGAAAAAAATTTGAAGGTTCTGATCAAACTTGCATCACATCCATGGTTACTTGCACACATGTATAAATTGCACAAATAATGTTAGAAACAAATATGATTTCCCTATATGATATTGAAGCATTTAAAACTATTCTAAGCCTCAAGTTTATCTTCTAGTTTTTTCCAAACGCAGTCATCGAACCGTAATCATTTTAGACTTTATTGGTGAGACTAATTTATTAGACAAAGCCAATATCCACATTTCATTTAGAGAACTTGAACTTGTTTCCCTGGCAATAACACTCTTTCTGGTAACAATAGAATCAGCTTACTGAAATTAAGTAAGAACATATAACTTGATCTTTGAATGCCCTTCAATTTGTCAAACAAACATTGTGAAAGTGCATGTTAACCATTTACCACATGTGTTTTACAATTGGGCAAGCCTCAAAATGTTGCAAACTGGTATCAGCATCATAGACAAGCTAAGCCAGGACACATGCTGTTTTGTTTCTCGAGTAAGTACAGAAATCACATATCAGAAATGCAACTGCAAAAACCTTGCACAAAGCAGCACAATCCTACTTATTATTGCACAGGTTGTCTACCCAATGAAAGACATATCACAACAATAGTAGGACACATATGACACAGACCAAGAGAAGATATGGTTGAAAGCTTTTGCACTATGACCAAGAATAAACGCCTGCATTGCCCATTATGCATGCCATCTACACAACTAAAGTTCTACACGAATTTCATAAAAATAGTTTCATTTTGCACCCAATCTCATAGAAAATGCAATTAGCTTAAGCTCATCAATGCAACTCATTTGATGAGTTCCACACTAATGTACGTGTTCTTTGTTACCCCAGGTCCTTTTTATTCAAGTTACATGCAGCGGATTTTTGTCTGTATACCCTTCAAGAAGTTAGCAATTATAGAAATCCCCTGGCAAAATCTCAAATTGCATACATACCATTCCAAATGTTTCTTTTAGCATGTGTAACCTTACTATTCATATAAAGTTTAATTGAATTCTGGCTTGACCAAAATAGATCCAAAAATTATAAAAAGACGTATTCACCGTTAGTTTTTTCTAGAATTCAAAAGTCTTCTACTTATTTCAAATGAATGATAATATAAACTCAAGGGACATAATGTTTTCTTATAAATTTTGGTTTTCATGTTGACCAATCCACTAAGCTAGCCATATGAACGAAAAGAATATTTACAAATATGGGTGTGCAAGCAAATTTGGATTCTACCAGGGTATTCCCATAAATTACATGTTTCTTAAAGGTGCCTAGGCAAAAATCCCTACACGCTATTTGAAAACAAAGAACACTCTTCCCATGCCATGACATACATTTACTGTGCCACTGGTGGTGTCTTGTCTTTTAAACTTTTCAGGAGCATTTTCTTTCAATGGTTGCAGGACCAAAATATAGATTCTTCCATTGCATGTGAAGAAAATCACTGCAATTTAACAATGATGGTTCTATTTCTTACATAGACAGAGACAGAGTAGAAATTTTCTTATATCATATTATACTCATTTCTGATATCCTTGTGTGTGTAAACAGAAAATAACTGAAGCTAATAAGAAAAATAATATATAAATAGGTTGATAAAGTACTAACATAGTTACTACAATAGCTAAGAGATGATGAAGATACCTTGCAGGAATAAGTGCAAGATATGTGACAGCTGAAGGGAAAATTTGGAGTAAGCCATATCCTGCAACGAGAATCACAGCAAGGCCTTTGCACAACCGTGTAAATCCTGAGAATAAGTTGCTGCCCTGCATATATTATATATCAAAATATGTGACTTAATCTTAAGATCAATTTTATGAGCAGTTAATAAGATAGTTCGAGCTTTAGCATAGATGTGACTGCAAAAACTGAGGCTTGTTAATGTTCTAAAATCTAGAGAAAACAGATGAAGGAAACCAACAACAAAAACAAAATTAACTGCCATATTACATATTATTCATCATAGTGACCTTGCTTCATCAGAAGTTGAAATCTGTTGAAAATATCCTAGCGCTGAACTGCTAAATGCATTTGTGATGTTGTCACATCATATAGGATACTGTTGTCAGCATACTAGCTCATATTCAAATTGATAGGCTCTCATCGCCAACTCACTTTCGAAAACAACCATTCAATTATGGGTAGCAGTACAAGGTTGTCTCTTGCATACTTCTTATTCGACCCTTACATAACAAGTTCATTATAAGTCTTTCGTTGCATGCAGAAGACACATCCGTGAACATGAGGGGTATCACAAACTAAAGTGTGAGCATTCAAAGATTGCTCCTACCAGTTCAATGGATAACAGGTGGATGATGAAGAAATGAGCAATCCAGTTGAGGTATTTTGATGAATATCCATGTGTAGGTCATATAGGTTGGTGGAGCCTATAAACATAGAACCAGCTTCTAGGCAGAAGCATCTATACACAGGTCTAACGTGTAGTCAGAAAGCCAAACAATGCACACTTGTTTATCTTAAATTGTCACCTGGCTCTTTTGTAATCTACAGGAATCAAAGAACAAAGAATGCGAAGGACGGCCTCCACTAATTCGATATTAGAGTCTGTCATCCCATGCCTGAGGCAATATTTCCATGGGGCGTGACACATCCAGTTCCTAATAGCAAGTAAATGGTAACTTTGGTCTTCAATATTGGATGCATACATCATGGTTTGAGCACCTAGTCTTTTTGTCCTCTTCAATGCTATTTGCTACAATAGCAATTCTAGCATTATTAACCTCTTCAAGGTAAATCATCCTAATACCTGAGGATGATAATCTTCTCAATTCGTATATTGGTACCGTAATGGGACCTTTTTCTTTCAAGAAACTTGAGTGAGGGAGTACGAGACACAGGAAGAGAAGAGGGAATTTTAATCCATTTGAGTCAAAAACAAAGAATACTGGAGGAAGGTAAAAGTAGAACCATATTGTAGTTATAGAATTTGTCCTACTTCTTTGTTTGCTATTATCTGCCCTCTACCTGCATGAGGCATCATTCTGACACTTTGACCGTAAAAAAAAAACATGGCAAAGGGGGCTCATGAATGTGGGTTGCGGAAGAAAATTCTGCTAGGCAAGAATATGTGACTAAACCCAGATATCTCATTTAAGATCTCATACAACCGTAATGCATAATAAAGCAAATTGCTTCTAGTGCTGCAGTAGGACGGCTTAGACTAAGGAAGAGTAGATAACTGCCATTAGTGGGGACGACTCTGAATCTTACATACCATAAAAAGGCTTATCACGGGGAGAACAATCAAACAGAGCGGCAGTATTAGGTTACTAGAAGTTGGAATGGCATCTAACGAGTGGAGCAAGAATCATACCGACCTACTTGTTACCAAATGAAACGTCCCTGAGTACTCGCAGCGCGAAGTTGGCGGTGAAGGTCATACATAGTCCTGCGGTCTACTAGGTGGAATGCATCTCCTCGTCTACCCGATTTCAAGAAACAAACAACAGTGCCGAGGAGGCAGTGCAGCGGAGTTAAATCACAGAAGAAAAAGAATGCATCAAAACCCACATTATTTGGCCGGAAACCCAAGAAAGCACGAAGATCTAATGGCATATAACAAACATTAGCCCCGAGATCTCACAATCATAAGCTGGTAAAGAAGAAAACAAGAAAGAAGAAGGAGATCCACAAAGAAAACCCAATCCAAGAAGGCAAGAAAGGGATCCAGATCCGGTCAATCTCATGTCACGAAACTTATGAAGAAGGAGATATAACAAGGGATTCAATCACTCCATCTTACTCACTCCAGGTGGGAACTGCTGCTGAGGCGAGGAGGAAGAGCTGCTGCTGTTCATCATCTTCGCGCGTCCGATCAGATCCCTCGTCAACTATCCCGTCCTCTCTCCTCTCTCTCTCTCTCTCTCTCTCTCTCTCTGTGTCTTCTTAGTTCTCTCGTTCTTTCTCCCTGGTCTGGTGGTCGTTATTTAAAAAAGAAAAATATAATTTCCCAGGTCCACCGGTGTAGACGCTAGACATGCAGCAGGGAGTAAAGAAGTAAGCCAATAAAATTGACGTGCTTCATTTCAGTGGGCAGGGTCAGGGAGCAGCGCGAGGAATGGATAGACTAATAAAACTAAGGCAAATAAATAATTAATTAATTAATTACGCAAATTAAATTAGAATCCCATTTTTTTTCGTTTCTCCTTTTGAAATAAAATCACGTCGCCAGACTTTGTTACATGATTAACGAAATATTAAAAGTAGGCTTCGATTGAATACCCAGGCCAAATACATTCACATGATGGATGGATGAATGGGCTCGGCTAAGACAAAAGAAAAAAGAAAAACTCTCGGGAGCAGAAATGAAGAGCTAGAGAAGAACAAGATTGTCTGCAAGAAAGATATTTAGACATCTGCAATCAATCATAGACCCAATTCCCTGTACAGGTAAAACTTTAAATTTAACACCTGCCATACAATTTGTTATCAGCATCCGCATGTAATCTTTTTGTTCCTCCCAGAATTCCAGTATATAGACAAGGCAAACTACCTGTTTTAACAGGTTAGCTAACTTTTGATCAACAGAGTTATGCTTTTTTGGGTAATTTGATGCGCGCACTTCTTCTAACAACAGAGCTAGAAAATTTTGCCCCCCTAAACTTCTTTATCTTTTGATGCCTTGCAATCTCAATCTTTTCGTGTCGCCATTTCCTGAATCTAACTCGCTTATTTAGCCAAGTAGAATAGTCCTTTCCATGCCTGCAGTCAATAAAGTCCACCAGATCATCCCACTCGAAGGGGTTACGGTGAAACTCTGGTAGACACTTGATAAACATCTCTCCACTGCGGGAATCAGCTTCAGTTGTAGAGAGATCGCGTTGTTCCGGGTCCCAGATTGCAAGATTGCGTGTTGAGATATCTGATACACCATCTTTTCTTCTTAATTTCTTGCTATCATTAGCATCCAAACTGCAATATAAGACAACATTAATACCTTGATTGTAAAAGTACAATGAGTATGGTTAACCAAATAAGAATCAAATCAAAGTGCACAAAAACAATCCAAGGCATTTAGGGATATTGTTTAGCTAAAATGAGAGAAATTGCATTTGCCAGCTCCAAATCTCCGTCCCCTATCTTCTAAGTGCTGATAGATAGCCAATGAACTTCATTACATCTTTCAAATCGACAGTTTTGGATTTATTTTTAGACTACACAGCTCTAGATTACAAAATAACTCTTGTGGCTTTTTTAAGAGTAAACATATTACCAAAATGCAGTAATTTTCCGAACAATAAGCATATCACAGCCCCCTAAAACCGGTTAAGAAAGCAGAAAACTGGCTCCAGGAACCCCATGAAACACAAGGAACAAAACTAATATCATTAAGACCACAGTTCCACATGAGATGATGGACCCATTCAAAACCCTAATTGCAGCAGCTAGGGCAATTATGAAAATCAGTTCAGTGGATATGATCGTCATAGGTTCTTGGTGTACCCCCAAAAGAAGCACCATAACATTCTACTATAGAATGTTAAAAATGCAACTGGGAAAGAATACATGGATATCACAATTGCCAAAAGTGATGTTTTGTAGATGCGAGAAAGCCACTGCAAGCTAATAGGAGTATAGGACGAACACCAGATGTGACTCATACAACAAGACAGCAGAACTATTTCTTTTTAGTACCAGACAATGAAAGATAATGTGAAACTATAGCTAAGCCATGCATAAATGAAGACTTGGCGGATATTGTACAAACTTTGCCAAATACTCTTGATCTTCATCCATGAGGCATTTAACTTGATCCTTCACATAAAGCGCCCGAATGCTTTGTATTTGTGATGCTATAAGTGCACTGGATTTCTTGTTATCCAGCTCCTGCAACAAGAATCAGTTTTGCATCAGAGATACGACTACCTGGAAATGAAATACAGCAAGAAGAAAAACTTGCAATGGATTAACTAAGTGTAGCACCTGCGAAATTTGTGCTAGAGAGCATGGAGTAATTGAAGTCACACCGATATAACTCAATAACGGCCTGAATGCATCTAAATTACCCTCCTTAATAATTAAAAAGTTTATCCATGCCATCATCATAAAAACACCATTCATCCATAGAAACTCAATCTTTCTACTGAAACTATATGATAACAAGCTAGCAAAATGCACCCACATCAGCTGTGTCCCCTTGTGCCTTCCATGATTTGTTTCCATCCTATTGAGAAAGATTGACTTAACATTCTCATACGCACCAAGTTTCCCAAGTGAACAAATGAGACCAGATATATGACAGTAATCCTTGCAGACGATGTGATCCCTTACATTTTTTGATCTACCTTGACTCTGATTTTGCCTCAAGATCCATGAAATCTGTAACAGTAAGGAACTCATTAATCTCAATACAGCAGCAAAACAATAGTTCTCTTCTTGAATTCTTTTGCCGCTGTTCTGGAATGAATTTGCCAACACCTCATCCTGTAAAATTGCTGATACTGTACAATTTAGGATCGAACAGGCCTCATCCCTAAACAATTCATCTATAACTTGTCGGTTTTGCATGATGTAAGTAGCAGAATGTTTCAAGAAGCCTGCTTTAGTTCCAGATAAAGATTGTTTGTGTACAACATTCAACAACTTGCTGATCTGAAGCTTGAGTTTGTCACATGTGTCAGAACGAATGCAGGATTCAAATGAGGGCTCCTTAACAGAAAAGTGTGAATGCCCCAAATGTCCAGTATGAAAATTACCGAATTCTATGCTTGATATGTAGTTAGCATAAAGATTGACCGATACTTCAAATGCAGCTATGTAACGATCCAAGATTTCTGCATCTGACTTCCAGCCCTTTGTTTTTTGGATACCAACGCATCTAGAAATTAAAAGAATCAGATGGGCTTGGAACATAGGAGGTGCAGTTAAAATGACAGGTGTGCCTAACAGTGTTAGAGCTGCAGTCAAGCTCAGCACAGGAGCCTCAGGAATGACATTATTTGACCAAGGTAGCAAATGAATGTACCGTCCGATGGCCCATTCATCATAAACTGAAAGAAGAAAATGACAAGAAATGATCTCCAAAATGATATTAATATCTCCATATCTCCCATGAGAAACAAACAGCTTCTCTGTATCCGAAAGATAATCCCTTATCATAATATGCTTCCTCAGTTGATGACTCACCGAAATCTCATCTAAGAAAACCTGAAGTTAAACTTTATGGTAAGCAATCCAAGGCCTACAGATTTAATGCACATACATCACAATAAGTATGAAAAACTTGGCTATATCTTCATAAAAGATACACTAAGGTGGCAGGATAAAAGAAAAGAAAAGAAAATAAGAAAATATTGGAAAACAAAAGATAGCATAAAAGCTAAGCCACTCTGCTCGCTGCTCTTGCTTTTGTTCCATGTTTGATGGGCTTTAACGACAGCAGATTTCAAAAACTAGCTACAATGTTTTTTCTTTCTTAGAAGAGAATGGAGAACCTATGAAAATTTCTTTTCCCATCATATTTAACTAATCTCCAGATGATTCTTATCAACCCAAGATTAGATCTTTCGCCTCCAAAGCTTGTGTTCTTCTCAGGAAAAATAGTGATTGCAAGTATTGTTCAGACTGAGCTTCTTAATTGGCCATAATGTCTTTTAATTGCAGCCAATGGCTGATTAAAATGTTTAGAATCTTTAAGGTGATGTGATTACAGTAGCCATTTCTGCTTACCAAGGAGGTTCTCTATTTCGCCAATATAGTATGAAAGCTATCCTTAACATCACTAGAAGAGCACTGAGCACTATTAGGCATTATCTTGATCTTGCTTACCTCGAACTTATTGAAATTTGTTCCACTGTTCGAGTTACAATTGCCATTACAACTGCACCACTTCTATTAACTTCACATATCTAGATGGTTGATAATGTACAATGCACCTTCTTTTTGTTCAGAGTATGGTTTGTTCTGCGTTGCTAAACATGAGCTGATTATCAAGACGCACTACAACTGTAAATAGGTGCAATTAAATAAAAGCATCTTACCCACTAGACTTGTTTGATCCTTTTGTAAAGTTGCTAAGGCCTTATTTTTCAAGTTTCTTTACAAAGCTAAGGCAGTGATGCGCTTAGCTATCTCAAAGAGGATTTTCCAAGAACTTCAAACAAGATGCTATGTTTTCGGATTCTCCTGGAAGTCTCAATCAGAAAAGCCAATTACAAACTTTCCATAAAACTTGCTGCATTGTTCAATGAAGGCAAGATGAATTTCAACTAACAAAATCACTGTTGAATGAAATTACCTCGAGTATAGAGCACAAAAAAGAAATTGGTTTGCGAGCTCCCACATTTGTTCCACCATGTGCATTTGTGCATTGGCCTAGTGATGATTTACTGAACTCATCAATTCTTTGACCATTTACCATGTTCAAGAAGTTAGGATGTAATGGTGGACCCAAAAAACACAGCTTTCTGAGTATGGCTATGATAGTTTGACATTTCTCCATTACGACACTCAGGTCGAACTCAAGGAATCGCAGCATGGTCATACAACATCTGAGGAGTAATATGAGCTCATCTACGGCGACCTCCTCTGAAGTGATGTGGACATCCCCTTTAACGCCCTCTGAGGAAGGAACCAAGCCGCTACTGGACAATACTAGGTCAAACTGCCAGCGCAATTTGTCGAAGAGAAAATTCGAAAGCTCTGAAATTTCGTTGTACTTTATCCTCGTCGCTAACCACTGATTCTGAACATCCATGGCTGTCGCATCTCCACATGTGTCCCGATGCGAGCACTCGTCCGGCGAGAGTCTCGAGAGCAGCAGATGCACTTGTTTGAGAATAGCTAACATCAGGACCTGGTGAGAAGCAGGAAGTTTCGCATCACTGAACGAAAACACGAGGATAAAGTACTCGAGACAGGATAACAACGGAGGGTGGTAACCTGTCGATCAAAACCACGACAAGTGATCCATTGGCGCGCGGAGAAGAGATCACTCAAGCCCTGCGATGGACCCTGACAGGAAGCTTTTGAGCGTGTAGGAGTGGCGGAGGAGGGCGTCGTCGGGACCGGACACCGGAGCGAGAGGAGGGTGAAGAGACGGCTAGGTAGGTAGGGCCCATGAGAGAGGAACGCTTCACTAGTGATTTCTGACTACTGACTCCTAGCCAAGGGCGTTAAACGGGTCGGGCTGTATATACTAACCCGGATCCGACGAGCAATCCGCGTCCGAATCCGCTAGTTTAAGGGATGCTGTTTTGTTTTTACCCACAAGGAAGACCCGTGGGCCGCACGCAGGTGTAGCCCCTTGGCATGACTTACTACACTAGTGAAATTAAATTGGGACTTGAGATCGAATGCATGGTAATTAAGAGCTCCAGCTCTGTTCGTCAACAAGCAAGTGAGAAGGGTATTTCTAGGATATTTATGGGTCTAATGAAATTGAAATCAGACCCAACTTGCACATTGCCACTGTAGAATGAAGTTCTTCTTCAGCAAACACTGCAATATAAGACAGCTAGCTAGCTTAGGATCGAGTGTATCGATGCAGGGGAAGAGATCGACGGACAGCTAGCTGATCAACAAATAAGTGCAAATTATTATCATTAAGATCGAGTACTGATGTTGTAGGCGCGGTGACAATGTCCATATCGATCTAGCTCTCTCTCTCTCTCTCAATCTAATCATTCATTTCCCTTTCCCTTTCCCTTTCCCAGGAAGGAAATTGTATGGAAATAGCACCAGGACAGCTGTCTTTCTTTTTCTCTCCTCCTGTCTTGAGGTAGAAAAGAGTGATTGCTAAGAACAATTTTAGATCTGTCCAGTTGGCTACCATATATCTCTCATGCATGTGGTCCAGTGTTGTACACTACTAGTGTTATATGTGGCAATATTTTCTCTAGTGCATGTTGGATTGAAGTCTTCTAGACTTGTAGTGCAAAGGGCTCTCTCAGTGAGGAGGAGGATGAGGGTGGTGTCTTGCATGAGACAGTCCGTCCAGCACCAAACAGTAGCACCAAACATTAGTAGTTAGTACTACATGCAACAGCAGCACATGGACCTTGTTGGTGGTTGAAATGGTTCCATCATATTCCTAGTTAATCAACAGTAGTAATTGTAGAATCCCTGCTTGACCATGCACACAAGGAGAGATTGGATTGGCCAAACCTCAGACATGTCTCCGGCCGAGAATCATATTTTTGTGAAAGGTGGATTCCACTAGCACCATGGAGGGGGATGGAATTAGATGCATGCAATGAGGGCACTACATGTCTGCCACCTGATCGAACGAACTGGATTCTCATAAAACGTCATGCATGCTTGAACAACTATCTCAAGTTTCTTGTACATCTGAAACACTTACTGAACCTAGCTAATTAATAAGGTTCTTTAATTAGCAGCATCAACGCCCATAGATCGGTAATTTATTAGAGCTAGCTAGCATGCATTGCCTAGCTATTAACCATCTAAATCCCCAACATAAGGGATGCAGACCTGGAAGAGTGCGCATGGGCTTGATCGATGTTGAGACTTCCCAGAAATAGAATCCTCATGGTGGATATATGAGTTGCTACTATGGGAGCAATGTCATACGGAAAAATGTTAAAAGTAATTAACTATGCTGCATAATGGAGCTCTGATGTGAGGCCAAGCACCCATGGTGAACGTCGCGCTAGTATACCCTTGGGTGCATGCGTGAGGGACGTAGATAGATCATAGATGGTGATGTTTTGGCTTCCAAATTGAGTAAAGCACAGCTCATGAGTCTGAGAGGGACACGAGATAACTAGCTAGCCACCCGTTCCTTAATTTCCTCTCCTCTAGCTCCTCTTCCCCACCCATCAATCTTGGACTTTCGGATGGCCTATGGCAATGCCAGTGGGCGTGGGACCTGCATGCTGTCAAATTAAACAATTCCCCACTACGTAATCCTTCTTCCCAAGTAGTGCCCATGAAATTAAGCATGCACAAGTCTCATCAGTCGGTGCATGAGAGGCTGAGAGCTAATATTCCTTGCTTCCTATTGTATGTTAAGTATTACACATCAACTACCAGAATAAAGAGAATAATGAGATCTGCAGTTGCTGGTGCCTGGTGTAGTCTTTTAGTTATAAGCAATCTCATGCAAATAGCATCTTCAACATTATTGATGTTTTACCTTCAATTTAGTACATAACCGACATCCTCTTTGGACGATAAGGATATCTCGCGCGAGTGACTTATAACCAATATAGAAGAAGGTCATACATACTTAATTAATTAGAGACATATATATATAAGTTCTGGACAAGCGATGTGCCACTGAAAGCTTGGATCATGGATCATGTTTAACTAGGAGCTAGAGGATTCATACACGGTTACTTGAGTGAAGGACTGCATGTACTTGAACAGGTACTTCTAAACTTAGACGAGATTTGATAAAGGACAACTACTTTCAGTGCATGCGTGCATTAGTATACTGGATGCAAGTCGTCTCAAAGCCGGAAAGGTATGTATGTATCTAGTTAAAGAGGAGAGGATGAGGAAGACTACAGTACTATAAAACGTCACCTTCTATTAATTAATTGTTATCTGGCTGATGTGAACTTACGGAGTGATTGACATTCTCTTTCTTGTTTAAAGGAAGCTATGAAAGGTGAAGGGATAAGATCCTTATCCCTTTCCTTTTCTATCATACTTATATAATACATACTACTTCAATTCGTTGTTGTACAGCTAGTATTAAAAATTCTACAGGCAGCTGCACGTACACATGTAAAGAGGAATGCCCACCTTTAATTCCAAGGAGGGAAAGCCATGTCTGACAAACCATAGCCCACATTTTTCCTTCTCAATGAAAATTACCACTTTTGCTTGCTCTCAAACGTTAATTGTAAAAATATAAAGTGGCCATCAAAGCCTCCTATGATTTGTTCTGAGTTTTTTCGAGTGGTAATTCATACATTACAGTTATCCGGGCAGAAATGTAAAAGATCTGAGTGCTTAATTAGATTGGGATATATATAACAAAAAGATGGATCAAGGAAGTACTCATGATGAGATTGGGATCGAATCCTTAATAACATATATTACTTGCAGTCTAGTGTAGCTATGCTAGCTTCACTAGATTCTAGTGCTATCACAGTCAGCTTAACTTACACACTTAACAGTATTAAAACTCCAAACTGTAACACGTACAGGGGATATTGGAAATGAGTGATACCTAATAATATCCAAGAAATTAGGATACGCCCAATTCTTTGAGAGCCTACTTGCGCTGCAGCCAGTGCCAAAAATGAGCTATGTATTAGCAGCCTACGTCCACCTATCTCATTGGAAACTAAAACAAGGAGGAAAGGCCTTTGGCCACGCGGGTAGACGGTAGACCCCATATCTGCAAAGATTGATCCAAGTGATGAGAATTATGCAAGGCACTCTGGAGCTGTGGATTAGTTGGGTGTCGCTGTCACTACTAGGCCTGCCCATGGTGTCCCTATTAATGGACCTCCTCTACCCACCAATGTAACAAGCTATGATTGGCTCGAATGACAACATTTTCTAACCATAGGATGCCTTTCTTTTCTGAGAGCTAGGATGAACTCCTTTCATGTTAACGAGGTGAAAGACCTCCCTCGTCAACCGGATTCAGAGAAATTTATTCCCGTAGAGAGGTGCAGGTGCTCCCTCGTCAACCGGATTCAGAGAAATTTATTTCCGTAGAGAGGTGCTCCCTCTGTTACTGCTCTCTAGCTAGTGGCCTATGCGACAATATAGCAGTAGTATAACTCAGCACACCAAACTCAGCAAGCGAGGAATTAGGATACAAGAAACTTATTGTACATAATTTGGGCAAGGAGACTAAATTAATTTAGAACAATATATGCAACGAGTAGGAAGACAATTAGAAAAAGAGGGTCAGTTGATGATTTCTAATTAATTATATGGACTAAGGGGTGCAAATACACTACACACATAGCCACTACAAATTTAGAATCGAAGCAGAACAATGAACGTATGCATTCAGGAATCAGAATCCGCATTTCTGTTTCTTTGGTGCTTTTTTTCTTTGATAGTTAGTTCAGTCCATATACAGACTCAGGGTACAAATGCACACCGATTAAACCTATTCGCAGCAACAAATTTCGAATCGAAACAGAACAATGAGCATATGCATCGAGAATGTGCCTTTCTATTTCTTTGCTGCTTTCACTTCTTTCCCCTGTCAGACCTGCCAGCTCATGTCATGTACCATGTACCATATATTTATTTACACACAAATATATATATATTTGGAAATTTGGAAAGGGGGTTTGAAGGTGGTTCTGTGCTGGAGTAGATAAGAGAGAAGAGTATTGATTCACACGCCTCAACCATGACTATATCTAGGTATATGAGTTAGTGCTCATGCCCAGAAAAGAAGCAAAGCCTTTCTTCCATCATATTATAATCATCGCAGCAGCTCAGCGCATGTGCTTTCTTTCTGTTCGTCATGCAAACAAGGTAGAAATATCACAGACCCCTCACCTCTCCTCATCACCCCCAGGCCTCAACCTCCTCCCATTCGAAGGAACTCCTTTACTTTACCTGCTCCCTCTCCCACATATTTAATACTCTCTCTGTCCACGGAAGATGGCAGTTTAGTTTGCAAATTAAAAAAAAAAAAAAATGGCTAGATCTTCTCCAACTAAGAGAATGACTTGGACGGTGGCACACCACCTGGCGCGTACAAGCACAGCAAGCTAAGGAGAGATGCTGCTCAGCGAAGCCATTTGAGTCATGTCGACGATGCAAACCGGAGCCTGCTGCAACGGCCATGGCGACCCTGACGAAGATAGCATCCACCAGCACCACCGCCGACGCAAATACCTAAATCACGAGGAGATGCCATGCCTTCTGATCCCTGGGCTCCCGGACGACATCGCGCTCAACTGTTTGGCTCTGGCACGGCCGTCCGACCACACCTCCCTGGCCTGCCTCAATGCCAAGTTCAACTCCCTGATCAAAAGTGGGTACCTTTATGGGCTGCGGCAAAGGATGGGTGTCGCCAATCACTGGGTGTACATGGTGTGTGATCCGAGAGGGTGGGAGGTGTTTGAAACTGGAACCCGGCGCTGGATGATGCTTCCAGAGATCCCCTGCGACGACTGCTTCAAGCACGCCGACAAGGAGTCCCTTGCTGTAGGATCCCAGCTTCTTGTCTTTGGCCGCGAGCTCTGGGACTTCGCCGTCTGGATGTACAGCAGCCGAGGACGCAGCTGGGCAAAGTGCGGCCGGATGAATACCCCGCGATGCCTCTTTGGCTCCGGGAGCTCCGGCTCGGTCGCCATCATCGCCGGCGGCAGCAACATGGAGGGGACCATCTTGAAATCTGCAGAGTTGTACGACTCCAGGACAGGCCGGTGGGAGCCCCTGCCTGACATGCATTCCCCTCGCAAGCTCTGCTCCGGCTTCTTCATGGACGGGAAATTCTATGTGATCGGCGGAATGTCCGAACCCACTAAGTCGCTGACATGCGGTGAGGAGTACGATCCGCAGTCGAGGACGTGGCGGAGGATCGAGGGGATGAGCCCGGCTGCCAAGAAGGCGGCAGAGGCACCTCCACTCGTGGCAGTCGTGGACAACGAGCTCTACGCAGTGGAGCACCATAGCAACATGGTCAAGAAGTATGAGAAGCAAAGCAACAGCTGGGAGGTAATCGGAAGATTGCCGGTCCGAGCTGACACCTCCAATGGGTGGGGGCTGGCCTTCAAGGCGTGCGGACTGGAGCTGCTGCTGGTGGGGGGGCAAAGGGGCCCGGAGGGGGACAGCATCGTCCTGAGTTCATGGCGCCCGCGCCCAGGCCAAAGTGACGGAGGTCCCCCGCAATGGAAAGTGCTCGCCGTCAAGGAGCACGCTGGAGTGTTTGTTTACAACTGCGCCGTCATGGGTTGCTGAGAACTAGCTAGGAGATCATCCATTCTGCTCATCATAAGGTACAGTACAGCTCTTTCTAACAAGACCATAGGTGGCAGCTCTGCCTCCTCAGTTTCATCGACTTTCCTGCTGTTTGATCTTCATGTTGTTTGTGTTTCCTCATGAACTTGGTTGTGACTGATACCACCAACGATAAGCTAACTTAATGGTATATTCGCCTCTCTGCTCGCCTCCCTGGCTGCCCGAATGATCTAGTGTCTCAATCTTCTCATCTCTAGCCTTTAGGCCCTTAGCCTACTGCGCGCAGAAGCTTTAAAAGCTGCATAGATTAGGTGGGTGTGGCGTTTGGGAAGGAACTCAATGATCGATTCCACCACCAAGCAAAGGGACAAGGCATAATCTGTTGCTGAGAGATACAAAGCAAATAGCATAGTTATAAGTTTCAGAGAAACCATAACTGAATCTGGAGTATTCTCAAAGGTCAGTGTCTCCAAGGCATCACCAAAGCTGTGTAAGCAACAGATAGGCTCAGATGATGAACTACACACTACGACAACACTTGATCAGATCTACTGAAACAACAAGGCCATGTTATCATGTATATAATCAAGACATTGTATCATTAGATATCTGGAAAACGAGCTCAGGATCATTATAGCCATTCATAAAATGTTCTTAAATCCAGTCCCATACTTCATATCTTCGCTAATGCTACATATACTAGTAAACCCCATAACACAAATTCGGAGCTAGAATATTCATTGTCTTCCATTTTGATGTTTAGACGTTTGAATCAAGTTGAAACATTCAAGTGTAGCGCTATCTAGATAGGAAATTAGGTAAAAATCCCTTCAAAAGTTTAAAGAAAGAGGGCTTCTACAAGAAACCTTCTCTCTCAGTCTAAAAAGTCCAATAAGAATGTCAGGTAAACTCACATAATGGCGCTAGACAAGGAATGTATTATAAAATTTCTCAGCGAGAGATGCAAATTGGAAGGTCCATATGACAATATCTCATACTTCTGTGCAATAATTGTTCACGCATTTGTGCAAAGTACAGATGATACTGACTTGGTGAAGAAAATAAGTTGATTTTTGTAAAACAAACTATAAGGTTATTGGTCTTTCAAAATTATTCCAGAAACACAAAAGCAGGCCTGCTGACACTGCGCAATGCTCGATGTGAAAATAAAAGATAACAAAGTGCTTGGATTTAAACTATAAAACAAACAAAAGACTGGATATCCGAGTCAATTACCAGTCATCAAGCTCATGCATCAAGCATTGCTCAGAGCATATGAAGTCTTAAACCTGTCACTTAATTCTGTAGATGGCTTCATTCCTCCAGAGGGCAGGAATCTATAAGGCGACGCCGACGACCATCATCAATGGAATAGACTCTATGGTATCAGGAGCTCATTCTGATACCCCTAACTTACTTATCTCGTCGCTCCTCTTGTGATGGACAGAGTACAATAATTTTATTTTCCATTTTGGTACCCTCATCATTACCCTGCTGGACATATCTTTCTTAACTTATCTCTCTCCTCTTGGCTCTCTTTTATCGATCAATATGAAACTAACTGGTCATGAACCAAGACCATCGCTACTGTACATTTGAATGGAATAGACACTATGGTATCAGGAGCTCATTCATGCCGCAGACAACTTCAGCGAAGGTGAGTTACCAGGTAAAGGGAGCTTCGACTCAGGGGCTCCTAAGAGCTTTGAAACAGAGCACCATGCCTGGCGCAACGCATGGCATGGCACATGATTCTGGCGAGGGTCATACGCGAACCTGGACTAGGGCATTATTAATCCTTCAGTTCACGCCCAATGGTATATAGTTCACCGACAATTATTCGTTGAGCTAAACATATAGTGATGGATGTGGTGTTGGCGCCGGAGTATCTCCTCCGCCATCACTCTTGAGTCAAGCTGCACTAAACTCGCCGAGATTTTGTAACTGGAGATCCATAGCATCGACGAGCACAGCGCGCAACATTGGGGCACACGAGGAGGAAGGCATTCATTCCATCGAACAGGTGCCCATAGACAGCCAAAGGCCCGGATGCCTCTCTTCTTTCCGTTGCTTATTATCTTCTCCTCTAAAAAGTCAAAGTCGTCAACTCTCCTCCGGTCCTCCCTGAGTCATCAAAGTACAGCACGACTGGCTGCAGACAAATGACAGTGAACCACCCGGGTTCCAAGTCTGCCACCACCCGAAACTCCGTCAACTACTCTATGTACAGGTGCAAACGAGCTGCGGTTGGGTCTGACTGCCGACCCGGTCCAATATATATATATCCACGTGCTACATGTGGCAGGATTTGTTCGGATCAAAACGCATTTGGTTCGATCGCTCTTGGATTGATTTCTGGGAATATTTCAGTGAACGCGCCATTCTAACTTATCTAGGAGAGAACGCACACACCCACACACACATATATATATATATAATCTTATAAGATCATGTGCTTTTTATTATGCGGCGATGCCCGATCCAAGTTATACTTTGATATATCATGCGATCGAGATTAAGCCATTTGAAAAGGAGTAGTGGATGGTGGTGGTTAACCGGTGCTTAGAAGAGAGAGAGAAAACCATGGGGGTGGTGGCACGGGAAACCACATTATATATATATACTAGGTGAGACCCCTGCCACCTGGCAGGATAACCATCAGATTAATGGATGATTCGGTTATAAAAACCGAATTTGATTAATGGATTAGTATGGATATCATATAATACTAGGTGGTGGCCCCGTGCCACCTGGCATGGCTAACTGTCCGTCCCCACTATCTCTATAATAACTTACGCCACATCTGCCCACTATCTCTATAATAACTTATGCCACGTGTATGTCACGTGTGTATAATGTTATGACTCAGATGATGAGTCATAATAATATAAAACTAACTTAGGAAAAATGAACATGTTATAAGGTAGATTATGGAATATCTATATGTAAATTTAGGAATATATATAAAATTAACTTAGGGAAAATGAACATGTAAACAAACTAATAAGGGAAATGGTTGTAACCGTTTTTACTCCTTATAAGATTGATTAACATTATAAGAGGGCGGTTATGCATAACCGTTTTTGCTCCTTATAAGGTTGATGTATATTTAAAACTAATCTAGGGAATATGATAAAAATATACAAAGTTAACTTAGGAAAATATACATGTAAATAAACTAATATAAGGGAAACGGTTGTAACCTTTATTGCTCCTTATAAGGTTGATAGAGAGAGAGAGGGATTATCCACATTGAACCGGTTCTCTAGAGTCATATAGGTGGGTGTTTGGTGGACGCGGGATCCGACGAATCCGAGTGATCACCGGATGCGTAGATTCTGGATCCTGCGGATCCGACCGTTTGGCACTCAAGCAGATGCCGATTCAGGATCCGTGGGAGCGGATTCCAAGGATCCCATCCCGCGGCTCCCGGCGCGCCAAACACCTCTATAGAGAACCACTATTAGTATTGTCCATTTTCATTGGACGATGAGGATTGAATCTTCATTAATAACTATTCACGTTTCTCTTCTCTAAGCTATTCGATTCAAGAGATCGCGCAACCCAAAGAGGAGAGGAGGGAATCTTGAATCGAATAGCTTAGATAAGAGAAACATGAATAACTATTAATGAAGATTCGATCTTGATCGTCCGAATATAGTGGTTCTTTTTATAACTCTAGAGAATATGTTTTATATGGATAATATATATCAACCTTATATTATAAGGGAGGGTTGCAATTATATATTCCATACCCCCTTATAAGGTCAGGATAAGAGAAATGTGAATAACTATTAATGAAGATTCGACCTCATCGTCGGAATACAATGGTTCTCTTTATAACTATAGAGGATATGTTCTATATGGATAATATATATCAACCTTTTATTATAAGGGAGGGTTGCAGTTATATATTCCATACCCCCTTATAAGGCCAGGATGAGAGAAACGTGAATAACTATTAATGAAAATTCGATCCTGATTGTCCGAATCCAGTGATTCTCTTTATAACTCTAGAGAATATGTTCTATATGAATAATATATATCAACCATATATTATAAGGGAGGGTTGCAGTTATATATTCCATACCCCTTAGAGCATGTCCAACCGGGCTGCAAAATTGAATTTTGCATCCTGATGTCAATCCAATCGGGCTGCAAACCCGGCTGCATAAATGCAGCTCCCCCCTCTCAGCTGCATTTACAAACCCAGTTGCATTTATGCAACATTGTTATTTAATAATATGTATAATTCTCAAATTATCCTTTGTACTCTTCTCATTTAATTCTAAATTACTAATATATCCTATAGCTAAAGTACCTTAACTAGAATAATTTATGTAACTTTAAAATTACTGATTTATTTAGAATAAATAATATATCAATGGAAAACTCTTGTCGATCCCTACAAAACATGACTAATATTGAATACTTTTTAATTATTATTTATCTAATTGTATATAAATTATTTTTTACTATTTTTTTCATCATTGGGTTTTTAAATTATACATCAGTACGTGGGTTTTTAATAAAATTAATTCTAATTGTAATTACATTATCTAAAGGTATTTGTGCAGAATACTAAAATGAAGACGAATCTTACACACTAAATATTGAGAATTTTAATTTAATATGCATTAAGACGTGAAAAACATTGAATATAGATAAAAACGTTACATCTCTTCATTGTCACGTCGTTCACATAAATGTTCAATCAGTGCAGAATTTTAATTTAATATGCATTAATTTTTTTCTTCTATATTTTAGTTAATTTTGTAATGTTTTCTATATGATAGTTAATTATATAATATATTCTGTATTTTATACACTCTTTTTTATTATTAATTGCCTTGATTATAAAATAATATTATTAATATAATTTTTTTATTTAGAGCCGCTTGCATTGGAGTGTATCATCTCCAATGCTGCATTTTTGCAGCAAACAGTGCCAACAGAGATGCTCTTATAAGGTCAGGTTATAAGATAAGGTTGATCCAATTTATGCGATTATATCTATGCAATTATTTCTATATATATATGCGACACTTTAACAGTCTTTCAAGGCATTACGGTAGTACTTCTCTCGAAAGAAGCAGCGAGGTTGTCCGAAACAGAGTAGCCATGCGTGAGGAAAGCGATGTGTTAAGATATTCTGCTAAAAGCCAAGACCAAAGAAGAGTAAGGCCGAAGTAAAGACCTTCCGGAGGAGGAAGAACTCTTATGAGCGCCCTACTTAAGCATTACATCAATATCAAAGGAACATCAATCCGAAGAGGAAGCTCCCGGACTTTGGGTGGTATCAGAAGGTTAAGAGAGACAAGCTCTCATAGTATTCCAGTCAGCTGGATATGAGGAGCTACATCTTGGGGCGACACAAATTTGGGTTCTGTCTCGAGAGTCCAAATAAATTAACGTGGATACCTCCCCGTGATATGCGAGCAGTTTCTCCAGCGGTTGAGGTCGTGGGAACTTGGATATCTCCGAGAGGAGGTTAATATCCCGAACGCCATGGCGCCCATCACTGTGACTGGATTTGAGGACTCGGAGGACCCAGGCATGGCCGTGCGCGTAGAGCTTGACGCGGGAGGGGTGGAGGATCTCGGAGGTGAGGTTGCGGCGAAGGAGGTGTCAGAGGGGGCCGTAAGGGGTGGTGAATATGCTGATCGAACTAGATGGTGGCGCCGTGTTCAAAGAGGATTTTGTGGGTGAGAGAGCCGTTGAAGATGAAGATGGCAGGGCGGGAGCTGATGGGGCCGTGGCGGACGTATAGGTCTCTGAGTTGTGAGGATGGGCTCCATGTCCTGCAAGGATCACCAAAGCCATAGAAGGTTGCTCTGGATGGGGATGGTCAAGGGGCATAGGAGAGCTTCTTCTATGTGTTGGAGTTAAGAGTTGGTGGTGGTCAAAAGGGGGATGTGGTTAAGAGCTACGCATGAGGAGAGGGAGACGAGGATAAGGAGCCAGATTTCCATGCTCGCTTTTTTTTTTTTTTTTGATTAGGCCATGCTTGCTTATTATGATGCTATAAGTTTTGAACATACAGTAGCATGATCTTTGTTGGTCTTTAGTGAGCATGGAATGACTCCCATGCATGGATATATACGTGTTTTCTTGGCAATGGAGTTGGAGTTTTTTTTTTTTTTTGTGATTAGTTAAGCCCGGAAGAAAGCTGGAATTAATGGTGACTTATATGTTTGTTTACAAAAGTTATGGATGAGAATAAGTATTGTTTATATAAATCTTTGTTCATTGAGTTAGTAGTTTCTATATAGATCTTTCATCTATCAAACCGAGCCACGGGCATGGACCTACGTACGTTATAGTAACATACGTACATTAATCTCAGAGCTGACGGGAAAGCTTTACACTTGTGAAAATAAGTTAAACCTGCAGCTGGCGCAAGCTTTTGAAAAGCATATTTGCAAGGTTAAAGAATGTTATGAGCGCGCAAACATTCCTGGTGCAAGGAATGTAACAAAATGCAGGTAAAAACCAAGTAAATTAATCTAGCTAGATCCATCATGAAGAAACAGAATCTGGTCTTAATCGTGATGATAACAAGAACTCCTCCATTCAAAATAATTTACAATCTCGAGCAGCAATGATATAATATATATTTATGCCCTAGCTCACTAGCTGAATGAATTTAAAGATTTTTATTTTCCAACTTTTCACATGCTTCTCAGATAATATATATGTTCGAATGATAAGAGCTTTTCCTTCATCAGAAATCAAGGAAGCAAATATTTCCATGGACAAAATGCATCAAAATGTTTTTGATTTGCATATATATATAACTACACAAAAAAAAACTGTAAGATAAACGTTAAATAATCACAAAAGCTTCAACCAAGCAAGTACTCATGCACACATATATAATGTGTGTGCTCTAGGTTGTTTAAGAAAGAGGAATTGTGTGTTTATATATACAGAGACACACAATCGGTCTTTTTTGGACTGGAAATTAAGCTATATATATATATATACATAGCATACGGATTTATATACGCAGATAAGTTCTGTTAGCTCTAGCTAGGCCAGAGTGACTCAAGAAGCTCTACGGTCTCACTTCGAAACGCAGTCTCTAAATAGAAGAACGAACATTAATTTGAAAGAAAAAACCCGGTTCAGTATATACATATAGAGAGAAAGCTGAAGGAAAGGATTAAAACCGTATATATTTATGTGTATATGTCGAATTAATATGCTTGGCTCCTCGCACGCCATCCACAAAGCCGATCGATCTTCTACCGATGGGTTATACAAATGGCATACAGGGAGCCAGGCATATGTATATAACTTATATATAAAATGCATGATAGCTAGCGGATATATAGATCGAGTAACCTTGCTAGCTATAGCTTCTTCTTTCCCAGCAGTTCAAAGCTATAGAACCACCATATACATATATAAATGCACGCATAAATTGGCTAAGCTTCAAAACGCTTGTAGCCATATATATATATATATATATATATACACCACAAATTAAGCTTGTCGATCTGGGACTGGAAGAACATATATATGGAATATATGTACGTAGAACCAGAAGAAGAAGAAGAAGAGGAGGAGAAAGAACGACTAACTAGGGTGGTGCAATGGAAGCTAGGAGATTGACGATATATATAAGGAAAATATGAGAGGGAGCTAGGCAATAAAGATGAGAGATATTATGATGTTCTTCCCGACAGCCTGCCTGCCCAGCTTCTCTTTTTACAATAAAGAGTCTAATTAACAACTCCTCCTCTCTTCCTTCTTCTTATCTTATAATATATATAGCTGCTTTAGCAACTAAACAACAAACACAGTACCCACTCCACCACCTTAAACCAGCTACGTACGTACCCTTTTCCACCACCTTTAATAGTTGTCTTCTCTCTTTATTCTCCATTCTGGTTCTTTACTTTCTTTTCCTTTTTTTAATGAGGTGATCAGGCAAAGGGATGATATATATATGCATCTCTCTCTTACCAATGGTTCTTTATCTTTTAATTGTGGGTTGAAAAAGCATGCAACCGGCTTTTGTCTTATGAAGTGGATTTGTCGCGAGTGCTTGGACTGCATGGATCCTCTCATCTCTCATTTGAATACGGATCAAGTAAAGGGGCATCAAAAGAAGCTAACAGAGGCACAGAGCTAGCTAGCTAGCTACTCATTTGCTCTGATGCCTACATATGCGCTCCTTTCTCTTTTCCATGGAGTACTCGATCTAGCTAGGCTATAGCGATACTATAATAATATTCTGCACAGCATTACTTACTGAGAATTCTAGACGAGTTTAGTATTGCAACCTTCTCTCTGATCAGTTTATGTTAATGCCATATATATATATATTAAATGTTATGTACGTCAAGTATCAAACAGGTTTTAATTACTAGTAAAACGAATTCTGATTCATCTATAAACGGATCTTAATACTTAATTGCTCAATGCGCAGGGAAATGGTCTTTCAATCCTGTCCCTGTGAGTGTTAGTATATATTCAAAATATCTACATGACTATGGCAATGGCGATCTTATCTGATCACTAATTTTTATCTGATCACTAATCTTTCATAATTATTGCAGTGGTTATGCATTTTAGTCCACTGAATTGCATTTCCGGACCCCAGCCTGATTTTAATCAGCTCTTGTACGTTATTATCTATCCGGCCGTTAAGATTAATTACTTGATTCAAAGGCTGAAGCTCCGACCTCCACGTATGGTTACAGCTAGCAGCCTTGCAAAAGGCAATCCACGGGGACGGACCTCGAAGGCCCACCACTATAATATAATGTCAGTCTTATCTCAAAGGATAAGAAGCACATCCACTCCCAACCAATCTAATAATAATTACGATTTAGTTCTTCATTGTTATCATTCATGGAGTAGTTAATTCATTCATAGATTATTAATCATTTGAGTCCCTGTTTGCCTTGACAGCTATTCCATGTTAAGGGATAGAAATTGGGATAATGAACAAGGAACAGACAAAATAAATTTTTTAATAAAAAAGTAAAAATTTGGATACAATCAGGGCGGAGTTAAACGGGATATGATAAATGATATTCTCATTTTTTGAGATGGCCCATATTAGCCCATCTTATTTCTATTTTGCTAGCCCCATTCTGTTTGAGGATAACACATGGAATAACCCCGGACCAGACATGGCCATAAGGCCCCTGTATGGTATGGGGTTAAGGGGGATAACCTCATTCTTATTCTCAAACATCAAAAGTAATCATTATTAGTTTATTCCTATTCTATCTATTACCATCACTCTATTTTTTTCTTATCCTCATTCTTTAACCTCACATTTTCTAACCATATTTCTCCTTAATTTTATTTTTTCTAACCTCGTACCAAACGGGCTTGAAGTCCACATTAACTAATATAACCAAATGAAGGGGGCTTTCGTGTAAATCTCAACTACCCCGGTTACTAATACAAAGAAATGCAGGGTGGTTTTGGGTAAATCTCAATTATTCGTGCGTGCGACGGTGCGAGACCCTTTGCATTGCCACGGATGTCCCGGCTCTCTCTCTCTCACTCTCTCTCTCTTCCCGACGCCCATTCCCCTGGGTGGAGCTTTACGCAACGTTCCATTATACCAGCAAAAGGAGAGGAGGAGGAGAGCTCGTAGTGGAGGAACCCCAATCCAATCGGATCAACTTCTCCATCTCCATGAGCGTTCTGTTGTTAAGGTTAGGGTTTCACCCATCACCACTGTCCCCCATTAGGCTTCCTCTCTTCTGTTTTTCCGCTCCAGAAGCTATTGGAGCGTGCTGTTCTTTTTCTCTCTTTTTTCGGCCATTGCCGACATCTGTCTGAAGAAACCAGAAACCCAGAAGAGAAAGCGTGGATACTGGATACGCCCCCGCCTTCCACCGCAAGATCGCGTCTTTACATCTTCCCTAAGGTTCTCTCACCAATCCCAGGGAGCCCTTTGCTTATTTTTGGAAAATTTATCCCATCGAGGAGCGTGATCCCGATGGGAAATTCGGGCAGCAACGGCAACGGCCGGCGCCGGAACTCCCACCACCACGACCAGCACCCCCACTTCCCTTCCTCTGCCTCCCCTCCTTTACCCCCTCAGCAGCAGTTGCAACAGCAACCAGAGATCCCGGGGAACAGGTACGTCTTCGCGGCTGCCACCCCTTACCCTCCCCAATACCCCAACCCGAACCCGCCGCAGTACTACCAGTACGCCGGCTACTACCCGCCTCCCCCGCCGGCGATGCCGATGCCGCTGCCTGCCCCCTTCGACCACCACCACCGCGGGGACAGCCCGGGCTGGCCCACGGCCGGGCGATACCCGTGCCCGCCCCCACCCGCCCCCTACGTCGAGCACCAGAAGGCCGTCACCATACGCAACGATGTCAACCTCAAAAAGGAGACCCTCAAGGTTGAACCAGACGAGCAGAATCCTGGCCAGTTCCTCGTGGCTTTCACGTTCGATGCCACCGTGGCTGGAAGGTGAGTTCATTCGTTTCTTTTTGTGATCAGTTTTTACCTTCTCTGTCTTCCTGTCAATCTCTATGCTTTCTAGTTGCTTGTTGTCTTATATAATGTCTTTGTTTAAGCTCAGTCTTTGGGTTCATTTTGCTATCGTAAAGAATTGACTGTTGCCTTTTCATGACATCCTCGTCGCTTGTGTATCACACAAGGTGAGGTCAAAGTCTTCCTTTTGAACTGAATTGGAAATAGTTCGCTCTGCTGCATCAAGTAGAAAGAGAGCTAACGATTTGGATTATATGGCATGTCATAACCTTGTTTGACTGCTAAAATCTTTCTGCTAGGATATTCCGTGGGAGATTCATTCTCTCATGGGTCAGACAGAAACTGGCTTACCAACGGCTTCGTTCTTATTGTGATTGCCTGCCTCTTTAACGGATTATTTCCTGCTGGAGATTGGAGCAAGAAAGATCGTGTTGTTATGTGTTTTGTATATCCCTATCTCATTAGGAAAACGAGTGTTTGAGCATTGTTTATGGTTTATTCCGATGGTCTAGCTGCTTTTACAGACTGCAAGCATTATGTGCCCTTGTCCACATGACATTAATCAACATTTATCTGTGTGGAAGTATGATTGCCAGCGCTTTTACGGGTTTCTCAATGTGCGCATTGGAAAAAACTTGCTGAAGTTTCACATTTCTGATCTTAAAAGTGCAATAAGACTAGTTGAGGCATTAGTTTATTGTAACCAAAAATCTTGGTCATTTGATCACCTCCCTTCTAACATGTTGTGTGGTCCTTTTTGTCAGCTGTGATGCCCATTAATATCATTTTTGTTATCTAGTATACTCGGGAACTGTTGGCGAGATTTTCTATGAGGAAAAGTTATTGTTCATGTGTCCCTTTAAGGGTTGTCATGGATGTCTACAGTCTAAGTTGGCAAATACAAAAGAAAAAGCTTTATCTCGTCTGATGTTTGTCACCGAGGCTAAGCTCATCAATAACTTAATAGACCGTTTAATGACTTTAATGATAATTCTAGTTCTTTTCTACTGTGGCTAAGAGTGAATTCTCAAGCAGTACAAGAATGGAAAGACAGCATTTCAATGAATGTTTGGATTGTATTTGCACTTTTGAATTATTTTTTTTTTGCTGCATGCGAATGCTTTTTTTTTGTCTCAATCTTCTTCAGAGCCTAATTTAAATTTTGACATAAGAAGTTGGTAATGCATTTCTTGAAATGTGAAAGTTAGCTTTACTTTATGCGGACATGCTTCTGAATTTCTATTCGTTATTGGGGTAATTAATGCGGCTCTCTGGGTAGATTCCATGCCAAATGTTTCAAAATGCTTAATGCATCCAAATCACAAACTCTTCATGTCGATTCCCCACCTTACTTTTGGCCTTCAACATTTATTTTGATGTAGCTAACAGAGGGCTCATTTATGGCGTTTGTTGCATGTAACCCAATGATTACCTAGGATTGATTTCCTGTTTCAAAATCTGGATAGCAAGTGCGATTCATGATACACTCATATTCAAACATAGGCTCATCATGGGCTCTTTATGAATTAACTTCTGCTATATGTCACACAACATCCTAGGAACAATGGCATTGTAGTTTCTTTTTGGCCAACTTTATACATCTCAAAGATAATGCATTTCTGATACCAAGTTATCAGCTTCCCTTTTGCGCTAGACTTTTCTCATGGTCTAGGAGAAATTTAGAAGTTGGTCTAAGTTTTATGGTGAAGTATAAGATGATAATTTGACAGAAGAAGTTGACTCTCCAACAGTCAACCTGTCTTTGAGGTTTCAACAGGCCATCACTTTCTTTTGTAGTTATCCCTTTTCTGGATATGGTGGCATTTCTTGGAATGTCGGGATGAGAGTTGGTTTGAAATTCTCCAGTCTTATGTGGAGTATTTGCTTCTTGCTCATAGGCTATCCCATGTTGGTGGGATAAGGCTTTGATGATAGACATCATCCGCCAAAAGCTTATGGAGGTATGGCGATCAACTATCCGAAGTGGCAGCTTTTGAGGCTGATCTGTTAATTTATTAAAATTATCTATTTTTCCTTTCCCCGTCTACTGTTTCTTTTACACAGAAGATTTTGGCCCTAGAATGTAGTAGCTCAAATTGAAAACATTGTGTGCTAATTATATGCTTCATTTTAATTTACATCTCTCAGCACCAAATGGTTTTTTTCCCTCTTTTTTTTGTTGGTTTTCTCCACTAAATTTCTTTTGCCCTTTGCCTGCTTTCCTTGAACAGCATTACCATTCTATTCTTTGCAAAAGAAGAACTTGATTGTAACTTGACCGCCACTAAAGATGGCTTCCTTCAGCCCATCACCGTATCCTTTAAGGAAGGGCTGGGTCAGAAGTTCAGACAAAGTTCTGGAACAGGAATTGATTTCAGTGCCTTTGATGAAGCCGATTTGACAAAAGATGGTAATGTGGAAGTCTATCCCCTTGCAGTTAAAGCAGAAGCATCTTCATATGATCAGGGTTCAGGTGATGAGAAGATAACAACACCAAATTCACAAATTACACAAGCTGTGTTTGAGAAGGAGAAGGGTGAGTATCATGTGCGCGTGGTGAAGCAGATATTATTTGTGAATAACACTAGATATGAGTTGCAAGAAATATATGGAATTGGTAATTCAGTTGATGGAGACTTTGACGGGAATGACCCCGGGAAAGAGTGTGTTATTTGTCTGTCAGAACCACGGGATACAACTGTCCTTCCCTGCAGGCATATGGTATGTGGTTGCAACATACTTGAAATTATTTTATATTACTGTGTTTTTGAATGATTTCTTCTTCTAGTTTTTTGGAGGTATCATTCAAAGTTTTAGTCTTGAGATAATTTTTCATCAAGTAACTAGTAATCAATTATATGATTCATGAAGTTGTTCTTGATCAAGTCTTTAACGGTCATCATATAAGATTTAGCATGAACCTCTATTAACATTTATGATCATAAGATCTCATCAAGTGTGTGCAACAAGGAGTTCTGTGCCAATATTGTTAAAATGAAATCATTGAGTCATCTTTTTGGTTCTTTACCAATCTTGCTGTGCTCTGTGGTTTTTCTATATTACTCGGATTGGATTTTGTTATTTCTGACTAGCTTTATAGTTGGATTTCCTGGAACTGCTGTATCTGGAGGAAAATTGGTTGCATTTTGTGACCACTGTGTTGCTTATACTTAAGAGCATTGACATGGTGGTGTTTAGTGCAAGTTTATTTTCTTCACATATTAGTTCACGAGTGTCACTTCTGTCACTGTGTGTCCTGGACTGGGGCCGTTCAGTACACTCGTTATATAGCACTTAAAGCCAAGGGCCTTAATTTTAAGTGTGCAATTTCTAGTAATCTAATTTCTCCTAATAGCATAACTCACTGTGTTTGGCGGTTTGATTGCAGTGCATGTGTAGTGACTGTGCGAAGCTCTTAAGGTTCCAAACAAACCGATGCCCGATATGCAGGCAGCCAGTAGAGCGGCTGTTGGAGATTAAGGTCAACAGAGGCGAGGAGCAAAAGAAGCCGCTGTAAGCTCTGTTGCACCACAGAGATGATGATGCCCTTCTTTGAAATGGCTCTAAATAATAAAACTGCTTACATGTCATAAAAGATGGGCAATGAGTGTTACATATATAGTTAGTTGGTCAATCTATTGGAAAGCTGAACATGTGAATACCCTGTATATCTTCTTTTATTGAGTGAGAGGGTTGCTGTAGAATGCGTCGACAACAGATTGGGCTGTGTGCCAGCCACGTACTGAATTTTCTGTCCTGTTTAATGTCCAAATCTGAAGGAAGGAGCTTCCAGTTTAATGTCCATTACCGATAGCTCATTATTGATTGGGTTAGATCAATGAATCGATAGTGGGCTATCGATAGGTAGGTGGTATGTGTATTACAAATGTCACATGCCCATCTATATAAATCTTAATCTTTTTTGCTTGAAAAAATATGATGATTCTGAGACATTAGGCCCTTGAAATATGATAATTCTGAGACATTAGGCCCTTGAAAGCATGGCCAAAATAACGCTTTGAATGTGCTGAAAATGGAGTTGGGAGTTCCGTCGGGCTCGGGGAAACGCATGGGTGGTGGGTGGTGGGTGGGTGGGTGGAGACTGGAGATGGCATGACAGCGGTGGTCGACTTTGACCATCCTCCACAAGCCACCAGCCACCAGTGCGATCTAATTCAATGATGAGCTAGCTAGCTCCAATTGGATGGAAATTGGTCCCGAGAGTTAGATAGAGTATCGTGGTAGGTAAGGTAAAGTAGCAGGTGGACGGACTCCAGTCACCTATCCCTCCTCCACCCACCCCCGCATCCGCATGTCTCTCTCTCTCTCTATATAAGCTTGCTACCAAACTTTCTCTCTCTCTCTCTCCCAGTCCCCGAACAAGACCGACGATATGGCGATCAACGGGTCTCTGGCTTCGAAGCTGTTCGTGAATGGCGGGGGATCTAGCTTGGGATTCCAGCCCTCGGATCTCCGTGGCCTTTCCCCTCCAGCCCTCCAGATCCCGATCCAACGGCAGGGTTGCTCTCATCCGAAGAAGCTTGGTCAGCTCTCTCTCCCTCTCTCTTGTACCCACCCTTGTTACCATTTCTTTGCATTTTTGTTATTTTCATCCTTATATTTCCTTAAAACTTGATAATGGATAGATATGATTTCATATGTTTGCAACTGTATGTTAGCCAAAGTATCCATCAGTCGCCTTTATTATTTGGTGAATCGTTGCCTGCCTGCGAAGAAGGATCTGCAATTGCTATTATTATTGGCTAAATGGACTCCTGAGGCTGATTAGAGGACGAAATTTATTTTTTAAACTGATTCCCCCGCTCATCACCAGATTCTGGCGAGCGGGAATCCCTTCAATTCTCCTGTTATGCTTCTGTCATGGTTAAATCTATTTGGAAATGAGTGGCAAAGATGAATACCTTCAATTTTCCTTGCTGTGCAAAATTATGTCTGCTAAGCCTTTCCTTCTCATTCTAATAGTGAATTGTCATCAATGAGCCTTGAGTTTCAACTATGCCCTAGCTTGTAATTCTCTTAGAATCATCTGTGTTCTCATGTTCTTCTTTAGGGGGGGGGGGGAGCCCTCCAGATATGTTGAATTTGCATAACGCATGTCCCCATCCATTACTCTTACCAGTGAAAATTGAATGTGTTATGTGTTGAATCTTATAGGGGTTACTCGCTGACTTGAGTTATGAAATGTAAGATGCTTACCATGTAGAAGCTGCAAAAGAATAGCGTAAAAAAAACTTTGTAAATCTCGCTATTTTATAGCTGTGAATACTACCATATAGATTCCTCTTCCATCTACTTTCCACATGTACTGTTGTTAGTATTTCTTTTCCTGTAACTATATCGGGTGCCCCTTTTGTGCATGTATGATAACTGGCAAACTAAAGTTTCAATACTCTGCTGGAAAACAGTGGTGCAGGCTATCGGCAATGATTTTGGAAATTTTTTCAAAGTTTCAACCTATGGAGAATCTCATGGTGGTGGTGTTGGCTGTACTATCAGTGGATGCCCACCCAGAGTGCCCCTCTCGGAAGCAGATATGCAAGTAGATCTTGACAGAAGGTAAATTTACTTTCAGTTTGGCACCGTCGATTAAATTTGGCAATTTTCATTTTTTTTCTACCACGTCTTTGGTATTCTTAATATATCTGCTTCATTTCTTTGGAGATGGCAGCTGATGATGAGTTTCATATGTTTCTATTCAATACCTTACTCAGGAGGCCAGGGCAGAGCCGCATAACTACACCAAGGAAAGAAACAGATACATGTAAAATCCTTTCAGGAATTTCCGAAGGTCAAGCATTTTGTGCTCCCTTTTTTTTCTCGTTTTCATATTGGTTCATGCTGTTGCAGCTGGGCCTTGTGGAACTTTTGTTTTGTTGAAGGAAGTTATTAATGTGCAACACTTATACAGGCATGACAACAGGAACTCCCATCTGTGTTTTTGTACCAAATACAGATCAAAGGGGGCATGTAAGTATTTATCCTATGCTTTGTAATTTTCTGCAACTAGGGTTTAAAACTGCATCTAGACGATGTAATTCAACTCTCTTGATGAACTCAATTATGTAGCTCTATGTCATCCCAATTTCAGTTGGCACCAAAATTTTCCACTCAGCATTTAGCTGCTAGATAAGCTATTGAATAGCAAGCAAACCCCTCAATCCATTATTTCTTTGTTACCCTGGATGAAATTGAGATCATATCTCCTTTGATGGAGCTTGCTTGTTCATGTGAAATGGTCCTCTGACATCATTGTTAAAAGGGCCTCTTTAATGTACACCCTTTGACAACTTTTCTATGTTAATGTTAATCCTGTGAAGCCTGTTTGCACCGACATCTCAACCCCTTCGGAATATCTTATGCTGTCATTTTGATCTTCCATGATCAATTGAAATCTGCTTAGTGCCAGTTTAAACTTAGTTGATGAGAAGAAAAACCAAACTTAGTTGACTAGATTTATGGTGCTAGGAGGAGAAGAGATCAAAGATCTTTTTGGGTCATATACAATGAATGTGTTTAAAGCTTATGAAAATCTGTGTAGAAGTTATAGAAACAAATGGAAGTTTAGCCATGGAAATTTTAGATTGGCTGTTCCTGGAATATCCTTTGCACTTGATGCATTTAACCTGAAGGATCAGTGCATTCGACATTGTAGATTCCTAACATGTACAATGAAGGTGCTTGTGCAAAGAAAGTTAAGGAATTCATATGCAAATGAGTTGATCTTATGTCTTGGATTCCTTTTCCAGTACCATTATTTTAGTCATGCATGTGTATATGATGGACTTGGAAGCCCATCCTCCTACGTGCTAAATGAATTTGCTTAAGCTACGTTGGTTTGTGTTACTTTGAATGTCGAAATTTTTCAACTTTTATGCAATGACTTTTCTGGCTTATGCTTGTTACACTCAAAGCAACGACTCTTATGCTACACGCTAGGTACGATTGACATATTTTACTTCATCCTTAGTTTGTATTGGTATTGTTTCTCTTGCAACGTAAATATGAAACAGTCTTGCATCTTCTTTTTGGCATAAGCTCAATCATGATGCTCTTTTGCAGGACTATACTGAAATGTCAATAGCATATAGGCCTTCTCATGCAGATGCAACCTATGATCTCAAATATGGTTTGAGATCGGTGCAGGTACTTTGATATTTATTTTGACTGTCAGCTTAACTTGGCTTCTTGTCTTCAAGATTGTAGTTTTCAATATGCAATAGAATCCTTTGCATAGTTTTGGATTCTGTTGATTTCACATAATATTTAACATGTTAAATGGAAGTTCAGGGAGGTGGAAGATCGTCAGCAAGAGAGACAATTGGTAGAGTAGCTGCTGGAGCTGTCGCAAAGAAGATTCTCAAGATGAAGTGCGGAACAGAGGTGGGTGTTGTTCGTTCTTCTTCTGTCGTTTCCTTGATTTGAGAGTATGTACTTTTAGGTGGGCTTACACTGTTTGAAAGCTGAAATCTAGTGGAGAGGCTTGAAAGCAAGTTTTTTCTTCTTCTTTTTGTTGCTCTCTAGTTCTCATTTCAAAACATATGTTTTTTAGGATGTTCAATTTCAAGGTTGTGTTTACTTTATTCCGTATGTATCTCTTTGTCCTGTGTACTGAAGTGAAAAGTAAATTGTTATGCTTGTTATATTTTTATCACAAGTGTGACTAAATGGTCATTGTGATGGATACATAATATGTAAAAATAAGGTTTAGACAAATCTAACCATCAGAAATACACGAGTACAGTCACATACTTATAGATAATGGCAGTATAGAGAATGCCAAAACATTGAACCGAAGCGTTAGACATACTTTTTGAATGGTCAGATGTCTCCTACATTATGTCTAGTTGATAATTTTAGCAAACTTCTGTGTCATTTAGCTGTTTAAATTATTTGCTTCAATACGTGTGGCATCTTTAGACTTTAGATATATGTATTATCTTCATTTCCTAAGTCTCGAGTTTTATTTGCTCATCATATGCAAGCACAATGCATTATATATGTTCAGATTACTCGTTTGTTTTGGTCAATAAGTAAGATGATGCCAAATAACGATGCCAAATGCTCTGAAGGTTTCTTGATTTATTTTCTTTCTCCAGATCTTTGCTTATGTTTCTCAAGTGCACAAAGTTGTGCTTCCAGCAGGTGTGGTTGATAATGAGACTGTCACTTTAGATCAAGTGAGTATCATCCTTCTTGCATCTGATAGTTTTATGACTTTCAGCTGTTCTGTTCTGAATTTGAAGCAACTCTTTTGACTTGTACCAGATAGAGAGTAACATTGCCAGGTGCCCCGATCCAGAATATGCAGAAAAGATGATTGCCGCTATTGATGTTGTCCGGGTGCAGGGGGAATCTGTTGGTGGTGTTGTGACCTGCGTTGCAAGGAATGTTCCTCGTGTAAGTAGTTTTTAGTTTTGTGATTGCTTGATTGCTAATTATTTGTTCTAATTGGTCAGACAACCAAAAGTTTTTATGCAGTTTTCTCTGCTAATCATTAATGTTGTGGGTAGTGGTATCGACAATTAAATGCTTGTTTTATGCAGTTTTCTCTGCTAATCGTTAATCCTTTGGGTCACCATTCCAATATCAGGGGCTTGGATCTCCAGTTTTTGATAAGCTAGAAGCCAACCTGGCAAAAGCAATGTTGTCTTTGCCAGCAACCAAGGGTTTTGAGTTTGGTAGTGGCTTTGCAGGTATGAAAAGATAAGCAAGTGCCAGCTACTGATTGGTATTACTGTTAGCTGCCAAATCATGTTATGTGCCGCAATACTGATGTGATAGTCCAACCACACAGAAATATAAACTCACAAGAGAAGCATTTGGTTTAAATTGTCTTCTTAGATGGACGTGTATCCGATGTTTGGTTGTAGGGATATAAGAAAAGAAGCAGGTAAGTGAAAAATTAGCGTTGTTAAGTGTCAAGAAAGGTTGGAGTATATTCTTTAAAAGATGAAAGTAAAACTGATGATAATAATGATAATGATGATGATGATAATAATGATAGTAAATGAAAAATAAAAAGAGAAAAATAAAAGAATAAGAAAAGGTTGATTGCTTTTCCCTTGTTTTTTTTTTAATGCTCTACAAGCACCTCTGCCTCTTTGAAAAATTGATTTCTAACCAATTTGTCTTCTGCAGGTACATTTATGACAGGAAGTGAACATAATGATGAGTTTTATATAGATGAAAATGAAGATATTCGGACAAGAACAAATAGGTCAGGCGGTATTCAGGTTTGGTTACTCCATTTATTGCTCTTCAATTGTACAAGTTCAGATTGTCTTTATTCCAAAGTATATTTTGTCTGAGCATTTAATTGTTTGATATGTACAGGGAGGAATTTCAAATGGGGAAACCATCTATATGAGGGTAGCTTTTAAACCAACTTCCACAATTGCGGTAAGCCAGTGCTTTCAGATTGTTTTATGGCTTTACTCATCCTATTCTATGGTCTTGAAATTGACCTAAAATGAATTCCTTTATCGATCATGATATTGTTGAGCAAAATATGATACTTAAATAGCCATTTATAGGTTCGTTTGCTCATGCCCGTTTTGAAGCAATTTGTATCCTAGCATCTTAAAGATACATTTTTCCACCAAATTCTTGGATACTGCATGTGGCGTGACATATAATTGATATTCTGCAGAAGAAACAGCAGACAGTGACCAGAGATCGTCAGGAGACAGAACTTATAGCAAGGGGTCGCCATGATGCCTGTGTGGTTCCTCGAGGTTTGTTTCAATTTGGAAAGAAAGATTCATTTGTCACAATTGTCTTGCTTGTTGGTCTCCCCTTTACTTCGTTTGGGTTGATCTCATGCTCCTCTACTGTTGTCACAGCTGTTCCAATGGTGGAAGCAATGGCAGCTCTAGTGCTTGTAGATCAACTGATGGCTCACATTGCACAATGTGAGATGTTTCCTGTCAATCCAGCCCTCCAAAAGGCTATAAGGTCGTCCCCTCAAGAACCCAACTTGATTCCCAAGGTTTTATAGTGCGGGTATTTACGACCCTGTATACAATAATGAAAGAAAAGCTCATGCCTGTGATGAAAATGAACTTGACTTTTGTTTTGAGGGAATAAAATTAGATGTCGGTGATTTTTTTGTACTATTGCTGTATAAGAAGCCTGATTGGCATTAGGCAATTGGATTCAGCTCTTGTGAGCACTAAAACATTTTGTAATATTTATGTTGCATCTGTAAACAGAATGTCATTTGCCATTGCTCGACATGTTTTTTTTTTTTTTTTTTTGGTGTGTGTAATGCCTTTTAAACTAGCTTAGTGAGGCAAATGCTCTACGTTTTGAATAAATTTTGAAAATTTGGGTTTGGAACCAAATCACCGCCACTTTCTATCTACTAAGTAACCACTCGAGCTAAATGACTTATAAACACCTCTCCTCTTTGTGCTTTGAACTTGTTTCTTGACCGTACCCATGTCGTCGCAGGGGTCATCTTGTTTCCCCTAGGCTTGCAGGCTTTATGTGCCCAGATATGAGTCCAAAGTAAAGAAAAATTAAGGAACTTGGCTACATCAATGCTTTTACTTTTTGTTGAACATCCAAGTGCATGGGTGATGCATCACTTATTTGCCTTTTAAATAAGGAATTGTTTTTCTTCTTCTTTCTTTGTTTGAGATGAGCCAAAAGCCTAGGTGATACATCACGAGGAGGTTAGCCACCCCTTTTGAAGTCTTTTTTTTTTTTTTTTTTTTTTGATCAGCTGAACCGCAGCTAATGCCCAGAAACCTAGGCTACATACCAACTAAGTACAAAGACCTAAACCATCAATCATTACCCATAGTACCAAAGGACACAACAATTAGTCACTTGACCTGCCTAGCTAGGCCATCCGCTATGATATTAGCCTCCCGTGTGGGCTATACACCACTCTCGCCCCCATAAACTCATCCAATAAATATCAAATTTCTAACAAAATTTCCGTATAAGCATTACTCCACGGCACCCCCTCCTGAAGTCTATTAAGAGAAAGATAAGTTGGGGATGGAAGACATCAAACTCAAGCCACAAAGCGAAATTTATCATAATCGTGTGAAGACAACAGTTCCTGAGAGAGGAGTTGTGGGTCTCAACCCCATGGAAACCGTCCACCGATACAATAGCAAAACAAGCCCAGAGAGCCCCTTTCGAAGGGACATGGCCGGCTGCATTGTGGCCCCCCCCCCCCCCCCCCCCCCCCCCACACACACACACACATTCAGTTAACTATATCAACAAAAGGACTCCTGTGGTCGGTCCTTACTCATGTCCTTTCTCTTGCCATCCATGCTTCATTTCAAGGGAGAGATTTCTTTTGAATTTTTTTTACCAAAAAGTACCCGGTAATCCATTTTGGTAAGTTAGAACCCTAGATAAAGACAGCAATGCATGGCATCACATGCACTCCGCCAACCATGATATGACACGTGACATGTATACACCCACTCATTTAATTTTTTTACTATATT
Organism: Narthecium ossifragum; assembly: GCA_963920575.1. Classification (NCBI taxonomy): domain Eukaryota; kingdom Viridiplantae; phylum Streptophyta; class Magnoliopsida; order Dioscoreales; family Nartheciaceae; genus Narthecium; species Narthecium ossifragum. The sequence goes on along the minus strand of OY986963.1, from coordinate 39,132,438 downwards.
ATTTTTATTTAAATAATATAAAATAATGTCTTTTTTATATGTCATGGACCAATAATGATATGACAAGTGACATATGACCCACTTATATTAATAATTTTATTATATTAATATACTGATAATGTTATCTAATACGTTATACAGTGAATAATATTTCTGTGCATGAAAAATATCACTACGTGTAAAAAATTTTATATGCTTACAAAAATGAATATGTGTAAATATTTATATGAGCGATTTTTTTTTCCGCTCGTAGTAACAGTTTTTTTATGCGAATAAAATTATTTTATATTATTTTAATTATATATTATAATATTATTATTAAATTTGCATAAGTGGGCTCTACATGGGATTCATGTGACGTGGCGTGGCAAAGTCCATACACCATCTGAAGGGTAATATGGAAAAGAAAGTGTGAAGGGTCATATATGTAAGAAAAGAAATGGTGGGGGCCTCTAACGCCAAAAGCAATCTTTGGGGGGCCCAAAACAGCAAAAAAAAAAAAATGGATTTCTTCCTGCGAGAGTCAAAAAGGAAGTGGAGGGAAGAGGTTAGGGAGATAGCTGGAGAAGGTGGCTCTGCAAAGAAAGAAGCACTGGTACAAAAAACACCTGATTGCTATTCAAAGGCATGCCGGAGCCGGACCTCTTTCTTTATATATATGTATCTAGCTTGTTGCAACGAGGAAGCTGGAGGGAAAACAATTGGAGCAGCAGCGGATCTCACAAAGATCTTAAGTCAGTACTCTAAAAAGTCCTACCCCAGCCCACTAGCTAGAGAGGAAATGAAAGCCATTTCCAGATTCTCTTATTAAAACTGGTGGAATCTTTCCTATAGCAGTTGCGGTACAGTAGATGAGCGAGCATAGAAAAGAGTATAGAAAAGACTCCTGCTACTGTGTTGCTGCTTTCCGTCCATCCTGATCACTGCATTTCCAACTGTGGTGGGGGAGAATCGCCGGGCTAACAACATGTCAAATGCTACCAAACTATATAGCATAACAGTGGATCGAATGAAAGCAGCACTGGTACTACTACTAGTAGTAGTAGTTGCAGGATTCAACAAAATCACTATGATAGGTAGGAAAGCAGAGCAAAGTAGTTAAAATAGTCTTGTCGTTCCGTAACTTATAAACGTATGATTAGAAGGTTGATATAAATGAGATGCTGGGTGAGACAAGATCAAGATTCAAAAGCAGCTAATATATACTATACATGCATGTTGGCTACGGAGGGAGGGAGGGAGGGAGCTAGCGAGGATCATAGTAATGCATAGGCAAGTGGACAGGAGGAACCTTTGCCTAGAGAAGACCTTGGGCTTGGGACAGTCCAAAAAGGAATGGCCTCCACCACCACCGCCACCACCACCACCAGGAGGTCCACCGCCACCAAAGCACAATCCCAAACCACACCACACCGACCCCTGCCCCACCAGCTGCATTTTACGTACCACGGAGCTGTCCCAAAGGAGCTAAGCAGCAGGATTCCATCTGCAACTTTTATTGGTAGTGACCATGCCAACACTGGAAAGGGAAAAATCTCTCTTGTTTGTGCTTCGTCTCCTACTTTGCCAGGGACAACAAACAGTGTCCGCACTGATTAAAAGAGTTGTGGTTGTAGACCTTGTGGACCTTGTGGATGTGGTTGTGGAGAGGATTCACGCACAAGCTTTCATATATATCAGGCACTGACTGCTGCTGACTGGGCTATGCTGACTGGGCTCTATGTTGGGAGCATGCATGATTTACAGAGTGATCCTTCGAGTTATTTGGATGGGCTCGATCGTACAGATGGGTCTAATATAATGAGCTACTTTTGGGCACCCTACTTTTGGGCACGACAAAGTGCCACTGTCAGCAATCAAATCAAATGTTGGCATTATATAGCAGTGTGGGGGATAAATTACCAGCAATGGAGCGGTCAGGAAGGCTCCACATAAGCATGCATCTCCACTTGTTTGGTCGTCTTACTCGTGTGCAGTGCAGACCACTGTGCGAGTTTTCTCAAACAAGTTGTTCGAGTCGGTGAGTCACCACGACCACTAACATATCTTAAGCTTGCCGCATCATTGGCTGCCCCCTTGACGAGAGAGCATGGTAAACTAGAAGGAAGTGAAAACGCGCGTAAGGCCTCGTTTGGTAAACAAGTTGTTTCATGAATATTCCTTTCCTTAATCAGGTTAAGGGTTATTCAGAATACCAAACAGGCCTAAAGAGGAACATTAATTATATGCCTCTACCATTCATAATACCAAACGACGGGTCCCATCCATCCACCTGGGTGAGCTTCACGTCATTCTGGCGAACAGGCGGAGCTACCGTAATGTCCTTATTGAGTCAGACTCCCTCTTCGCGGTCCAGATGGTTGAGAGCAGAGCTCCTTTAGGGGAGACGTGTAGAGGTGTGGTATAAGGCATTTGGTGGGAGTCGCGCCGCCTGAGTCAGTTTCACATCAGGTACATCCCGAGAGAAGAGAACTGTCATGCTGATTGGGTAGCTCGGCACGCTGGTTCGCTCATTTATGTGGATATTGACATTGAGGACTATGGGGGGTCTGTCCCTTCCTCTCCTGGTTACTCCTGATGTAATCCCCTCCTTGGGCCTTTAGCTTTCGAGCTCAACTAATCAAAAAAAAAAAACATTAATTATATGCCTCTACCATTTTGAAGGGTATGTGTACGTACATGAGTACCGCTAATATATGTAATGTATACAAGTCGCATCTTGTAACAATCAACCGTCTCAATCTTCTGAAACAAGCAATTAGTAGAAGTAATTAGTATGTGAAATAACTCGTTTGGTATAGGATTAACTTTATTTTAGATTAAAAAACTTTATTTCAGATTTGATGAATAACTTTGTAATGATTATTTAGAATAAGAAAAAAATAGAGTGAATAATGACAATAATTTTATAATGATTATTTGGAATAAAGAAAATGATGTTTGAGGGGAAATAAGTATTGGATTCGAGAATATTTCAGAAATATTCCCATCCTTAACCCGGGTTAAAGGATTATTTATGAAATTTATTTCAGTACCAAACGAGGAAAGTCCTCGGAAGAATGATACAAATCCGACCAATAATTGACTAGAATAGTATCGGAATATGAAACTAAACAAGGAATTATCCAATTCATTACACCTGGTTCATCAAACATATCCAAGCTTTGGTGAGAGTGAATCTACCCCGTAGTATGCTCGAAAAGACAAGGAAAAATGGCAAAGAAGCCAATGACTGCATTATATAGTGAACTGCAAGTCATGCAACAGGATGGTATATGTAACGACTGGACAGCACGGATGATCTTAAACAAACTAGTACCAGTATATATCCTAAACAAGGATTTACTGGGAATTCAAACCCAGTATGTGTCTGAAATAATTCCAGCAGAAGCTACAAGTTAATTGATAGAAATTTTGACACATTAAGGAAATAGCTGACTTGTGATAACATCAACTATAGGATGAATTTACAGAACCTAAAGCAGGCATTCTTGATTAGGTCTTCAGACAGCTGCTTGAGTGAGAGCCAACGGGCATCTCAACAAAGACACTCCATAATAGTTTAACAAGGAATGCTGCTTCTTTAACGCCAGTAGGACTACAAGATAATTGACAATCTTTCTAATGCATACAAGGGTATGGGAGGAAATGTGAACTGAAGCTAAAGATCTTTGTCACAAGACCATCATCAAGAAAATGGTATTGATAGGTAGGATGCAAAATACATAAAATCTCAAGAGACACTTTTGTTCTTTTCCTTTACTAAACCTATAAAAAGGCAATGATACACTGCTATGTCGAAAAAAAAGCAGGATCCAGCATGTATGGGAAAGGAGGTGGTGATGGATGCTTACTTAACAATCTACTAGCCTACTTGTACTTTGGAGGGACTTGTTTGAATGCCACGGTGGGAGCTATACGGCAGCTCCTCCTCTGGTGCTCTAACACTAGCTCCCCTGCAAACCAGTCCAACTTCTCCATATTCGTCTGCTCGCCAATTCTCTTCCCCCCAAACATCACCGACTCCACATTCTTCTGCTTCAGCATCTCCTCCGCAGCCTCCATCAAGGCCTTTACATTGCCTGGGCTTGGATCAGAGTCCACGTCAGCACCGCATCGTCCCATACTTGAAACATTGGCCTGCCATTGCAAACGGTCGTCAGAATTAATGCTCACAAGGAACAACAGATCAGGTCGGATGCCACTGAAACGAGAACGGAAGAGGACAAGGGTGAAATAATTCATGAACAAACAGGAAACAAGTTGATACATGCATGGTTCGAACAAGTGGAGCAAAAAAAACTAATCATGTAAAGAACAAGCCCAAACGGGATGGCACATTGTGACTGATTCCAAGGAGAGACAATGCATCAAGGTGAAGCTTCATTTTAACAACATTGAGCAGAATTTCTTATCCTGGATAACAGGTAACTATGTACATAATTCCTTCGAAATTCCCAGAACTGCCTACTAATCTGTAAATAATGTTCCTAGATACATTTTTGTGAGTTAGAATATTCTTATCCTGCTCAGCCTACAAGTTGATTTTCTCAACCTGATGAATCCAAGTGATGTTAATGTTAACTTAAAACAACCAAAGAAAAGTTGTCATGCTTGATCTCGTCATGTAGTTTCCAAGCCAAATAATTCTACTAATGGTGGTTTCACAAACAGCTGGAATCAGCTGAGGGGCAAACCAAGAACAAGGAATACAAGAGCAGAGCATCTACGTACGGAACTGGAGGAGAGGCAGGCAATCAATGGGGGAGAAGCCACAAGAAGTGGGTGGTCCAAAGACAACTAATAGGGTGGCACAATACCCGCATAAGCACAAACACATTAAGCATTCATAGGTAAGAGAAGAAAGGCATGAAGCAGAACATATCAGAGTTCCTAAACTTTGGCCTCATATCATGTGCTCCCATAGTAGAGAATAGTAAGAGCAGCAGCTCTGCTCGTCAACAGTGTAGAGTGGCAGCAAAGCTCAGAGATAGATACAGATAGGGGGTCATCATGGCAACAGATAGATCAGAGCTCACAACTCATCTACAGCTAATATACTACCATATATGGTATGGTATATGCCATGCCGCCCAACCTCAAAAGAACAACCACGAAAGCAATAAATGCAATCGGCGGGACACCGGACACCGGACCGGAGGACCCAGCACAGTGAGCACCAGGCGCACGATGAAAGATGGGAATATGATGAGGTGAGGGGGGGTACCTGGACGCGAACATAGTTGGCGCCCCTGGAGTGCCGGAAGGCGAGGGCGACGGCGTGGTCCACGAGGTCGGCAGCACCGTCGGAGGCGATGCGGGCTGCTGGACGGGCCCACTCCTTCGCCGTCCACCGTCGAGCTGCCACTTCCGGAACGGTCGCTGCGCCGCCGCCGCCGCAGCCCAGCGATAGCACCATGACGTCCTCCACCCCGCGCACGAAGGGGAACTCCTGCTTGTTGTGGAGCACGTGGGTGATGGCCGCGGCAGTCGGGTTGCTCATGGCCAGGCCGCCGTCAACCCCGACGCATGCGGTCCGACCGTCGACTGACCTGATATCGGCCGGCTCGAACCGACCGGGCTCGGCCCAGGTGGCCCGGCATACCTCCCAGAGGCGGAAGTCATAGCTGGGGCTCTCAAGGGCGTCGGCGCGGGAGAAGACGAGGGGGGCGGAGCTGCGGAGGTCGTAGCACGGGATCAGCACCGGCTTCACGGTATCCCGTAGCGTGAGGCCCTCCCCGAACGCCTCCTTCATTGCTCGCTCCATCCCCGCCGTCGCCGCCGTTGCCCCTCCCCCACCGCCTCGGAACGCACACGCGAGGAGCCCCCCGGCTTTAGAAGAAGAAGGAGGCTTCTTGAAGAAGCGCTTCCCGTGGTCGGCGAGGAAGCGCCAGGTGTCTTCTGCTGGAAAGAGTGGGCGGGCGCCATCGCGGGTGCCGAAGAGCATGGCCGCGAAGAACCCTCCGACGCCGGTGCCGGCGGCGACGTCGAAGTAGTCAGATATCCTGGCATCGGGGTCGCCGGATTTGGACTTCAAGGTCTGCTCTAGATAAGCCAGAGCCTTTCCGGGGAGGATACCGCGCATCCCTCCACCACCTCCACCATCGATGGTGAGGATGCAGACCTTGCCCCTCTGGTTCTTGATCGCCGCCTCCGCCGTGGCAATGTCTGCGTCTGGGGCAGGGAGGGAGGGCTTGGGGACCCAGAGTTTGTGGTCGTCGTACCCAAATAAGAACTTGCTCTCGAGAATGGAAAAGATCTCGTAGCTGAGCTTGTCGGTGTCGACGCTGGCCTCCTCCTCGTCCGCCTTCCCCGGCTGATGCACCGCAACCAACATTTCCTCTGCCTCCGCCGCCATCATCAATCAAGGTCCCGTCTTTCTGGCACCAAAGGTTGATACTAATAAAGAGGCAGGGGGGGGCATGAGGGAGGAAGGAGGGTCGATAGAATCTAAGAAAAGGAGGGGGGTGGGGGGGGTGCGGCTGGGTATGGATCTGGGTATGGGGTATGGGTATCTATCTGGTGGTTTCTAAACGTGGATAAGAAGCCGCATTTGATGAACTGCCATAACGACCGAGTCCTTCTTCCACCGATGATGCCTCGACCTTGTCTTCTTTTTCTTTTGGTTTGGCCCTCCTCCTCTTTTCTTTCTTGGTTTCTGCTGGCGTTAAAATATTATTGGTCCAACGAACCAAGAGGGATCTCTCCCTTCTCTCTAGCAGTGCCCGCTGCTGCTGCTGCTACTTTATAGTAACAGAGCACGCGAGGAAAGAAGAAAGGAAGGCAAAGAAGGGAAGGGGGGTAGAGGAGGGTCGACAAGGAGGACAGAGGGCTGCTATTTAGATCATGCCGTCCGCCTGCTCGCTTCTCATTTCTCTTTCTATCTCTATTTATCTATCCGTCGTCGACCAGACCACCTCCAAAAAGACTCGGGGAGAGAGAGAGGGGGAGAGCGAGAGGGAGAGAGAGGAGAGGCGTAACGCTTCCCTTCCCTCGTTTGTCGTTCTCCTCTGTCCTTAATTGAGAGACGCACACGCTTGTTCTAAGCTCTTCTCCGGCCTTCTCCTCTTATTAAGTGGGGATCGCTTTGTTTATTTATTATTTGGAAGATAGATACTCATAGATATCAGCTAATGCCTAATGGTGATAGAACTACTTGGCATCAAGTTAATCACGGTTAATTATTATTTAGACGTAAGAGGTGTGTTGCTGGGGGGTGGGGGTCCCATTCCATCCAATGCCGCACGATCGGACGGTGGGCATATGTCCGCCATTCGTGCGCGGTTCCATCAGCGACGTGGTGAGGAGGGGGACCATTGGTGTACGTGGGGGGTGGTGGACGGGACCACCGCCTGGTCCGCCGGGACGGGGGAGGGCTTTTTCTTAAGTTTTTTTTTTATTTATAAAATTCTAATTTTTTTAAAAAAATATCATATATATCCTCGCATTTGTTGAGCTCACATATAACCTCCTCAAAATTTGAAAAAAATGATAAACATGCCCATGTCCACCTCTGTCAATCTATCTATCTAACTTAATCATGGTTTAAACTTAATCAAGGCCGGTAAAATAACCTAATTGCCCATGCCCGTCCATGTAAATTACTTAATTACTTGAGCTATTGAATCAAGGATATGAGCAATCAAACAGTTGGATTGTGATCGAGACTGAACGGATGGCGAGATCAAGTTGTAGGCGTGATCAGACATCTGAGAAATGTCGATGATGGATCGATGATGAAAGGAGCTTACCGAAGATCAAGACTAGCATTGGTAGGGGTGAGGAATTGATTCTCGGGGCATAATCAACGATCCCGATGCCGAAGATGACAGATCTGGAGGCGCGGCGGCGGGTTTGAGGGAAGGTGAAGACAGCGGAAGAGAGGGTGGCGAAGGAAGAGGAAGAGAGGTGGCGCTGCAAAGTTGGATGTCTGAGTAGCAGCTTCAGGCGGCAAGGTTGGCGGCGATATTGGATGTGGATTTTCTGACAAAATAGGAGGTCAGCGTTGGGGGACCGTGGAATTGAGAGATAAGAGAGGGGCGAGCTTGGGATGGTGTTCGATGAGGAGGAACGGCGTCGAGGTTGCAACGAGGTGCTTGTTGGGATCTTCGGTGAGATGGCAACGAGGCGTCGTTGGGATCTTTGGCGAGGTCGTGACTGACGATGAGATCGTGTGAGGGAGGAGAGAGAACGAGGCTAAGGGTAATAGCGTCTTTTCACATTGTGTCGTTAACAGCGTTAGAAATATTTCCTACTGAGTCACCGGCGAGTAACCCGAGGTATGTTTATCAAATTTTTTTTGTATGTCGGAGAACTCAGGGGTATGTATATGATATTTAAATTTTTTTAAGGATTAATAAGGAAAAAAAAATCCTTTTCTTGATTAAAAACGTGATGACTGTGTGGTTGCAGTAGTGGTAATAAGTGGTAACTAGAAGAAAGGTCGGTCGTCGGTCGCCTCGGCCACGGGTCGGGAAAGAGAACTGGCTGAGCAAATAAATCCGTCGCGTAGGAATTTGGTAGAGTAGCATTCACACATTGTACACGAGATCGTTTCCAGGAAAAGAGAAACAGAGGATTGCTCTGTTTTAGAGGAGAAAATAGTCAGACTGATCTCAATAATACAAAACCAAGCAGGCATGGAGCCTGATCATGAAATATTGTTTATTATCAGGTAAAATAGTCGACGTATCTTGGATTTCCTGACAACAATAAATTCCAAGACAAGCATGCATGTTGGTTCTCGCTTAGGGAAGCTGGTTTGCTTGTGAGAGTGATCTCCGAGTCGTACGCCTGTGGCTCTACTCCAGTTAATCTCCAGAACTCACGCCTCCTGTAAAGAAGCAGCACCATCTTAAGTTAATTTTACATATGCTCTCCCTTTGTTCCTTTGAACTATAAACAACCGACTCAAATAGAGCTAAAGATTCTGAATTTATGATATTTATCTCCAGTTGCGTAAGCAGCAGTCTGCCTATGGTTGCAACACCCATGATCTACTTTGAGGTTTTTATTCTTCGTATTTGAGTGGTGCATAGCATAAGATGTTTGCTTGTATATATATGACATCCTCCTGTGATTTGTGAAGCTAGTCAACATATCTAATTCGAAAAATACTCTGTTTTATTTATATCAAAGCTTGAAGGCTGGATTTTTGATGAATTCTTCAATTACACACGAATGCCTCACAGCATTAATCACGCACACTATTAGATTCTCTGATTTTCTTTAAGATAAGCGCTCAATTCATATAGCATGCATGATCTCCTTTCTCATAGATTAATCGAGGACCCACCCACTTGAGATCAAGTAATCGATATTAGAAAACTCACATGCTACGTTCTGTATAATATGGTCAGCTAGCTCCATCGGTCTCGCCGAATTATAAGAGCAAGCTTTCCTCCTTCCAAATACGTCCTTAATAATCGGCTCTTTGCTCTAAGCCAATAATTCCTTTGCAGCCTATATAGAATAAAAGTAATCCACTCCCACTAAACTATCTAAAGTCGATAGGAATAATTGTAGGTTGCTCTGCAAATAAGCCTTTGCCCCTATCCTGAAACAGATGTTTATATTAGTCAGTCTGAGCATGGGAATATGGGATCAGGATGCACGCAGCCCCCACCCATAACCATAAGCATCTTTTGCATAAAAGGCCAACCTGCAAGTCCTCTATCAATCATCATGTCGGATTAGGGATATATATACATGATGTATGGTGATGATAATGATATGGATCGCCTTTTTCGCATGCCGCCATGCAACTAATTAATAAGAGTCTCATTCCTCATGTTTGACCCAAGCAGGCAGTGTTCTCAGTTGAAGTTTGGCATGCGTAAAAGAAAGAGACAAAAGTGACAAAGATAAAGCACAGATCGCAACTCCAGAATCCTTGAAAAGCCGTTTGAATCGGATGCTAATCTTTGGGTTTGGGTGTTAACGTCTAATTAAATATTTGTTAGTCTAGAGGTCTTAAAGTAACACCTACCCATAAGCACAGACAGAGCCCATGTGTACATATATATAGGCGAGTTAGCTGAAAAATGGACAAGCCTCAATATAGATATATTGTTAGTGGAACTCGTTGATCTACTAAACTATGATAAAGCGAGAACGGACGAGACTCATGTTAAACTTTAAACCTTGAAACTCTTTCTTAATTAGTAGCCAAATTAATAAAGTCGTAATTGAAACTGGGAGCTGATCACTACAGACTTCAGAGATATGCAAACAAATCCATAACTCTCGTACGTATTTTAATTCATGTCCAAATCATAAATTTCTGAATGAAGAAACCCGTCCGATTTTAGTTTATTTTTGGTCATGGCTTGAGATATGATTGAAATAAGTGGTGGGTGGCCAGTCAAATAAGCTGCTGAATTCTCAAGACCTTGCTCCCACACCACGTCCTAATTAATCCACCTTCATTAGAAGCTAAATGTTATACGCTTTGGCTAATTGGCTGTGGGTGCTCAGTAGATAGCTACTAAAGCCATACAGCCACCTAACTTTGGAAAGTTTATTAGAGCAGTATGCAACCAATAAATAATAATACGACCTATGATTGCTTATCCTTTGGTTTCTAGTTCCCATGATTTATGACTTGATTAATTCATGAAGATAGGGTTGGTCTCATTGGATACGTTTTTTGTGGACCGGGGTGTACAGTTGAAAGATCGCATTCTTCTCGAATACGAACATTAGATTTTTAGGCGTGAATATTTGTGCCACTGTGATATATATATCAATCAGCACCAACAGAGTTTCTTAATTTCCTAATTAAACCGTGTTTTTTTTTTTGATTGTCCGATTACTTTAGATGTTAAGTTGTCTAGTCTGATCCTATTTGTTGATGGATACAATTAAAGTAGAATTTGTTGGCAAAGGTAATTAAGGAGAATAAAAGTTGCCAATCAGGTGATTCTATAAGACAGATTCACAGGAAGAGAGCTCTATAATTAATAGATACAGAACCTTAATTAAGGACACATTATGGCTGATCTGATGTGGGTTGTATAGTCCTTTTAGTAGAGGACTATAAAGAGGCACTAATCCTAATCAAAGTAGTCCATCCTAGTCCCAGGGCCAGGATAGATTATTGAATTGCTGTCTTGTATTCTTTATTAAGTGGTCACAAATAGAATGTCTTGAGACTCTATTTATTTGGCCTGGACCGCACAGCCTTACCTACTGCTAAAGACCGCTCTCTCATCTGCAATTTCCAGTCCACATCCAATTAAAAGAAGAACAATTTTGTGGTCTCTCCCCTTTGTCTGGAGCGTACCTTGGGTTTTTGTAGACAACTACATGCTAACAGTGAGCTAGCTAAGTGCATATACGTCAAACACCCCCCCCTGCATGAGTTCCAAGCGATTCAGAGGAAATACGGACATACCTGTAGCTACTAGTACTGCTTCAGATTTAGACATGCCTCCTGAAAGAATAAAGAGAAGTTTTGGAGAAGATGGTCTCGCAACTTTTCAGACCTTTGCATACGTTTTTATATATATATATATGTATCAAGTTGGTACAAGTTTGATATCATATCTACAGTTACATATCAGTGGATAGACACTAACTCTTAACAATAACTTAATCTGTAACAAAAAGATCTCATGATGATCCTTATCAACAAATAGATCTTATCACGTAATATCAGTTTGATAAGAAACAGAGTGTTCCTCATCGTGATGTATTTCTGATATTGGGTTTAGCTTAACACCCCCCTTCAAACGAATGGGGAGCTCGCAAACCATGAGTTTGTCCTTGAGATACTAAAACCGAGTCGAAGTGAGACCCTTCGTAAAAAAATCTGCTATTTGATCAACAGAGGAAACATATCGAATAGCAACATCCTTATTGACCACCTTCTCTCTTATGAAATGAAAATCAACTTCGATATGCTTCGTCCTTGCATGAAAAGCTGGGTTTGCAGACAAGGCAATTGCACTTATATTATCACACCAAATTTCTGGAGGCGTTAGTAAGGGAACCTGAAGATCACGTAATAACATACGGATCCAATATAACTCGGCAACAACAAAAGCAAGCGCCCGGTATTCAGCCTCGGTACTTGATCGAGAAACCACATTCTGCTTCTTAGCACACCAAGATACCAAGCAAGGCCCAAGAAAAACTCCATAACCAGTTGTGGAACGCCTATCATGTCGGTCCCCAGCCCAATCTGCATCACAAAATGCCTGTAAATGGAGAGAGCCCTTGCCGAAGTACAACCCATGATTAACAGTTCCTTTAAGGTAACGCAAAACTCTTTTAACAGACTTCCAATGTAGGGTTGTTGGAGCATGCAAATGTTGACATAGTTGATTAACTGTGTATGAAATTTCTGGTCTCGTTAGTGTGCAATATTGCAAGGCACCTACGAGCTGCCTGTACTCCGTGACATCATCAAGAGGCTCTTCTGAGTCGGAAGATAAGGCAACACCAGAAACACAAGGAGCTGGATAAGGCTTCGCACCAATCATCTGAGACTTGTGAAGAATGTCAGTAATATACTTGGTTTGACGAAGATGAAGGCCATGCTCATCACGTGTAGCTTCTAGCCCAAGAAAGAAACCAAGATCTCCAAGTTCCTTGAGAGAAAAGTCAGTTCGAAGCTTGCTAATTATAGCCGAAATAAGAATGGGATCTGATCCTGTAATCAATAAATCATCAACATAGATGAGGACAAAAATATGAGCACCGTTGCGATGGTAAGTGAACAATGAAGTGTCCAGTTGAGAACCCTCAAAATCAAGATCAAGTAAGCTCTGAGAAAGGCGCATAAACCATGCTCTAGGTGCCTGTTTAAGGCCATATAAAGCCTTGTGAAGACGGCACACATAATCTGGACAAGTCCTGTCAACGAAACCTCTTGGTTGCTCACAATAAACTTCTTCTTCAAGTGTCCCATGCAAAAAGGCATTGGAGACATCCAACTGTTTCACACACCACCCATGGTATACAGCAAGAGCCAAAACAATACGCACCGTAGCCGGTTTAATAACCGGGCTAAAGGTCTCCACGTAATCCACTCCATCCACCTGTTCATATCCTCTAGCAACCAATCGTGCTTTGTAGCGGTCAATAGTGCCATCAGATTTTTGCTTGATGCGATAGACCCACTTTGTTTTAATAACATTATGATCAATAGGACGTGGCACAAGGCTCCAAGTTTTGTTAGAAATCAATGCATCATATTCAGCTTGCATAGCATGTTGCCAGTCTTGGGAACGACTAGCTTGTGAGTAAGTAGTAGGTTCCTTAACATCAAGAACAGCAGTTAGAGCCTTTAATGGATGTTTGGTGGAATAATAAAGCTGATAATCAGGAAATGCTTTTGGACGTAAGGCTCCTGTTTGGGTTCGAGTTTGCATGCGGTGCTGAGTGGGAGTAGGTGTAGCTAAAATAGGAAGAGTGGTATTTGGATTGGGTAAAGGCTCTGATACCATGAAAGAATAAAGAGAAGTTTTGGAGAAGATGGTCTGGCAACTTTCCAGACCTTTGCATACGTTTTTATATATATATATATATATATATATATATATATATATATGTATCAAGTTGGTACAAGTTTGATATCATATCTACAGTTACATATCAGTGGATAGACACTAACTCTTAACAATAACTTAATATGTAACAAAAAGATCTCATGATGATCCTTATCAACAAATAGATCTTATCACGTAATATCAGTTTGATCAGAAACAGAGTGCTCCTCATCGTGATGTATTTCTGATATTGGGTTTAGCTTAACACCTCCTTCCCCTACCCTCCAATTCCAAACTGGAACAAATTATGCCACCTTCATCATATACTCGATCTCACATACACATACTGCAGCTAGAGTAGCAAGACAATTGCCAGATAAAAAAATAAAAAATATCAATTGCCGGGTGTTAGGATTAAACCCAAGTAGATCGGCAATTGATAGGTGGTTTGGATGGAAAAACAAGTGACAAACGAATATGAGAAGAAAAACGAAGAAGAGAAGATAGTGATGACACACATATTTAACGTGGAAAAACCCTTCAAAATAGAAGGTAAAAAACCACGGGCGGAGAGGAGGAATCCACTATGAAAAATCAATAGGAATACAACCAAGTTCTTTGTCTCTGTTTTCTTTAGGAAAGAGAAAACAGAGACCTTACAAAACTCAACCTAAAACTGAAGAACAATGAAACCTTAACCCTAATCTCATGATCTAGGGCTTATATATATAGACCACTACGATCCAATAGGACCTTAACGGATTTATACTAAAACAAATATAATAAAACCCGTTAAGTATAGTTGCCTAAAATAAAACTATTTTCAGCATCGGGCGTCCACTGTCGACCGTCAACTTGCCACGGTCGACCGTCATGCTTCCACGGTCGACCGTCAAGTTCCTACGGTCGACCGTCATGCTTGAACGGTCCACTGGCACGAGTCCATCATACGCCCGCGGTCGATCCTCGCATCGACCGTGGGAAGTGATTTTCTTGACAGAGACGGACGGTCGATGTCACGGTCGATGTGGCGGTCGACCGTGAGCATCTTGAGCAAGACGGTTGATGCTGCAGACGATGCTCCGATCGTCCGTGACAATCCGAGGTCGACCGTCATGAGTCCACGGTCGACCGTGGTCTTCAAACTTTGCTGAGAGAGTTTTGAGACAAACTCAACAAATCTCCACCAGGCTCAAAGACTTTGATTTCAACATACTAGTGGCACATACCCCCTCTCCTCCAAAATGCCCCGAAGGGCAACTCAATTGCTTCGAACTCCAATCAAGTCCAAGCAATGCTTGAACTTGACAACAGGAACTGACTTTGTCAGCATATCAGCAGCATTATCTTCAGTACCAATTTTCTTGACACAGAGATCACCTCTTTCAACAAGATCTCGAACAAAATGATACCGAACATCTATGTGCTTCGTTCTCTCATGATACATCTGATCTTTCGTCAAATGAATTGCACTTTGACTATCACATAGAATTGTCCCATCACATGAAAACGAACTAACTTCACTTAATATGCCCTTAAGCCAGATCGATTCCTTTGTAGCTTTAGTAATGGCCATGTATTCAGCTTCCGTCGTAGACAAAGCAACTGTGGATTGTAAAATCGAGCGCCAACTGATGGCACATCCACCAAGAGTAAAAACATAGCCAGTAAGGAACCTCCTTCGATCTAGGTCACCAGCATAGTCAGAATCTACATAGCCCATAACACTGCTTACTGTCTTCCCAAAGACCAAACATGTGAGGACCCGTCCCTCCCCTCCTGTGGCTCGCTGTGGACCGCAAGGGCAATTTGGTAAATTGCACCTTATCGGCTAGTTCCACACTCGCGCTTGTACACACACTGACCTTGTTTGTGATAATGTTTGCTTAGGATGGTTAGTGGGACCCGGGATCGAAAGATCCGGACTTAGGCTTGAATTCTCGCCTAAGTTTAGCTTTCAGCACACAAAGGATCAATCCTCTCTAGCTAAGAGATCGATCCTCTTGTGCCAGAAAGTCAAGTGAGATCGTCATGAGGTGATCGATCCTTACTCGATCCTTCATAGGTCGGTTCGTTTGCCTATAAAGCAGACGAACCTTCTTCCTTCAAATCCTTTTGAAAACCCGGCGATTTGAGCTCGGATCTTGGGATTTTCGAAGGCGTTGAGGACGATCCAAGGCCTAGCTGCTTGGATCTAAGCTGCGTTTGCTCCGGTAGGGATCCTACCGACATCTCTCTTCGGGGTTTTGAGTTTTCCGGTTTGATCTGTGGTTTAATGCTTAGATCTTGTGATTAGCATGTTGGTTTCTTGTGTTTTAACCGGTTTTGGACTCGTGGGATCCTGATCTATCAGATCCCAGAGTTTCGTGGTTTTTGATTGTCTCTTTCGGCGGTATTCTTTGCCGGAAGGACGCCGCGGAACCCATCATGATCGATCTTCCCTTGAGGAAGGATCGATCTTCTGGGTTGGTCATGCTCCGCCCGATGAAGGATCGATCACGAGCTTGGTGAGGATCGATCCTGGTTCTTGGGGAGCATGGCTGTCCTTCGTCGCGAAGAGGATCGATCCTCCTGTGAGGAAGGATCGATCACTCGTGGTGCGATCTGAAGGGTGCTCTCTGTCGCGAAAATGATCGATCCTCCTGAGGCTGAGAGGAAGGATCGATCCTTTTGTCTCGACAGTGAGGCTTTACTCTCTGTTGCTGAGAGGATCGATCCTACCCTAGGGGATGATCGATCCTTTGGTAGAAGAGAGGGTTTTGACTAGTTTTGCCCAAGGGGCTTTGTATGTTGGTTTTCTTTATTGTTTTATACCTTGTACATAACATTAAGCATGTTAGCCCTATATAGGGGCAGTGGTGAACTGGGGGAGTGATGACTCCCGGGATGTTTAGAATAAATGGGCGGGTGGCCCTACTGCTTTCCCTAGCCTCTCACGCCGGCGTTCGCCGAGGGCCACATTACTTGTTGCACATTGTGAACTGTTGTTTGCGGGGTTGTTTCCCGGTGCAGGTGTTGTGTGGACTGCTGGTGGTTGGTAGTGGTACCACTGCAGCAGTCCTTAGACCTTATTTATCTGTTCACTTCCCCGGGCCGGCAGGGTGCCGTGCCCAGACCTTGTATTTATATCATCACATCCTGCTGCATGCTTACATGTATCTTTTCTGCGCATGTTCATAGCATGCATTGTGTTGTGCATTAGTTGCATCTGTTAGGGCGTTGCCGATCCGGGGCTTCCGGGTAGCCCGGATCTATCTCTTAGGACCGTGCGGGTAGCTTGGTCCAGGACTCGATTTGTAGTATTCAGTCTTTTCGATGATAGGGTTAGTTGGACATGAATACTGTTGTGCTTGATGTTTAGAGGTCGTGTCGGCCTTGAGCCAAGTCGTGGTGTAGCCGGTACCCAATCCTTCTAGAACTCTTGGGTGGCAGGTGTGACTACCCAGCGGTGCTACCCGCTGACAGTGCCCAGGATCCTGTCGTGAGTTGGCAGTGCCGTTTCCTGTCTTACTGAGTGTGACCCAGTGTGTGACCAGTTCGCTGGAAGACCACGACTGGGGCCCTCAGGGGTATCCGGTGGGGTTATGGGACCCCTGTGATACACCTAGGCTTTGCTTGGGGACGACACTGTTGTGTTCCCTTCCTTTGTGAGTGTCGTAGTGTAGTGTCCATGCTGAGCTTAGTGCTCACACCTACCCGGGCTGCGTTTTGCAGGTGCTGGCGCTAGCTCTTCTTCGGTTGCCCCTACCGGGCAGGTGTTCGGTGACGTGGCGGCGTCTGGCGGAGCTTGAGGAGCTGTGATCTGTCCGTGTACACCTTGGTTAGATAGTCTCCTACGGGAGCGATTTTGTATAACATTCTCTGTTTCAGGATTTGTACTATATTCCAGTTTTGTGTGTTGAGCTTTATAATTGTTGCTTATTACAGGATGATTATGCTTATTAGGGTAACCACTACGATTAGAGGGAAACCTCGCCAAATTTCCGCAGTAGGTTAAGTTCCGGTTCGCGTCGCCCGGCCCGGTTGGGCCTACGCGGGTCGGGGCGCGACAAAACATGTAGAAGAAGTACCCTTCAAGTATCTTAAAATCCATTTCACTGCCTGCCAGTGAGCCTTTCCAGGATTTGCCATGTATCTGCTCACAACACTAACATCATGGGCAATGTCAGGACGAGTACATACCATAACATACATGATGGTACCAACTGCATTGGAATATGGAACACGAGACATGTACTTAATCTCATCATCAGTTTTAGGAGACATATCTGCTGAAAGTCTAAAATGAGGAGCAAAAGGAGTACTAACAGGTTTGGCATCAAGCATGCCAAAACGATCAAGGACTTTCTCAACAAAACCCTTTTGAGTCAAAAACAGTTTTCCAGCTTTATGTTCTCTTTTAATCTCCATACCAAGAATTTTCTTGGCAGCTCCTAAGTCCTTCATCTCAAATTCACGACTTAGAGCATCCTTCAACTGATCAACCTCAAACATATCCCTTGCAGCAATGAGCATATCATCCACATAGAGTAATAAATATATGAATGATTCATCAGGAAGCTTTCTAAAATATACACAACTGTCATACTTGCTTCTAGAGTATTCATGGTGCAGCATAAAAAAGTCAAAACGCTTGTACCACTGTCTAGGAGACTGCTTCAATCCATACAAGGACTTCTTAAGCAAACAAACATGATCTTCTTTTCCTTCAACTGTAAAACCCTCCGGTTGATGCATATAAATGGTTTCTTCAAGTTCTCCATTTAAGAAGGCAGTCTTAACATCAAGTTGCTCTAACTCATAATCATTTATAGCAACAAGACCAAGCAAGATGCGAATAGAGCTATGTTTCACAACAGGAGAAAAAATGTCATTGTAGTCAATACCTTCAATTTGACTGTAGCCCTTTGCAACTAATCTTGCTTTGTACTTAGCATCCTCAACACCAGGGATGCCTTCCTTCCTCTTGGAAACCCACTTGCATCCAACAATTTTCTTCTTGCTAGGAGGTTTTACAAGGACCCATGTTTGATTTTTATGAAGAGACTCCATCTCTTCATTCATAGCAACCAGCCAAGAACCTAAATCACTAGTTGAAATAGCATCTGAATAGGATGTAGGTTCATGAAAACAATCAGTTTCTAATCCAGCAGACAAAGCATAAGCAACCAAATTATTTTCTGCATATCTCTGAGGTGGTCGAATATCCCTTCTTGGTCTATCTCTTGCAATGGAATAAATATCAGAATGAGTAGCCTCTTCTTCTTCATCATCTGAACTAGTCTGTGTTGGAGGTGCTTGCACTGAAGAAGAAGCTTGCTGAGAAGTAACAGGGCTAAGCTCCACTTGCACCCCAACTGGTGGATTATCTGAGCCTTTTGAAGCAAGAGGAGTGGCACAATTATTTTTCGGATGAAGCATAGCCGATTCATCAAAAGTTACATCTCGGCTAACCATGAACTTAGAAGATTCAGGACACCATAATCTGTAACCCTTCACTCCATCAATGTATCCTAAGAAGATGCACTTCTTAGCCCTAGGAGCCAACTTTCCTTCATTCACATGACAATATGCTGGACAACCAAAAATCTTCAAATGAGAATAAGTAGGAGAATTTCCTGACCATACCTCCTCTGGAGTCTTAAACTCGATGGAAGCAGCTGGAGATCGGTTCACTAGATGACAAGCTGTAAGCACAGCTTCAGCCCAGAAAAATTTCTCTAAACCAGCATTAAAGAGCATAGATCGTGCTCTCTCAAGAAGTGTCCTATTCATCCATTTTGCAACTCCATTTTGCTGTGGAGTACCAGGGACAGTAAGATGCCTTTAAATACCTTCATTCTTGCAAAAGTTGTTAAACTCTCCACTGCAGAACTCTAGGCCATTATCTGTCCTCAACCTCTTAACTTTTCTCTCTGTCTACTTTTCTATCAACACCTTCCATTGCTTGAACTTCTCAAAAACATCACTTTTCTGCTTGAGAAAATAAACCCAGACTTTCCTTGAAAAATCATCAATAAAGGTAAGCATATACCTAGCTCCACCTTTTGATGGAACTTGAGAAGGGCCCCAAAGGTCAGAGTGAATATAATCCAAAGTAGCTTTGGTTCTGTGAATTCCACCACTGAAACTAACTCTCTTTTGCTTGCCAAAAACACAGTGTTCACAGAAATCCACCTTCCCTGTACTCTGGCCACATAGTAAACCTCTCTTGCTCAAGAGAGACATACCCTTCTCACTCATGTGTCCTAACCTCATATGCCATAGCTTAGTTACTTCAGAATCTGATAAAGAGGAAGAAGTAACAGCTACAGAGCATGTAACAGTAGTACCCTGCAGCACATATAGGCTACCACATCTCTTTCCTTTCATAACAACTATAGCACCACAACAAACTTTTAGAACTCCACCTTCAGCTGTATACCTGCATCCGTTTGCATCAAGTGTACCTAAAGAAATTAAATTCTTTTTCAATTCAGGAACATGCCTAACCTCTGATAATGTCCTCACCATACCATCATGCATCCTTATCTTGATTGTTCCCTTACCAACAGCCTTGCAGGCTGCATTGTTTCCCATGAGAACTAGGCCACTATCCACTGCTTCATAAGTGGAGAAGTAATCCTTGTAAGGACACATATGATAGGAACAACCACTGTCCAGAATCCACTCATCCCTACCACGGATCTGATCCTGGTTAGCAACAAGAACATCACCAATGTCTTCATGCACAACACTTGCCTCAGCAGTCTTATCAGGGTTCTGATTGTTTGGTGCTTCACGTTGTAACTTGTTCTTCAACTTATAACAGTCATCTTTCTTATGGCCCTTTTTCTTGCAGTAATAACAGAAAATATTACTAGAATCAAAATTTTTCTTGCCCCTTGACTTTGATCTAGACTTAAATCTTCTGTTTTCCGAATTTCTGTCACTTGGTCTACCTCTAGCAACAAGACCCTCAGCATGAGAGCCCGAAGATTGAGAAGTAAGTTCATTATTTAGCATATCTCTAGACAGGATATCAGCCTTAACCTCCTCTAAAGAGATACTCTCTTTTCCATAAGTGACAGTTTCACGAAAGTGCTTAAAGGATGGAGGAAGAGAACATAACAGCAATAAAGCCTTATCTTCATCATCAATCTTAACTTCCAAATTTTCTAAATCCATGATAATGGTATTGAAATTATCAAGATGTGATTTGATAGATATACCTTCCGCCATACGAAGCTCCAGAGCTTATTGGTTAAGCTCTTCGTCATATAGAGAGATTCCAACTTCAACCAAAGAGATGCTACTGTATCCTCCTTTGCAACCTCTCGAAGAACTTCATTGGATAAACACAACTGGATAGCAGTTAGAGCCTTCAAATCCAGTTCAATCCAATCTTCATCCGATGTGGTCACAGGTTTCTTGGAAATTCCTCCAAGAGCCTTGAACAGATTGTTCTGGACCAAGATCCCCCGCATACAAAGTTGCCATAGACTGAAACTGTTCTTCCCATCAAACTTCTCAATATCAAACTTCGTTGCCATCACTCAACACCTAATCAATCAACCTAAAGCTCTGATACCAGTTTGTTAGGATTAAACCCAAGTAGATCGGCAATTGATAGGTGGTTTGGATGGAAAAACAAGTGACAAACGAATATGAGAAGAAAAACGAAGAAGAGAAGATAGTGATGACACACAGATTTAACGTGAAAAAACCCTTCAAAATAAAAGGTAAAAAGCCACGGGCGGAGAGGAGGAATCCCTATGAAAAATCAATAGGAATACAGCCAAGTTCTTCGTCTCTGTTTTCTTTAGAAAAGAGAAAACAGAGACCTTACAAAACTCAACCTAAAACTGAAGAACAATGAAACCTTAACCCTAATCTCATGATCTAGGGCTTATATATATAGACCACTACGATCCAATTGGACATTAACGGATTTATACTAAAACAAATATAATAAAACCCGTTCAGTATAGTTGCCTAAAATAAAACGGTCTTCAGCATCGGGCGTCCACGGTCGACCGTCAACTTGCCACGGTCGACCACGGTCGACCGTCAACTTGCCATGGTCGACCGTCATGCTTCCACGGTCGACCGTCAAGTTCCTACGGTCGACCGTCATGCTTGAACGGTCCACTAGCACGAGTCCATCATACACCCGCGGTCGATTCTCGCATCGACCGTGGGAAGTGATTTTCTTGACAGAGACGGACGGTCGATGTCACGGTCGATGTGGCGGTCGACCGTGAGCATCTTGAGCAAGACGGTTGATGCTACGAACGATGGTCCGATCGTCCGTGACAATCCGCGGTCGACCGTCATGAGTCCACTGTCGACCGTGGTCTTCAAACTTTGCTGAGAAAGAGTTTTGAGACAAACTCAACATCGGAAATAGTAGGTGCAGTGCTAACAGCGTAGACCGATTGAGTTGCTTCCTTCGTCATTAGCAGCGCTATCTATCTCAACTTCTCAAGCACATCTTCCGGCGGGTGCCTGCCTAGCTCTCGAATTGCACAGTTTGGTGGATTGCTTCATTAACAGGCAACTCAATATTAGGAGAAACTCTTGTCCCACAGCTTATGATCGAACAGCAGCATTACTGCCTGATCTCCATCCACATCTAGCTAGAGAGAGACACGTAGATGACAGTTGCATGTGAGGCATGGAAAACAAGTCATGATGATTATGGATTAAAGCATATCTCTACTAGATCTTTTGAGAATGATCACATCTTAACAAGACTTTCATATATATTATACTAGTACTCACCTGTGCCCCTGACACAGTTTTTAGTTATTGTTAATATAAAATTTTAACAAACTCTTTGTAACTTGTCTGGTTAGACGACTGTGTTGACCCGTAGGTGGTTCAGGGTTCGAAGGTTGGTCATAGCTTTTTGTTCACTGCCACCATAAAACATAACCAATAAAATATAAAATAAAATATTATAAGCCTAACTTAGGGTATATAAAATAAATATAAGTCTTTGCATATTGCATAAGATAATATTAATAGAACTTAGGTTGATATGAATTAATACTGCTTTATATAAAACAAACTTAGAAAATATATATAAAAAAATTTATGGGATATGAATTAATACAGATTAACCGTTATTGCTTTTTATAAGATTGATATGTGCATGTGAACTTGTTTTCTTTGTGCTGTGTTATATGTAGGAAGAGCATGCTTGACGAATCACCTGCCGGTCTTATGTGTGTATTAAGACCAGGACATGGCTCCTTCCTCCCTAATTTTGTTTTTTTGCCATGATCCGGCGGGGAAAGCCCCTCCATCATCAGCTCACCTTGCATGAGCTTGGAGGTCTCTATCGTCTATCTATCCATGTCTAAAATTTAAGTGATGATGTTCTAATCTGTGAGTTGAGGATTCCGTTTTTCACACAGTTTCTTGGGATTTGAGTATTCTTGTCATTAATTGAGCTTGTTACCTTGGTATAGAAGGCCGGGCAAATGTCCTGCATACTGACTTTAATTTGCAAATTCTTCCAACCTTGATTCAGCCAAAGGCTTGAGCTTTGTGACCCTCAACTCATGATCTCCGCGAGCAGAACTCCGGTGTGTTTGTGTACTTGTTTGGTGATTTGCATAAGTTGCAGATACTCTGAAAGCAAGCATGAATATTGTGCGAAGTGATTCTTCATCTACTTGTGCAAAGCGAGTTAGCACTGCACCTATTATTATTATTATTTTTTTATTAGATAAGTCCGAGAATCCTACAAACAAGTAACTGTAGAACAAAAACAAGAAAATGATTACAAGAGCCTTCTTGCCAAACAAAGCACCTATTATTCTTCATCAACGTTAGTTTTTTCTTAAAAAAATTGTCTTTTATCTTGGCTTAGGATGGATAAAGCCCCGTACGATCACAAATTATCACTCGCGTAGAAATTCGAACCCAAATCACTCACAAATTATCAAAAGCTTTGTCCACTATAACACCACAGGTTTCCGGAATTTAATCTGTCAAGCAAACTATGGCATAGCATTCGAATTATTAAATTATTTGAATTTTATAACATCTTGTTATTCAAGACAGTCTACGAACGATATGCTGATATCCAAAGACGGCCCAAGAACTACTAATAAAAGTCCGTTATTAGGACGCATTCCAGTTAATGGGCTCGTTATGTTGGAGGCCGAGCCCATATCTTTTTTACCTGTGGGCCAAGGCGGGGGGGGGGGGGGGGGGGGGGGGGGGGGAGGCGAGGAGGAAAGGGTTTTGGATGGGCATAGAAATCGTTGTTGCGACTCCTGGGTGCTCCTAAACCTCCGCAGCCATGGAGATCGATTCCACTGCGAGCACTAACGATTCTTTCCGGCCGTCGACTCCGCCGTCGGGGAACGGCAACGAGCCCCTATTGGAGCAATCCGAGAAACGCAAGAGGGAGGAGGAGGAGGAGGAGGGGGGGAAGAGGGATCATCCGAACCCGTTATGGAAGACGAGCTTATGCTCGTACTTCCGACGCCTGGACGGCGTTTGCAGCCACGGGGAATCTTGCCGCTACGCGCACGGCGAGGCCGAGCTCCGTCAGCGGCCAGACAACTCGTGGGACCCCACCTCCGAGAGAGCCAAGAAGCTCCTCAAGCCCCATGCCGAGACGGGTCCCGAAGCCGTTGAGGGGGCGGATGAGGATGGTGAAGCGGAGGAGGAGGAGGAGGCCCCTTTGGACCCTGCCTCTCTCAACAAGTGCCTCATCGGACTCCCCAGGAAGTGGAACTCTGATAGGCTCAAGAGTTTCCTCGACGATCAGGCAAGTTCTTGCTTTTCCTCCCTTTTTAAACGTAGACTTGAGTCGCCTGTTCCTGTGTTGGTTCATGGACCAAGAATGCAGTGCCATATGGATATAAGTCCCCATTGCTTTGTTGGGTGATAACTAGTAGTCAAGATTTGAGTTGGTTCATGAGCTCCCGTACGGTGGCATGTGGATATAAGTGTCCAATGGTTTTTGGTGTATGACTAGTAGTGAAGATTGCTGAATGTGGAGGCATGACTGGAAGTGATTTCTCGTGTTTGGTGTCGTAGGTCAGTCTCTAAAAGTGGTGCTTGGCAAATTGGTGGAGTTGAAATGCATGGGAAGTTGCAAATGTTGAACACATCGAAGATGTGTAGTCTTCTGCATATATTTATTTGAAATAAGGTCTTTGACGGATGAGTTCTTTCCCTTGTGCGCTCATTGCTCATCGAAGATTTTTAGCAACAGAAGACTACATATTTGACAGCATTTTCATGTGATGCCGTTTGTATTTTTTATTTCTTTTCAGATTAATTTATCTTTGCATTTCTTTGGCCAGGGAATAGAGTACATTACAGCAAAAAAGAAGAAGGGAATGACTGTGGGTTTTGTCAGTTTAAATAATGTTGAACAGATTAAGGATACCATAGAGGTATGTCCTGTACTTATTCTGCATCTTTCACTCTGAAGTACTTGCAAGTGCCTTTGAACCTTTATCTGTTTTTGTGAAAATTAATAGACTTTGTACAAGAATAATGCTGGTGGAACGAAAATAATCGTTGCTGATGCTATTCGGCGACCTCAAGATAAGAAAATTAGAATAGAACTTGGTCCAGGTCAAAAGAAAGGGGAGCTTACTGTAAACCATTTGAGCAGTGTGGATCCTACTAGTTCTACTTCATCAGGTTTGGCCGGAGTTGATGAAGATGTTGGTGATAGATCTAAATCAGTAGCTGAAGTGCTTGCTTCGAAGCCAAGAAGTGTTCGTGACGTAGTGACTCCACTTGCTCATATGCCATACAGCGATCAACTGGAGCATAAGAAGAATTCTCTACTTCAAACTCTTAAACGACTAGTGAGAAAGAATTTTCCATTTTTATTATTTTGTTTACTCAGTTAATTTTGATTTTCCAATTACATCATCTATGTCACTCATGAAACTTGTTGTTCTTCTATAACCTTCTTTCTAAAATTTGATTCTTCCATTTTTGCTGCATAAAAGTAATTGGAGCCTTCTCATTGTAGACTCGAAATGCACGTAAAGCATGTCCAGATTCTGTAGAACTCCCAGATTGGATTCTCAAATCCAGAGATATAGGTAATCCTTCATGACCTAATTGTATCATGCAAGGTATAATATTTTTGAAGGTTGCATATTTAAAGTTTAGGCTCTTTAGACATAGTATTGTATGAATATGCATAAGGTGCAAATGTGTTGTGGTCTTGTTAAGGATTCCCATATTTTGGACATAATCGCCTAATGTTGTTACTGTTAAACTAGATCGCCTTCAGTCTTGTATGCTGATTTAGCTTTAGCTTGAAACATGATTCGCCAGAAAATGTCTCATTCCCAAACAACTGTCCTGTTTTCCTTGATCAGTTCTTAAGCTATGCATTAGATTTGCTTACATTGGGTACTTTAGCATTTACTGAGCTAACTCTTCACTTGGATCACATGCAGGCGGTCTTCCTTGTAAACTAGAAGGCATTCTAGAATCACCAGTTGTAGATGGGTATAGAAACAAGTGTGAATTCTCAGTTGGCTATTCTTTACAGGGTAAGCCGACTGTAGGTTTTATGCTGGGAAATTTCAGGTTTGTATTTCATTGTATCTTATTTGCTAGAATGTAGTCTAATTGAGCATGAGATGAATATTTGAACCTATGAGATTTCAGGGAGGGTATGACTGCAGTAGAGGAGCCTATCAACTGCCCCAATGTCTCCAAAATATCTTGCAAATATGCTTTGATCTTTCAAGAGTTCCTAGAGTCGTCAGCTTTACCTGTATGGAATAGGATTGAGAATGTTGGGTTTTGGCGTCAATATACGGTACGTTTTTCTGGCTTATAAATGGATTCATCTGGAGCATTTGTCATTTTTGCAGAATATGCTTCCATCTTACTGTGCTTTTCCTGATGGAAATCATTGCATCATAAGCTGGTCTACCCTAGGAGCTTCCTTCTAGAAGTCACTGAAAATTGCTCATTTATTCGCTTTTCAATTAGGTTCGAGAGGGACGGAGTCCGATTCCAATGACCGGGCTTGGAAATCTGGAGACCCAAATTGCTGAGGTCATGATCATCATTCAGGTATGTTCTCATATTTTTATATTTTTCTGCAAATACCATTGATTTAGGAAATTTTTGTTCCACTTTGTGCCACATTCATGGTTATGATCATGCCGGACGGGCATGTCCTCTTGCTCTTATACAAAACTAGCATTCAAGTTTTAGAGTTCGGTGTGCTCCTTCAGTGAAAGTTAGATATGGACATGATATATTTACATGGCGTGTTAGACGAAACCTTGACGAGGATATGGCATGCACTTCTTTCTGTCTCAAACTAGAGCAACTTGTAAAGTGGCCTGTACCATCAGCTAGTTGTATCTATCTTCTGTCCATGATATTCAGAACTTTGCCTCCATGTGATCATTAGTATTCATGCGTGAATTTCTGGAGTCTTGAAAAAGTATGCTATTAGTCTGAGTTGAATTTTCAATGTTGTGGCCTGCACTTGTTTAATCATACTTTGATCAGCAGGTTTGCTCATCAAATGCTGATGAAGAACTACTGAAAAGTGAGTTTAGAAGGTTGGCTCAGACGCTGGCTCAAAAAGCAGCTGCATGTTCTCCTCCACTTCCTCTCACAACACTAATAGTGCAAGTGGGTTTTGTGTCCATGATGTTTCTTAAATCATTCTACTGGTTTAGATTCTTTTCCAAGATAGAACAAGAATTTATTGGACATTTTTATGATCTGAGAATCCGTGCAGGATTTTGATGTTTCTCGCATATGCTTTTTGTGCTGGAAATTTTTATGCCCCTGAGATATGTGCTGCTTCTGGTGCAGGATCACAAAGGGATTTCAAATGCTGCTCCAGCAGACTGTCCACTGAATACCCTACCAATTTCAGAGATGGATGAATGCCCTAATGTTGCTGAAGCAAGAATTCATGATTATATCAGTGATCTCCGGTTTTGCATATCGCCAACAGCGTTCTTTCAAGTTTGAACCTCAGTTGCAATTTTCTGTTACAAATCTATATAGGATGCTTTTCTGTTTGTTATTGCTTACAAGGCTACAGGTCAACACTCTTGCTGCAGAGAGGCTGTACTCCCTTGCTGGAGATTGGGCACATCTGAGTCCTGATACATTGCTTTTTGACATATGTTGTGGGACAGGAACAATTGGCCTAACTTTAGCACATCGTGTTGGTATGGTAATTTCCCTAAACTTGCAATCCTTTTTGGTTATCTAACCCTCATTGCTTTTCCAACCCATAAGCCAGATTAATCCTTCAAAGCTTTCATTGTTATTATAATGACATGAGTAAGGTAAAGACTCTGTGAATTCAAACTTTTTTTAATATCCTCTCGTAACTTCCTTTTGCTTCATGGTTCTCCCCTTTCTGGTTGTAAAGGGCAATTCTACTCTTTTTTATCAAGGCCAGGACTGCCAATACTAAGTAATTTTGTTTTTTTTTTCGTCACTTATCTTCTATAGCTACCATTGGGCCT
Source organism: Narthecium ossifragum (assembly GCA_963920575.1). NCBI lineage: Eukaryota > Viridiplantae > Streptophyta > Magnoliopsida > Dioscoreales > Nartheciaceae > Narthecium > Narthecium ossifragum. Next base: position 39,104,459 of record OY986963.1, on the reverse strand, counting down.
TTTCTATTTTTATTTATAGAGCTGCCATCTCTGGTAGGTTTTTTTAGTGACTGGTATGCAAACGATTGGACTAAACTGTCGCTGACAGTGTGCCAGTGTTCTAATAAGGCATTCATCTGTTTGGTTTGGATGTTGAGTGCACCAGTTGATAAAATGTTTGCATGCTCTGCATGAGGCATAAAGTGATGGACTCAAATGTAGTACAAGTAAAAAAAATAATTATTTTGCTGTCGGTAATTTCTGCTAAAGATCTTGTTTTATCTAGTTTCAAAGTCTATTGGTGAGCCCTGATTTTATTGAACCACGGTGAATTTGGCACTGGTACAAGATCCCTGTGCTTTTGGCTCACCAAAACTACTTCATGCTGTAATTGCCTTCTGAATCACTTTTGTGGTTTATCAGGTTGTTGGGATTGAGATGAATGAGTCAGCTGTTTCAGATGCACACAGAAATGCGGAGATGAATAACATAAAGAATTGCACATTTGTATGTGGGAAGGTAAGAAGCCCTCTAATTGGAATTTTATCAGACACTTCATCTTTTTAGGATGCTATTAATTTAATGGTGTTGTATCTATTTTTTGGAGCTTACCGGTGAATTATTTATTGTAGCCCCGATAAAAGATTTTTGCATAGATTGCAGAATTTGTACTGTTTTTGCATATCACAGTGCTGAGATTATCCATTGGCAATACCAAAGCTTGTCAGTGTGGTATTACTGAGTTGCTTCTTGAATGGAGAATAACAAGAATTTATCTGTCAAAGAAGGTACTTTGTTCAGAAAGACTTGGCAATCAGAGTAAATTGGCATTTGCATCACGCTGCATGCTTCTAGATGTTAGAAGAACTATTAGCCCAAACAATAACAGTACACAATGTACTTCTCTATGCTAGTGTAGAGTATGGTGCTGTGTATTGTGTTTCTTTCCTCTCGTTTGTACTTTGTCATGCAACAGATGATTTAAAAGGAGTCATAATTTACCAGTTTATTTGTTGTTCTGTTATGATCCTATGCTTATATGGTGATTAGGGTTTGTAAATGGATCCTGTAAAATCCTTTTGGCTATGGTATTTGTGTTTGGATATAGCATAGGTAAAGCATCCACCTGACGGTCTTCATATCCAGTGTATAGTCTCCTGTACTGCTTGAAATACTCACCTGGCCCCTCAACTCTATACCTGTAATATTTTGCTGCTAATTCTGTCAAAAAATGGCATTATGATACAGCATTCTCCACATTTTAAGCTACATAACCTTGAACTTTAGCTGGTGATTATCTCAGAAAGTGCCAGCCCACTGTATTTTGGGTGCATTGGTAATCTTGTTACGGTTCTTAACGTAAGAGTTGGCAGGCAGAGGATGTGATGGGGCCTCTCCTGAAGGAGTATCTTGATGGGACGCAGCAGCATGACATGAACTCTGATATCTCAGAAAGCAATGTAGAGCAAGATGCTGATCTCGTGGCGGGCGAAAATCATCATGATGTAATGCTCCACCCTGTTGTTTCTAGTGCTCTTGCATCGGCACCTAGTGGTGAGGAGATTGCAGCAAATTCAGATGACAGAAGCAGTAAAGGAACCTTAGCTGAGCAGCAGTTTGGTGTACACCCCATCGATGGGGAAGCTCTTCCAGGATATGGTATTGAAGGTGGTGGTTTTGGCTCCAGTAATGATGTATCAGAACATGTGAATATGGAAATAACACCTGGGTTACTGCAAGAGAGCACACCAGACTCTAGAGAAAATAGTCTGGACAACTCTGTGAGCAGAGACACATGCCTGGAGAATTACAATTCTGAAGAAAAGAAAACAAATGCTGCTCCGGTACGGCAATTCAAGGATGTTGTTGCTATTGTTGATCCTCCACGGGTTGGACTACACCCAATTGTAAGTAATCTCTTTTGTCTGTCTTTGCGTAAGATCTTCTATGATGAAAGCAAGTGTTAGAAGATTGTTTTCTACTTGCTTGGTACCCATCAAAGGCTCCTTTAGTATCACCTCCTTCGTGTTGAACTTTGGACCTGCTATTCAAGAAACTGGAGGTTAATTACCATAATTGCATAAGTCTTCTCCTAGTTATGATGTAACTTGCTTGGAATATTGCTCATAATAGCTGGTCATCTGTTTTCTCTTGTACCTTTTCCTGGTATTGTAATCAGAAATCAGATGTGAATTTCTGTTCGCTTTAGTTGGAATTATGACAGGTGTGCCAATCTATTCTTCTTGATGGTATGAGTTCTGATTTCATGAATATTCTTCTCAACTCTGATAATTTCTTGCCAATAATCTTGTTCTTTCAAAATTTGAATCTTTTAATTCCGTTTAAAGTATTAGTTATCCGTCTTTGAAAGTATTAGTTATCCGTCTTTGAAAGATTTTTGCTTCTATTTTGGTACTGTCTAATCTTTGCACTTCATGTCTAGTTAATTGATCGCTCTCCTTTTAGCTTGAATCACTTGGGTGTGTGTGTTTGCTGTTTTATCGGATTGTGCATGTACCTTTTTACTACTACTCTGTATATATAGTTGAAGATGGTCATGCACACCTGATATTTTAGCTTGCCGAGTCAACCAGTTCGCTCTCTGGATCTTATTTTTAATATTACTCTATTAGGATATCATTACGCATTTTGAATTGAGGAGTTAAGGTTCATCATACCCTATGTGGAAGCCTTTTCTTCCTCTGGGATCTTGTCTCTTAAAATCAAATTTTATGTGAGATTCTTTTTTTTTTTCTAGTACTTCTAGCATATCCCAGATGGTAGGCAATCACATACTCTTTGTATCTTGATTGCAGGTCATCAAAGCTTTAAGGACTCATCCACGAATACGCCGCCTTGTGTAAGCTCGCAAGTGAGATTCATTTATTTTGGCCAGGTAGTGATGATGTCTAACCTATACATGATTGTTTTGGTCGTTGTACAGTTATATTTCTTGCAACCCGGAGAGTTTGGTGGCTAATGCTATTGAGCTCTGTACCCCAACTGCTGATAAGCCAGAGAAAGCAAAAGGTAATAGGCGATGGCGGAGCATGAGCAGTGCTGGTCTGGCAAGGCATCGGACAAAGTCAATGCCGAACTCGGAGCCCTTCCGACCAATGAGGGCTATGGCCGTTGATCTCTTTCCACATACCCCACACTGTGAGATGGTGATGCTTTTTGAGAGATGACAGGCATTGTGCGTGTTAAAATTGCTTTTTAATTTTATTATTGAGTATTACCGCTGGGGAATAAGACTTATTTGATATGTAATAAGGAGATAATTTATGTGGTCTAATTTATCTTTTCAATTTTGGACAATTTATTTGGTTTGCATAGGAAGAAGCATTTTAAACATGGTGATGCCATCACCTATAGATGGTGCATTTTTTGCGAATTTAATGTAGGGATTCTTAATTACTCGAATTTCATGTAATGATATGCTGAGTTATACCTCATGCACTGGCTTTGTTCGGTATTTTATGTAATGATATGCCAAGTTATTTATTTTGCACCCAAGATATATTGATCAGTCGTTGATAAAACTACCTTGACTGATCAATATATCCTTAACTAGTCGATTAATTTATTGAGTCGAATTCATACTCGATGGAATGAACATTGCAACAGATGCATTTATGTCTTTTAGTATTTTGCTAACATGATGTTTCTATTCTTTTTTTTTTGTTGTTGGCTGGAAAATTAACACTAGGGGTTTTTTTGCAAATGAAAGCCAATAAAAGAGACCAAAATGCACATACCTATAAGACAAGAGGGCTTTTGAAAGAACCCTAATCTTTATTACTTTGAGATATCACCTTGGGACCCAATATGAGGCATTGAGGCCATTTGATATACCACCCCCACCTTAGTCATACAACGTTGGGCCCCAAGATGAAGGTCTAGACGATAGACGATGACCTCAATGGCCTGCGGGAACAAAGTCATAGAGCTAATAAATGGATTATGATTTTATGAGTGGTAGTGGAAGTGGCTGCGACTAGGACTGGGGGCGCTGGTTAATTATTGTAACTAACTTTTATGTGTTACCTAGCGGCCATCCAACCAACGCGACGATACGGATCACCCTTGAGCGTTGTTGCGGGTCAACGTGATGGTTACCCTTTTGAAATTTTGAACGGCAACGTACATTATTAGGGGCGGCCAGACGAACGCCCCTATTGTTTTAGCGGCGAAAGCGAAATTATTCCTAGCCGCCGCTAATATCGCCGCTAAAGGCTGTTTTCATTTTCTATTTCCCTGTCCATTTTAAGTGCTGAAGAATAGCTAAAATCTTTTGGGCCATACCGATGCGGAATATACTCCGCTGGATCTAGCGACGGCCATTGGCGATGATGCGTGCATGCAGACAAACAAATGTTGAATCATACATAGCTCTCCTTCATCCAGGGCCACTCATGTGGATATCCACCGGTCCTACTACGGCACCACACGCTTATTATGCACAAATATCTCTCCGGTGACACTGGAGATTCCGATCCCCCTTCTTCTTCTTCCCTTCCTTGACTACTTTACTAATTAGATCCTCTTAAATCTTCTCCATCTCATGGGCTTCGAGACCATGTCATCCCTCTGTGCCAAAACTCACTTCTTTCCCAAAAGAAGAGCGAAGTCAGCCTCATTCAGGACCCAAAAAAGGCATCAACAGACGATTGCAGTACTAATCTGCAGCACCAAGTAGTTTCCAGTTGATCACCCCTTTAATATAATTCTCCCCTTGATTTCCTCTTTGATCTGTTATCTTATGTGATCATCTCATCTCCTGACAGCCATATGTTGCTGCTTCTCCAGGCCTTATAATTATAAGCTTGCCTTCAGCTTAAAGACTAACACTCCAAAAAAGCAGTCCATCATATATAAAATACCAAAGGTTAATGGAAGCTTGGATGATTCGAAGGAGGAGTTATACTTAAATGGCAAGCCCAAGAAGAGGGGAACCATAACTGGAGCTGTGTCATTAATTATTGGAACCAGCATCGGATCCGGAATTCTTGCTCTCCCACAGACGACATCTTCAGCAGTATCTTTCTTTCTCTTTCTCTCTCTCTCTGCTAATAGCACTCTGTTTCAGCGTTTTATCAAAATTAGTGGAGTTCTAAAGGCTCTCTGTTTCAGGGTTTTATCCCCAGTGCGGTTTCCATGAGTTTATGTTGGGGATTCCTCCTGATTGAGGCACTGTTGCTAGCCGAAATAAACATCCATCTGCGAGAAAAATGGAAGAAAGATGAGACTGAAGGCGATGACTTAGAGGTCATATCAATTAGAACAATGGCTCAAGAGCTGCTAGGAGAGAAGGGTGCGAATGTAGCCTCCATTATCTATGTCTTCATGGCTTATACCTCTGTGGTTGCTTACACGTCCAAGTCAGGGGAAGTACTTTCTGGCCTGATTAATCTCCCAGATTCTATCTCTGGCATCTTCTTCACCCTCATCTTGGCACTGCTCATATTGGTTGGTGGAATCAACATTACAGATATCGTGAATCAAATGTTGACAGTCACAATGATAGGTATGTTACTCGATCGATCTCTTTCTCCATCTCTTCTATTTTTTTCTTTTTTTTTTCTTCTGTCGCGTCGTAAATATTAAATTTAAGGAGTGGAGAAAACTTCATCAAGGATGAGTGACTAAGTACTGATTTGTTTGCCTTGGTTGTCTACTAATCTATATGTATGTATGCATAGATAGGTCTGCTGGTAGCGATTGAGGTGGCGGCCTTTTCTTTTGGTGACTGGTTTGGTACATTGACAACTTCGAATTGGAATGATGTTCCACAAACTATCCCAGTGATCATCTTCTCACTAGTGTATCATGACATTACTCCTGGTAATATGTTACCCATATGGTTTCATTATCCAAAATACAATGCCAAGTGAACTGAGCTGTTGCGATTTTTCCTTTTCTTTTACAGTTATCTGTGCATATCTTGGTAGCGATCGTGGACGAATAAGAGTTTCTATAGTGATTGGAAGCTTTGTTCCATTGCTCCTTATACTTCTTTGGAACGGCATTGCGCTGAGTATTTCTCTAGATCAAGATGGTGTTGACCCCTTAAATTTGCTCGTGAGGTGGTAATGTTTCTCTCTCATATATTTGTCTTTCTCCCTAAGATTTTGACTAATAGAAAACATAAATGGGCATGACTACTCCCCAAATCTCATTAAATTCCATAATTGTAACTTTAAGAATGCGAGAAGAACCAATGATTTCGATGTCGCAATATGTAGTACTAATTGCTGGGGGCCAAAAAATACTATTTGATGGCAGGCAATAGGTAGTTACTGAAATAATCTTGACAAACTTTTCAGAGGAAGTCAGAGTAGCATTCCCCTGATGGTAGAGGCCTTTTCACTTCTAGCAGTCGGAACATCATTAATTGGCACCCTTCTTGGCTTCTCTCAATTTTTTGTGGAGCAGCTTAACAACATCTTTGCATCTCCTACACCTGCTCAAGCACAAGTAAGGCATTCTAAACCATATAACTGTACACTCTGTACTGATTAATACTCTGCTTAAAACCATCAGATCAGCTAAATTATGAGAAAGCTTTTCATCCTCTTGGACCTCTTGGTTCCCAGCTTAATTTTGACATACTAACCTGGGATGTAAGATTATAGAGCAGTCCTGAAAACTATTTATTATAGCAGAAAAACTTGGAGAGAGAGGTTTCAGGTAGCAAAGTTGGAAGCAAGATGGGATCTTATGATGCTAGTGACTGGTGGAGGAACAACAGAAGTAATTTTTATGCTACTTCACTAGTATTGATCCCCTCTGTATTGGTCTCAATCATGGTGCCTCATGCATTTTCCGTGGCTACTGATATTGCGGTAAGCAACTGGCGATTAAAATTACGTGAAATCATAGTCTTCTATATCAGTGCTATCATTCATTCTATACTTGATATGTCCCCTTTTTTTATACTTCTAATGCTTTTACCGCTCTCACATTATGTGTCTTTCCTTCCTTTGTCTAATAGCCAGATTATTAATCATGTGCTCTTCTACAAATTAGCTAATTAATAATATGCATTGGGTATAAATATATCTTTAAGGAAAAACCAAAGCAAACCCTCCCTTGCTAATAGTTTTCATTCAACATCAATAAACTAGCTAGGACAGCATTGGTTTTTATCTTTTGATGCAACTATACTATGAGTTGCATTATTCATTCATTTTCTTATTAATTTGTGTCTACAAGGGTGGTTACTGCATGACAATTTTGTATGGAGTTCTTCCACCGGCAATGGCTTGGGTATTGGAGTCTCAATCGTCTGAAGAACAAGGAGAAGATCAAAGCTATGTGAATGAATCTTTTCGTCAGCCGATGATGATATCTGAAGCCAAGCCTGTACTAATCGGCGTTGGCCTGTTCTCATGTGGAATAGTTCTAGAGCAAGTGTTGCAAGATCTCTTGTAATTCATTACCACATCAAAATTCATGATGGAATATTAATTTAAGCATGCTCGATCAGGCTATCATATAAAAATCAAAACAGCTGTTTTGGCAGCATCTCGATCTAACAACAGACAGACATACTTAATATGCCTCTGTATTAATTGTTTCATCCAAGAGAGAGAGATTGCTAGCCTTCGGGTTCAACTTTTCAAAAGAAAAAGAAAAAATCCAAGAGAGAGAGATTAGTAGAGAAGCACCCCTTCCTTGCACTTTATCGGTATCCATATAATTAAGCACAAGTAAATATAAACCCATCCAAAAAAGGAAACTGTTCTAGGCTTCTAGCTCGACAGCAATGGTTTCTTTTCTTTCTTTTCTTCCAAGGGCATTCCAAGATGTATCATCCCACAACCCAGAAAGAGTATATGATGAAGGTCCAAGGTCCAATGTTCGTCTAATATGAGGATTTGAAGTTCGCCTGGGCTAACGGTCTATTGGGTTCGCCTGGGCTAACGGTATATTGGAATTTTATCATCGACAACTCAACCTAATATATGCTTAATTATATAAAAGGGAACAACGTAAATTGAAAGACTCAGCCATTTTGGCTTAACTAATCAAATAAAAAAACATAAATTGAAAGAATAATACCTCATATTAGATATTAGGCCAAATTGCACTTTAATATCTTTTCACAATTTAGTACCCTAAACTTAAAAAATTACACTTTAGTACCCGACGTTACAAATTTATGCGTTTTAGTCCCGCCCTCTAGACGTTGTTACTCTAATTTGACGGCAAACCAATCACGTGCGCGCATCCAATACCGTCGGAGTAAAATCTGATGATTTCATATCATCTCTTATGTGGATAACATGCAAGTGTCGAATTTTGCTTCGGCGGTGTTGGATGCGAATAAAGCCTAAGAAACCCTAGATAGTCCTTTATATCGTCGAGGGAAAATGAGAAAACCACTTTAAGTGGCGGGAAACGGGTGCAAAACCATTTACCTTTAAATTAGAGTAACCGCGTCGGGAGGGAGGGGTAAAAATTCATAAGTTTTTAACAACGGGGTACTAAAGTGTAATTTTTTAAGTTCAGGATATTAGATTGTGAAAACTTGAAACTGCATGGTACTAAAATGCAATTTGGCCTATATATTATATAGGAAGAACTTACATTGTATTGGAAAATAATAATCCTTGAAAAGTTTTATTCTTCTAAGCCTAAGCTATTAAACGAAAGTTAAATCCCAGGAAAGTGTTATTTATTATATGATCTTTATGAAGAACTCACATGTCAATTTCGATGCAAATAGATCTTTTGAACCACCAAAATGGAAGGGTTTAATTGACCGAAGACGTCATCAAGGATTTAATTGAATAATTTGATGGTCAAAGTGAAGGGTATTAGGCCAAAGAGGGGTTTAATTCGATAAAATAGAGCTTTTACGGAACCGGACCACCGAAGACGTCGCAATATGCAAATTGGGGTTGAATTGAATTATACGAAGGCTGAGGGGAAGGGAAAGGTATTACACATTAATGCGCTATTCTGCATACATATGAGCTAATATATTAGCCTAGAGGGGATAGAATTGGTCATGGGCTGGGTTATTGGTTTACAATGATGGGCTAAGTGGGCTGGCAGACTGGGTTGAGGCTAAACTACTCATAACATTTTCTAGTGGGCTACATGTTGGGGGTGAGCATTCAATTTTCAGTTCGGTCTTCGGTTCACAATCGAAGAACTGAACTTTTTTCAGTCCAGAATTTTGAAAACCGAACCGAATTATATGTTAAAATCGAACCGAACCGAACTAATTCGGTCCAAAATTTTGAAAACCGAACAAACCGAATTCATGTAAAAACCGAACCGAACCATATGTTTACTTATGTAGTATATAAATGAAAAAAATAAAAATTTTACTAAAAAGTTTGGTTTTTCCATTCTAACCGAAATTTATAATGAAGAACCGAACCGAACCGAAGAACCGAAATTTTTTAAGTTAGAGAATCGAATGAACCGAAGTTGTTTGGTTCGGTTCGGTTTCTTGGTTCCGGTTCGATTTTGCTCACCCCTAGCTACATTGGCTACCGCCCGGTCTAGCCTACTGCTAGATCCGCCCCTCATCTAAGTATGCATACATTCATATTGTCGCGCCCCGACCCGCGTAGGCCCAACCGGGCCAGACGACGCGAACCGGAACCTAACCTACTGCGGAAATTTTGGCGAGGTTTCCCTCTAATCGTAGTGGTTACCCTAGCAAAACACAACCATCCTGTATTTTACAATCATTCACAACCTCAAAGACTGAAACTGGATATTTATATACAATCCTCAAATAGGGAAATTATACATTTATCACTCCCGTAGGAGACTATCTACAGCAAAAAGGGTAAAGCTGTGATCGCCGCTCCTCAAGCACCGCCAGACGCCGCCACGTCACCAAACACCTGCCCGGTAGGGGTGACCGAAGAAGAGCTAGCGTCAGCACTTGCAAAACGCAGCCCGGGTAGGAGTGAGCACTAAGCTCAGCAGGGACACTACACTACGACACTCACAAAGGGAGGGAATACAACAATGTCGTCCCCAAGCAAAGCCTGGATGTATACAGAGGTCCCATAACCCCACCGGACGTCCCAGACCGCAGGCTCCCAGCACTGCGGACTCAAAGCAGAACCGTGAACAATACTGGCGGGACAAAGCACCGCTGAGTGGGCACACCCCCACTCAGAGAGTCAAAGACTGCCGGACACCGGCTACACCTCAGGACTCGGCTCGAGGCCGACACTGTCGCGCCCCGACCCGCAGAGCGCAACCGGGCCGGGGAAGCGAGGGGAAAAAGAAGAAAACCTACAACTACAGCCTCAACTGGCAGAAACAGTTGAGACTACGGCCAGCTGGCGAAAACAGCTGCCAACAGTCACAAGCGGAAGCAAAGGTACTAAACAACAGCTATTAACATTTTATTACAAAACGGTAATAAAAGAGTTAACAGGGTTATAGTACAACAAGCTACAAGGGATCAACAGTCCCCAAAAAGAAGCAACACCACCCACCGGGGTCTCCACGAACGTACAAACGAACCCATCCTGACCCTCAGACATGGTCAGGATCCGGCACGCTGCCACGAGACGACCGAGGGGGTAACACTGGAACAGAGCGGCCACCTGCACCTGCAACAAACACAGTCCAGGTAGGCATGAGCAACAGCTCAGCAGGGTCCTACTCTACCACTCTCGCTAAGAAGGCAAAACCCCAAAAGAACCAACCCTGAGGCCAAGTACCGAGGCTTGCCAAGGATCCCATAAATCCCATCAATAACCCGAAGGGTTCCTGTCCTAGGTGTGTATCTCCGATAACGCCACTGCTCAGGGGTGGGCAACTCCGACATTCCCTGATGCAGGGTGGACACGACGCAACCAGTAGGACCCCCTTCTCCAAGCGGGATCTCCGCATTTGGCGGAACAACCGAGGTTAAGACTACCATTGTCGCGCCCCGACCCGCGAAAGCCCAACCGGCCCGGGCGACGCGAACCGGAACCTACAAATCGCGGAAAACAAAGCTGGCGAGGGTTCCCTCTAACCTATTGGTCTCCCTAACAGTCACCAAAAGCACCCTCAAATAAAGATATAATATTACAAAACCTCGAACCACAGATTAAAAACTCAAGTGTTAATATACAAAACCTCGGAGAGGGGAAGATTCAAATTACAACATACTCCCGCAGGAGACTAACTAACATAGGATAAAAGCAGTAAAGATCGCCACCTCTCAGACTCCACCTGGCGCCACCGCACCGCCAACCAACTGCCCGGTAGGGGCCACAGAAGAGGTACTGCCGCCTGCACCTGCAAAACGCAGCCCGGGTAGGAGTGAGCACTAAGCTCAGTAGGGATCTACACTACGTCACACAGAAGGAAGAGGGAAACGCAACAGTGTCGCCCTCAAGTAGGACCTGGGTGTATACAGGGGTCCCATAACCCCACCGCGTGTCCCTGAGGCCCCGATCATGATCTTCCAGACGGGCTGGTCACATGTCGGGTCACACTCAGTAGCAGGAAACGGCACTGCTGACTCTCAACAGGACACTGAACACTGTTTGGTGGGAAGAGACATCACTGAGTAGGCAAAACCTCTACTCAAGAGTTTTAAGAAAAGACGGACACCGGCTACACCTCAGATCCGACTCGAGGCCGACACGACCTCTACAATCATCAAGCCACAAGTGTACCAGTCATCTAAGCCTATCATCGAATCGACTGGACACTACAATTCAAACCGAATCCAAACTACCCAACCCCGGTCCTAGGGCTAAGTCCGAGCTTCTAGCCTCGGGACGGCGACCCAAAGATCACCCACGCCCTAACCAATGCAACTAATGCACACAACAACAATGCATGCTATGACATACACAAACAGGAGATAGGCATGCAACAGTATGACAAATATCATATAAGTCAACCGGATCGCTGCAGCGGTACTACCGCCCGCTGCCAGCCGATCCGCGGCGGGTCCCGGCATTACGACGGTACCACGACCGTCGACCGCAGACTCCTGCAACGGGAAGCAACCCCGAAAACCGCTCATGAACAGTAGAAATATAATATTATAATTCGACATATAATATTATATTTAAAATACCAAATGTTCTCTACTAGAGGCTATTTGATCTGATTGATACGACATGCAAACGATGTCGGATTCCAGATCCAACTTAGTTACCAGTAGAGCTACATGTATGGATCAACATATCCAAAATCCAGAATCATCCAACGGTTGGATTAACGGGAAAACGCTAATGAAAACCACTAATCAAAACTAACTTTCTAATTAATTGCTGCAACGCAGCCCTCCATCAAACAATTCATAAGCAATCGTAGACAAATCGGAAAAATACGAAACAAGATGGAATGGAAAGCTAACGACGTGATCTACAACTCTTATGTTTAGCAAAACCCAAGATCATGTACTAACCGGCCGGAAAACGCGCCGCAAGCCGGCTGTTTCTCAAGAACAGCAGAAAAACAGAGAATCCGAGCTTAATCATGTAATAAACCTACTCAAATCTCAACTGATTAACATGAAACTTAGATCAGTTATTCTAGTAGGCAACATGCATCTAATAACAAGAAGATCAACAGATCCAACGGCTGGATCACGCGAAACCCACTTAAGAACACATGTAGGTAGAAGAACCTACCCAACTGCGCATTCCCGGTTGATCCCTCGCAAACCAGTCACCAACACGACTCCAAACCACCTCAGCAATGTTCCTCTCGTCTCCACGAATCCAACAAGCCAAAGAACACCCAATTTGATGGTCGGAGGAGGGAGAACGACGAAGAAGAAGCTCGCCGGCGGAGAAGGGAAGAAACAGAGCACCGCGGGAAAGAAGAGAAAGAAGGAAGAAGAAGAGAAGAGAAGGAGGAAGAGGGGAAGAAAAGGAGGGAAAAGGGGGGAGGGGACAGCCGGAAAAGAGGGGAAAAAGTGAAAGAAGGGGAGGGGAAGTCTTCCCCCTCTGACAGGAGAGAGCGACGGCCAACGGCGGCCGTCCTCGCGAAGCAGAAAACCAACCGACTTATAAATGATCGATCCTTCCTCAACAAAGGATCAATCCTTCAAGACGATTCACAATGCTTTCTGGCACGAAGAGGATCGATCCCTTAGCCAGAGAGGATCGATCCTTTGTGTGCTGAAAGCTAAACTTGGGCAAGAACTCAAGCCCAAGTCCGGATCTTTCGATCCCAGGTCCACCTAGCCATTCTAAACAAACACTAACACATACAAGGACAGTGTGTGCACACGTGAGTGTGAAACAAACCAACAAGGCCCAATTTACCAAATTGCCCTTGCGGTCCAAGAAACAATACGATCCACCGGATCGCGCGCTCGACGCGAAACAAACCAACGAGCCACGGGCCCGACCCAACCGGTCGACCCAGGAGTAGAGGGATGGGTCCTCACAACCATCACTCGGTACTCTAAGCAGAAGAGTCAACACCGACCCAACCTACCCTAGCATGCCTAATGCACAGGAACACAGGGCAGGATAAGTATGATAAAGCTATAAACAACCAACACAGCAAGGGCACACCTTCGGCCCATTTATACTAAACACTCCCGAGGGTCTTGACTCCCTCGGTTCACCACAAAGCAGTAAGGGCATACCGTAAACCCATTTATTCTACTCACCCCGAGAGACATCACCCTCTCGGTTCAACCACAAAGTGATAAGCATTCATGTATAATTCATTACAGGATCAACCCCGAGGGTAAAATCGTAAAAACCACATACATGCGAAGCCCCGCGGGCAAAACTCTTGAAAAACCCTCTCTGCTACTGAAGGATCGATCCTCACCAAGGGAAGGATCGATCATCCAAGCAACAGTGAGCTTCCCTCACTGTCGAGCCAAAGAAGATCGATCACTCCTCCCAGGAAGATCGATCTTTTTGGTGACAGAGGGCACCCTTCCAGTCGCACCAAGGAAGATCGATCCTTCCTCCCAGGAAGATCGATCATTCTCGGGACGAAGGGTAACCATGCTTACCCAGGCCCCATGATCGATCTCCTCCCATAAGAAGATCGATCATGTGCTGGGCGCAGCAAGCCAACACCAGAGGACCGATCCTTCCTCCCAGGAGGATCGATCCTGATGGGTTCCGGCGTGCTTCCGGCCGGAGAACCGCCGGAAGACACAACCAAACCTCACCAAACTTGGTGGGTTGGTAGATCTGAGTACCACGAGGCTACTCAAGGCCTCAAAACCGGGAAACAACAACTCCACAAGGAGATTAATCAAGAAAACAAAACCGGATTTTTAAACCTTCAAAGCTAGCCGGAGTTTGAGTGGGATCCCTACCTCCTCAAAGCAGCTTCGATCCACGAAGCCTAGCTAAGGATCTTCCTCGCGCCGTCACGGTTCCAACGAGCCTTCAAGCTCCAAGAACGGTGGCCGGAGGAGGGAGAACGGAGGAGGAGAAGGAGCGGTCTGAACAGGGGAAAAAAATAGAGTTCTCGCGGGGATGAAGAAGAAGAGGAAAGAGGAAAGAGCAGGGGAAGGGGGCGGGCTAAGGCCGGGGAAAGCCGGCGAATGCGGGGAAAAGCTGGGGGAGGGGAGGGAAAGTCTTCCCTCCCTTGACAGGGGAAGCGACGGCTACCGCGGTGGCCGTGCTTCGAAAGCCACCGACAGAGACTTCCAGGCACAGGCAGGATCGATCCTCCACGACCAAAGGATCGATCCTCCCTGCCCAGAAGTGCAAACTTGGGCTGGAAAACGGGCCCAAGTCCAGAACTCCCAAACTAGGTCCCACCTAACCTTTCTAACAAACACAACCATCAAGCAAGGCCTGTGTGTGCACACCCAGTGTGAAACGACCGCCAAGGCGCAATTTCCCAAATTGCCCTTGGGTCAACAACACGCCACGAGGATAGAGGGACGGGTCCTCACAGACACGACCTCTAAATATCAAACAACATGTATTCAGGTCATCTACACCTATCATCAATATCGACTGAATACTACAAATCGAGTCCTGGACCTGATGAGACGTGAAAAGTACACAAGTTATTAGTCTTCGAGCAAGGTATTTCTAATAATCTTCATGGTATTTCAGGTACAAGAGCCTTCAACAGAAGTTAGATCAACTTTGGAGCGTAAACGAGCCTATTCGAGCACATTTATGTACATGGGTCAACTTCAAAGATTAAACTGTATCTTCTCAGGAAGAACCAAATAATGTGCCATATATCATTGGAAAGCTCTGGAAGTCTAGTTTCTGAAGAATTTTACAGTTCATGATTTCGAGTTTCCTAGATGAAGTTATGGCATTTTTCGTACCAATGCGCAGTGCTGAATGGCAAAAGAGATAATATGCAGAAAACAGGGATCGATCCTCCATATGGGAAGGATCGATCCCTTTTGCACATTTTCTTGTGACAGAACGCAACATTCTCTAGGATCGATCCTTATCTACTGAAGGATCGATCTTCGTCGGGGCGCAGCCAGAACTCAAGAGGAGGATCGATCCTTTACCCCACAAGGATCGATCCTTTTGTGCCAGCCGAGCAAAATCAATGGTCCAGATCTAATCCGAGTGGGGGATGCTTGGAGGCGATAAATAGACCCCTTTTGAGGGATTTTGGGGATTCTTTTGGAGAGAAAGAGGCTAAGGAAAGGGGCAATCCCCTTGGGCAAGGAAGGGAGCTCTCATCCAAGAGGGAGGAGATTGATGAAGAAGAGGATCCACCTCTTCTCCATGGCCTCTCCATCGAAGATGAGTAGCTAATCTATTTACCTAGTGGAATACTATGATGTTTTAGGTTTTTATTTGTAGTTTTCTTTGGATTTGGATGTTGTAATCCTTATGAGACAAGTTGTATGAATTTATTCTTCTTTTCTATATCTTTGTTGTGGGATTCTAATGTTGGATGGATGGATTCTTTGGTTTGCATAAGCTAGAACCTTGTGCCCAATAGGTGTTTGTTGATATTCCCCAATGAGTAGGTTGTGCTAGAACCATGACCACTTGTGTTAAAGGGAGTCTTGGCTCTAAGTTAGGGACTTGGTTGTGCTAGAACCACTCCAATCCACATCTAACTTAGCATCTATCCTATCTTTTGTAGTGTATTGGATGCGATGTGCTAGAACCACATTGATCCATTACCATACTCCATACAACCCGATTCCTTGCGACGAGATGATCCTAACCCGACTTCTCGTTGGCGATGATTGTAGCTAATCCCTCGATCGTCGACTTTCTAGCATACACCTAGTGCGACGGATAGTCTTTAACTAGTTATTCGTTAGCGACGACCTTTGTTAGCCACAAGGTAGTCGATATTGTAGTGTCTCGATAGGATTGCGCATCTTGATTCATTAGAAAGCTATGATTGAGCCTAATCCGGATTGGGATTCCCTAGGACCTCTCTCTATCCATTGAATCATTTACATGCTTTCTTAGTTTTCTTATCATAAAACCCAAAAACCATTTCTTTTATTATCCTTGTAGGAACACTTAGATTGAGCTTGGTAATTTAATTGTTTCCTTACGCATTCCCTGTGGATTCGACTCAGACTCACCACTAGCTACCCCCAAAGGTAGTTAGTTAGGAGTTTGATTATAAATTTGTAATTTTGATCGGGCGCGTTAAGCCGCGACACTTTTCACGTCCCGTCAGGACCAAGCTACCCGCGACGGTCCTAGAGCTAGATCCGGACTACCCGAAAGCCCCGAATCGGCGGTCAACCCACCGCCAGTGTCCTACACAGATACAACTAATGCACAACACAATGCATGCTATGAACATGCGCAGGATAAATACAGTTAAGCATGCAACAGTATGTGATAATATACAATAACAAGGTCTGGGCACGGCACCCTGCCGGCCCGGGATGGTGAACATGTAATTAAGGTCTAGGAGCTGCTGCAGTGGTACCACCACCAACTGCAAGCAGTCCACCACAACACCTGCATCGGGAAGCAGCCCCGCAAACAACAGCTCACAGATAACACAGATAAAGCCCTCGGCGCACGCCGGCATGCAAGGCTAAGGAAAGCTGTAGGGCTACCCGCCCGTTTATTCTAAACATCCTGGGAGTCATCACTCCCCCGGTTCACCACTGCCATATTATAGGGCTAACATGCTTAAACATATGTACAAGATATAAAGCAGTAAGGAAAACTGTACATGCAAAGCCCCGTGAGAAAAACAAGACAAAATCTCTCTCTCTGCCGTAAACGGATTGATCCCTTCCCAAGGGAAGGATCGATCCCTCCAATGGCAGAGAACAAATCTCTCCATATCGTGCCGAGTCCGATCGATCCGTCCTCCCAGGACGATCGTTCCGACTCGCGATAGGGAACATCCTCGCTATCGTGCCGAGGAGGATCGGTCCTCCTCTAAAGGGGCGATCGATCCTACTCACGACGAAGAGGACCCCATGCTACCCAAAGCACCGGGATCGATCGTCCCCACTCAAGACCGATCGATCCTACTCGGGTTCAGCATGACCAACCAGGATGGATCGATCCAACTCACAGACGGATCGATCAGTTGGGCTCTCCGGCAAACCAATGGCAAGAAATACCGTCGGAAAACTCCACCAAATCCCACAAAACCTTGGGATCTAGTAGTACGAAGGACCACGAGTCCAAAACCGGCGAAAATACTAAAATCTAAAAAGCATACAGCAAGATCTAAGCATAAGAACATCAACAG
Source organism: Narthecium ossifragum (assembly GCA_963920575.1). Classification (NCBI taxonomy): domain Eukaryota; kingdom Viridiplantae; phylum Streptophyta; class Magnoliopsida; order Dioscoreales; family Nartheciaceae; genus Narthecium; species Narthecium ossifragum. The sequence goes on along the minus strand of OY986963.1, from coordinate 39,086,840 downwards.
CCGGAAAAACTCCAAAAACCCGGAAGAGATGTAGGTAGGATCCCTACCTAAGCAATAGCAGCTTCAATCCCAGCTGCTAGGCCTTGGATCGTTCGTAACCTCTTCGAAATCCAGAGAAAATCTCAGCTAAGAACCCGGATTTCCAAAGAGATTCAAGGAAGAAGGTTACGTTTGTTTTATAGGCAAACGAACCGACTTAGCAGGATCGATCCGTCCAAGGAGACCGATCGATCCAACCAAGAGAACAATCGATCCAGCCCAAGAGACCGATCGATCCTCCTCCGAGTCCGATCGATCCGTCCCAAGAGACCGATCGATCCTTCTCAATGATCCGTGTTCCTGTTATTGAGCGATCGATCCTTCTAGCAAGGAAGGATCGATCCCTCTATCGCAGGAAGCTGGACTTGGGTTAAAACTTAAACCCAAGGCCGGATCTTTCGATCCCGGGTCCCACTAACCATTCTAGCCAAACATTACTACAAACATGGTCAGTGTTTGCACACGCGCGAGCGTGAAACTAGCCAACAATGTGCAATTTACCAAATTGCCCTTGTGGTCCACGACGAGCCACATGAGTAGAGGGACGGGTCCTCACACATATATACATACATACAAACATACATATATGTATATACAAAGAGATTATCTAGACAGCACTGTATATATTTTTTTGGTGTTATCATGCTACCATGCACCACCCCAATACACATAATACTTTTTTTAAAAAATGAGTCTTTGACCTCTTTGCTTAAGAATGAATGGATGTCCACAAAGAGTTAGTTAATTAGAAGAATTACCCGAGACCCACTTCTTACTGCCTTACGTACACTTGAGGTGCATAACCAAACATGATGCATGGGCTGACCAGTACCCTACATGCACTCATCATGTGTAAAAGAAGGTGCTGTTCATATCATATATTTGAAGTCGATGATCGTATCATTTAATGACCCTATAAACTTATACATGCAAACGTGTCCATGTAAAAGAAGGTGTACGTTAATCATATATATTTTTGAAGTCAATGGTCGTTTTAATTTACAATACTAGGAAACGTCTTCTTACAACTAAATACCAGCTGTTCGTTGATATATGATAATAAGCATACATAGTCTAGACTTTGTCCATGAAAAAATACGCTGATGTCAATGATCGTTTTCATTTAAGGAAAAGTCTTCTACGAGGGGTTCATTGACAGAAGATAAGTATATCCATAAACACGCATCGATTATTTCTCCTTAATTATAAAAGTCACATCCAACTGGGGGAAATAAGGATAATAAAAAATAAAAAACACGTGGTCTAGACTTTGTCCATGAAAAAATTATTCCGAATAAGACATCCCAAGACGTTTCATTTCATCTCGATCTCTTGGCCAAGATATAATGAATTCCTGGCCAAAATCAGTTTCTTTTTTCCCTAGTACTTCAAGTTCAACTGATCGGCTACATATATAATACTAAACCAATTTAAGTACATAATATCTATCTAGATGAAGTCGATATATGTCATCATCTAGCAAAAGTGGAATCCACTCTTTCTGAAGTAGTGGTCCACTTCTATCATCTAGCAAAAACAAATAACTTTTTCCATGAATTGAATGATCAACTCACTCTTCAAAACAATTTTCGCTCTAAAAAACACGGAAGTGAGTTTTAACTATATATGCATCACTACTCTTCAGGAAGTTAATTTGGTAGTGCATATATATATGGATAGGAAAATTTCTGAGGTTTATATATATATATATCACGCATTTTATGACGAGCCTCTGGAATACTAATCTCATTAATTGTTCTCTCTGTGGTTGCAATGGCTAGATATATGGCAGGCTAACGTTCAATAAGTTTACAAATAATGGTTTAGATCGAGGACACAACTTGAGTTCAACAAAGTCCTCCACCAAATTACCATCGTCGCGCGTCCTTGTTTAGACTCGTTCTCATAACTTAAAAAAGCGAAAAATCATTAATCCTATCTTGAATGAGTATTAACCCATACTAGCTACTAATTAGTCAAGGTAAAATGCTTAAATTTTTATAATAATAAAAAAAATCCTTCCTATCTTGAACTATATATATCCAGGTTTGAGAAGTGGTTCTCAAACCTCTTGAGTACACATGAAGTATTAGCACAAATATAGGCTTCCATTCCTGCGCTTACTTGTTCTGGATTCTCCAAAGAGCCACCATTTAAAAGAGAAGCTAGCAAAGTAGCTACGATATGTCGCTCATGAGAGGAATAGTGTTGTACTTGCTCTTAGTGGTAGCAGTTATTGTGGTAGCAGCGTCATCGGCGTCGGCGAACATGGCGTTGCGGCCGGGATGCTCAGACAGGTGTGGCGACATCAGCATCCCCTACCCCTTCGGCATCAACGACTCCAAATCCAAATCCGGCTGTTATAAGGAGGCTTCGACGTCACATGCAACCGCAGTTACACTCCTCCAAGAGCTTTCATCGGCACCGGCAACATCGAGATCACCAACATATTCTTGCTCGACGGCTCCATGCGTGTCCTCTACCACTTCATATCCTACGCTTGCTATAACAGCACTGCGTTGACGAACTACTCCGATTCCTCTACTGATCTGCGTAGTACTCCATACCGGATCTCCAACAACCAGAACATGTTCACCGTCATCGGCTGCCGCACTGCTGCCTACATCTTCAACAACGACGAAAACTACTACCTTAGCGGCTGCGGAACGGTGTGCGCGAACGAGTCGCTGGCCGAGGATGGTGTTTGCCACGGCAAGGGCTGCTGCCAGACCCCCATAGCCGAGGGTCTCAACTACTACGAGGTGTCGTTTGGCTCCTCAATCAACAACAGTGCCGTCGCAAGATTCAGCCCCTGCGGCTACGCGTTCTTGGTGGAGAAGGACCAGTTTGTCTTCAAAACATCCGATCTCTCTAGAAAAGATTTCTCTGAGAGAGATGAGACACGGGTGCCGCTCGTGCTCGACTGGGCAGTGCGGGATATTGCCAGCTGCGACGAGGCGAAGCTAAACGCGACGTCATACGCTTGCCTTAGCGAAAACAGCGACTGCATCAACTCCACCAACGGAGATGGATATTTGTGCAATTGCTCCACTGGTTATCAAGGCAATCCCTATCTCTCAAATGGATGCCAGGGTACGTACGTATATATATGATATCACTCTAATCTCGCGCGCCATCTATCTTTAACTATAATTTCATGATGATAAATATTTAAAGATGCGCCAATTGACTGACACATGGATATATTGATAATTGGTAGATATTGACGAGTGTGTGCTTCCGGAGACATATCCATGCTATGGAATCTGTGCGAATACACCAGCTGGAAGCTATACCTGCTCGTGCCCGAAAGGCAAACATGGCGATGCTTATATCATAGGAGGTTGCAGCCCAAGATTCTCTTTGCTATTAAAGGTGGTTGTAGGTACGTACGTAATTTTATCACTGTGATCCTGAACTTTTTAAAGCTTTTATTGAAATACATACATAGATGTATGTTCTCACTACGGAGCATTTTAATTCATTCAAAACTACACGCACTCCTTTTGATCCGGAAAATAAAATGATTAATTACAGAGATCGATCAATGGAATTAACTAATGGTAGAGTACAAAGTACTAATTAAATGGACCATCGCTAGCATCCAAAGTAATTAATTCGATTATATATATCATCAAGAATAATTCATACAAAAAAAGTCCCATCCTTTGAATATTTAACGATTAATTTGTTTCTTGCTACTATATATATATATATATATATATATATATACACACACACACACACAAGGTGAGTGATTGAGTTCATACCTCACCACTTGAGTTCTCTTTCATATAAGATCACCTTAATTAAAAGAAGTAAACATCCTAAACTCAATTGAGCTTAAATTCTCACTTAGATCATTGCCGTATATTTAATTTGTGCATATAAATATATATATATATATATATATATATATATATATATATGCAGGTGTAAGCAGTGGCATTATCTTAGCACTCGGAATGGTCTTTTTGCTAGTAATGGTGCACATGAGGAGAAAGAACCTGAATGATAAGCAAAACTTTTTTGAGCAGAATGGAGGGCTCATACTCTACGAAAAAATACGAAAAGAGAGAGGCATCATCTTCAGGATCTTCAAAAGCGAAGATTTAGAAAAGGCTACCAACAATTTCGATAGTTCCTTGGAACTTGGACAAGGAGGCAGTGGCACTGTCTATGAGGGAACATTAGAAGGCGTAGGAAAAGTTGCCATTAAAAAGGCCAAGAATATTATAGATGAGGATCAAAGGGAATCATTTGTGAATGAGATGGTAATCCTTTCTCAGATCAATCATAAGAACGTGGTGAAACTATTGGGTTGCTGTTTAGAACTACAAATTCCAATGTTGGTATATGAGTTCGTCGTCAATGGAGCCCTTCCTAGGCATATCCACACAAGGCATAGCAAGCACCCATTGTCTTTTGAAATCCGTCTAGTGATTGCTATAGAGTCTGCAGAGGCACTAGCATATCTACATTCTTCGGCGCAGACACCAATCATTCATGGAGACATTAAGTCCTCCAACATCCTCTTGGATGAAAACTATGAAGCAAAGGTGGCAGACTTTGGAACATCGATTCTAGCAGCCACAGATGACGATAAGTTTGCCGAAGTGATACAAGGCACGCGTGGCTACTTGGATCCAGAGTACGTGCAGACTCGTATGTTAACAGAAAAGAGTGATGTTTATAGCTTTGGAGTGGTTCTCTTGGAGCTCATCACCGGCAAGGAAGCACTCTATTACGTGGGCTCCAGCAAAGTGGTACAATCCCTTGCAGTAGTTTTCCTCTCTGCAATGAAAAACAATCAGCTAGGGAGGATATTAGACCAAAAAGTTATGATGGAAGCTGGAATGGAATTGCTAGAAGAGTTTGGTGAGCTTGTGAGGAGATGTTTAAGTGTTAAGGGAGAAGAGAGGCCCGCCATGAAGGAAGTTGTTGAAGAGCTGCATAGGTTGCGCAAGTTCAAGCGGCAGCCATGGGGGCAGCATCACCCTGGTGAGGAGACGGAGACATTGCTGGCTACCGATCATCAGTTTTCTTCGCGTTTTTATGCAGCAGAAAACAGCGCTTTCTACAGCACCGAGAAAAACACGGCGTTGAACATAGAAACTGGACGTTGATCTTTACTAGCTTTATTTAGATATATGGGCTCATGATTAGGCCATATGCAGTCATCTGAAGATTGTTCATAGGATTAACTAGTACAAGACTCTCCATGTTTGTAAGTTGTTGGGGACCATGTTTTTTGTTTAGTCTAGTGATCACGAAGTGCTCCTGATCACCTACTGCTTCTCTTTTATGCAATATGTTTGTAATTTTGTACAATATTTTCATACTCATTGTCGAACAATTCCAGTGAATTAATAAGTGCTATGCATGCATGTTTGAACACTTCCAAGTGAATATCATATTATGGTATGAATCAGTAAATCCATATTTGTTCATCATAAGGTACATTCCGTGATGTATATATGTTAGTATTATGGGTATGGAACAATGTATATATATGGAAAATGGGTATTTCTGAAACATGGGTATTTTCTCATTCTCAAGTTAAGGATTTTATGACAGAAGGAGGGAAAAAAACAAAACAAAAACCCTTCGAGTAAGTCCTGATGTATATGAAGCAGTAGCAAAGACATTTGTGCTCATTCTCATTAATATGTCTTTTTCTTATATCTAATTGTCAACATCACAAGCATATCAACTGAAAGTGATGTCCTTAATATTATTGCTTTCCTATGTTACATTTGAAAGCAAATCTTACAAGCTAGCGCCCCAAGACCTCCCCTAGCTAGCATCATTCTCGTGGCATGCATTTGAATCATTCTTCTTTTCATTGTTCATAGCCGGTGACCTTGACTAATGGATCGATTAATCCATATTACTCTAGTCAAGCAGCTAGCTAGTATGATAAAATAATTGGGCCTTTCAATCATTCCTCGGCTTAATTACTAAATTAATATAAAAGCTAATCCATATTAAGATCGAGAGTAGATTAACATGGACTCTTAACCGTTGATTAAAATGTTGGCTGATAAGAAATGTTGTCTATATAGTACTGCTACACAGCTCATGATTATTATTAGCAAGATGATATGAGGAAATTAAAGGAAAAAAACTATATATTGTGGGCCGGTGTAATTAATTATAAAGATTGTTAGAATATGACGTCATGATAAGTAGGTGTATGAAGGAACATGCTGAGTTTAGTCAAAATTGAAGAAAGGAAGCAAAGTCACAAGACCCGGTAGTTAAGAGAGAACCGACATTTCTTATGACATCCACAAACAAACAGGCCCTAAACTTAAGGAAAGAAGGTGACTTTCATTAATTGTTTGATATCATCTAAATTTCGGCAAGAGAGATCGATTAAACATATATAATATCCAATTAATAATCAACCGAACACACTTTGTATTCCAATCCTCAAAATTTGATCAGAACCTGACTCTATCAGTCCACTCTTTAATGTTAAGTTAATGTTCATGCGTGAACGAACTCATGCATGATAACTCGAGTCGGGTTACATCCTCCTCATCTAAGCCCCAAACCTTGAATCTTTCTTTTTCTGCAATGAATCCATGCAAATCGCCTAACTTGTTTAGAACAGTGACCTTCTCCCATGATCTGGCCAAGTATGCATGGGCAAAATATGGGGTGAAAGTGAGAAGTCTGAGAAGCACCTCGATCACCAACTCCTCTGTCAATGGCAAGCTACTAGTATTAGATCTGGCCGCATCCTTGATGATACCCTTTCTTCTCTCCGGAACCCCACCTCGTCGCCTCTCCATGCCCTTTCGCCGGAGAAGGAGAGATTGGGGCTAGGGATGGCAATTTGTACCGAACCGATGAGGAACCGAACCGTTCCGCCCCGATTTCTTGCCCCAAATCCGTGATTTTGCCCCGTGAATATGGATTTGGTAGAACCCAATAGATCCCCGCGGGGAAAGGGGCAAGTTTGGTATAAGTTTTTCCCCGAACCGATTCCCCGCCCCGCCCCATATCTGCCCCGCCCCGACAATTAAATTACTAAAATGCCCTATATAGTAGTGCGGGTTAGTGATTTAGTTATGTTTAAACTATATTATACCCGGTTGCGTAGTGAGTGATGTAGTACTTGGACCAAACTATTTAGTCAATTGCGATATGAAATCTTTAGATGTGATTCAATGGTTTGAGAATTATTCATGATTATGATTTTGTAAGTGTTTATGGTAAACCGTGGTAATTCGTGGTTCCCCGAACCCCGTTTGGTATGGGGAACTTACGAACTCGCTAATCCCCGTGGGAAATGGGGCGGTTTTGGGGCATGGTTTTTTAACAGAGAATGGGGCGATTTTAAAGATCCCCGTCCCAATCCGCCCCGTTGCCATCCCTAATTGGGGCCCTAATCTTTCATTTTGGGATCTCTATAGTATGTCGGCCGTGCAGTCGCCCGTTAGTCACCTCCGCGATACGAGCCATGTATAACATTTGATAGGCCCACACGTAAAGCCAGGCCCTGGCAGGCCACCAAACCCTATCCATTATTGGTGGCCTTTTAAGTCATGCGGCTGCACATGCGCTAGCCCGCTATTCCTCATGTTCGGTTTGGTTCGGAGAACTTTAGCTGCCTCGGCCTTTGATAATGGGCTGGATTCCCCAAGCCCATTCTCGAACCAAGAACTTAAGGCCTGTTTGTTTCTAAGATTGGACACACCAATAGGGATGGCAATGGGCCGGTTAAGCGGGTTCCCGCCCCGACCCACCCCTAATAGTATGGGTTTGGTATTAGCCTTAATGGACAGTGGCGGAACCAGGATGACATTTAAGGGGGGGCGAAATCTAAAACAAAAATACCATTTTTTTTTTTTGCTTTAAGTAATGCAAAAGGTACTTTAAAATTACAATATCGAACATTAAGTAATAAAAACAATACAAATATTAAAATATATGTACCGTACTATGTTCTGCGATTAAGACGTGGAAGTTGGATCTTACGCTTTTGCATTTTTTGAAAACGTTGTAAAATGACTTCGTTCTGAATAGTTTCAAAAATTTCCCGATCGATATATACTACTATGCAATCATTCATCCAGTCATCTCTCATCTTATTACGCAAATTAGACTTGATAATTTTCATCGAAGAGAAGACTCTCTCAACGGTTGCAGTCGCAACTGGTAAGACCAATGCCAACTCAATAAGCCTAGTATGAGGCAAACTAAACCCGTTGGATGATATTCAAACAAATTATCTAAACGTACGTTTGGTATGATGGTGTGATAGAAGCCTAGTATGAGGCAGATTAAACCCATTCAAAATTTTCGTTTTATATTTGAATGAAATTAACTCCATGAGCATATAACATGACGCTGAAGAATAATGATATATGAAAGAATATGGCACGAAATGCGAAATTTAGAATTTTTTAAGGTGAAATATGATATTAACCCATAATAAGAAATACTTTGGATCTTTATCTTATAATATATTAGGTGGACGCCGTGTCACATGGCACGGATAACCATCAACCCGGGTAACCACCACCCACCGCTGCTCCCTTCCATATGGTTTCATCTCGATCGCCTCATATATCGTAACAAAATTTGGATCGGGCATCGTCAATCGTCTGATAGAATGCATATGATATTATATAATAGATAGTTAGATGTAGAAATTAAACGGCTAAGACGTAGAAGCAACATCCTGGGTAGTATCTATATGGGGATTGGAAGCAGCTTTTTCATATACGTATATCCTAAATTAGAATAAAAATTCAACTAATGGGCTCTCTCCGACTTAAACTACTTCGCGTATCCCCAACTCTAGCTCCATCCATCATAATTCCTAAATGTATCCTATTCCTTAGTTTATCTTAACCACTCCCTCTAGAATAAGACAAAACCCAACAACATACCCACTAAATACTCTTTTGTCATTTTGCTAGCATGCACAATAACTAAATTGCTCCACTTTGCTACCATCCACAATTCCTCTATTCCAAATGCTTTGAAGGGGGGAGGGAGTTTTCCGGCGTTGCGGGGGGGGCGACCGCCCCCCCTCGTCCCCTGGTTCTGCCACTGGTAATGGGTCTGGAGCGGGTATGGGGAAAGGAAGATAAACCCGAATGGGTATGGGATGGGTTTGGTTTTAGGCTTAAAAAACCCGAACCCGACCCGATTATATATGTATTTTACTTAAATACCCTTATTATATATATAATTGCATGGATAATTGTCAACTTTAATCGCAAGAGCTTAGCGGAGCATGTTGAGATTTAGAAGCACCATTTTGCATACTTAGATTAAAAAATGATAGTCATATCTTAGATATTTTGATTGGCCTTTTGCATTTTCGGATATTGCAATGAATTGTCAAAACGGATGTGGAATTAATTTTTGAACCTAGCGATTGTCACTTTTTTCAAGTGTTGGATGTATTTTAGATGTTGCATAATTGCAATAAATGCTCTTTCACTTGTCGATTTTCTATTTTATAATATGTGATTTATCAGTTTTTATATTACATTTTGTCGTGTTTGTTATGACATTATATAAGGTGGGGCGGGGATGGGTTATGTGGGTTGGATTTTAAACTGGGATGGGATGGTGTATGCAAACCAGCATGGGTTTGGGACGGGTTTAGGGGTGAGTTTTTTTACATGGGATGTGTCTGGGATCATGCCAACCCGCCCCAAACCCGCCTCGCTGCCATCCCTACACACCAAATCCCGGAATAACAGCTAAGCAACATACTTGACACGTGGAGAGTTGAAATATTATACATTTATTAACAATTGATGTATAATAGCCTCGCCCATAAGTCTGCCGCTAAAACCATCGGTACGGCCGCAAAATCTATAATTGTATGGTAAATTTAATGGTTTCCTTGTTTTTATCCTTCGTCATGTCTCGCGTATATATACGACTAGTACTCACCTGTGTCCCTGACACAGTTTTTAGTTATTAATAATATAAAATTTTAACAAACTCCTTATAGTTTGTCTGATTAGATGGTTGTGTTGACCTGTAGGTGGTCCAGGGTTCGAAGGTTGGTCGTAGCTTTTTGTTCAATATTAATAGAACTTAGGTTGATTTGAATTAATGCAAGTTTATATAAAGCAAACTTAGGAAATATATATAAAGAAACTTAGGGGATATGAATTAATACAGGTTTAACCGTTATTGCTCCTGATAAGGTTGATGTTAAGTGACAAATGGATAGGCAGCGATTTAAGGAAAGATCTTGAAACCATGGACCCTATTATTATTAAGTGTGGATGGTCCGTATATATATCCGCTGGGTTTCCTAAATCAATACGTATAAAACGCGGGGGAAAAAAGATGAGACCGTACAGAGAGAGATTTGTATTACCTAAATAAATCTTACCTTGCTGCCCGCATGCTCTTCCTCATGTCATCTATAAAGCTTCAGTCAGGGGTATTAATTCGGTATGTATAAAGTTAGAATAAAGAGTTATATGCATGCCACGTGACATGTGTAATATACATGTCATCGGTATTGAGATACCGATGGATATCAGTATTTTATCGGTAGTGGGATACCAATAGAATAGTTGAACTTATCGGTATCCCACTACCAATAAATGGTCATGTGCAGTGTACATGGTTTGGGATACCGATAATTGACGTATAGTCCATTCAGATGGAAATATTTAGTCCCAGATCTTAATACCTTTTTCTTAAGGCATTTAGTCCACAATACCTTTTTTTATTACTAAAATGTCAATTCAAGATTCCCAATATATCTACCCTTTCTCGATGGTTGTTTATATTCTCAGTGATTGTTCGTATTCCCAGTGGAAAATAACTTCTAAAAAATATGGAAAGTAACTATAAAAAAATCTGAAAAGTAAGTACCGAAAATAGCAAATAATTAACCAAATTTTTTTATAGGATATTTAACCTCAAAATAAATTGATAGAATTCATGATTTAATTACAAGTTACCACGATTACGGAAAGTAACTTACCACAATTACAGAAAGTAACTTGATATGTAGATTATGAAATCATGGAAAGTAACTAATGGAAAGTAACTTGTGAAAAGTAGGTTCAAGTTCTTGATGATGAAATCATGGCCATATTACTTTTCTATTTTTCCCTTTATTTTCTCAATTTTATTGGTTGCTTTTCTATTTTTTATAAGTTACTTTTCATAATTGTGGAAAGTAACTATCACCAAAAACATAAAAAGTAACTACCAAAATTGTGAAAAGTAACTACCACCAAAAACATGAAAAGTAATTATCAAAATCGTGAAAAGTAACTACCAGATTTCTGAAAAGTTACTACGACGAAAAAATATGAAAAGTAGGGGGGATTATAGAGGAGGCTTGGGGGCATTTTGGTCCACTAGTCATATGGAGACCAATTGCCAAATCATTTTTTTTTAAGCCCTTATGACAAATCTCCCGAACTTATTTGCCAGAACAAAGTATATATTGAGAATATGAATACTTGGGATTAGTCTTAATTACAGCGATAGCCATTAACATTCTACAAATATAGAATTCCGGTGTTTATTATCTTTCTGACGAGTTTTAGCATTCTCTCCCCATCATCGGCATCATCGGAGGTACAAATAGCCTCCAATCGCTCGGAAGCCCACCTTGATAGTGGGCTGGGCTGGGCTACACTGTGTCGGCAAAGAGGTAGGCCCAAACTAAGAACGCCCTCGTTGTAACGCCCACGGCGACCAATCGGCGCCGTCTCCGTCGCTCGAGGAGCTAAGGCATCCAAGATAGAAATACAAACGAAAAGGGACTTTATTAAAACCAAAATCAAAATCACGACGATTATATATCATCCTTATATAAGAGCATGATTATAAGTGACTAGGTGGGCCCCCTGCCACCTGATAGGGTAACCATCAAGTTAATGGGTGATTCGGTTATAAAAACCGAATTTGATTAATGAATTAGTATAAATATTATATAAGATTGATTATATTAGATTAATATACTATAACTATAGAATATATATAACTGTATGAATTAAATCAACCTTATAAGGGGTGGTTATGCATAACCGTTTTTGTTCCTTATAAGGTAGATACTTTGCATTGTCCTACTTGCATCCTACAAGGCCGGTGATGTCCTACTAGCATCCTACATGGCACATTCGGTTATAGAATGGTTATAGAATACATTCGGTTATAGAATGGTTATAGAATAACCGTGTTGATCCACTAGAGAGAGATGGGATTCGGTTATGAAAGGAGATCGAGGGGGTTCGGATTCGTTCCTCAATGGGAGGAACATCACAATCCCGCGGCAGAAGGGGCGGGGGCGGAGGGTACTGTAGCGGCCTTCTCTCATCATCGACAGTCGGTGGTGGCTCATCATCTCCGCTTCCATCCAGGTCACTACCCAGCATTGATAACTTTTTGTTGGATTGTTAAAGCCAGGAACAGAGCAGCCTCTGCCAACGTCACTAGCCTTCAGTGCTACGCCCTTCAAGTTGCTAGCTAGGAGATGGCCAGAGGAGGAGGTGAAGGCGGCGGGGGGAAGAGGGTGGCGTACGTGAAGTTCCCGGAGGCAACGATGCTGCGGGCGTCGCCGAAAGTGAGGCTAGAGAGCACACGTGAGGCTGGAGGACATGCGCGTCGTGGAGTAAGGGAACAGGGGACGCGAACAGCGGAGGAGCGATGAACCGGAGGAGAGCGGCCGTAGGAGGGCAGCTCCGAGCGGCGGAAGGCCGGAGGAGAGCATAGTCCAGCAGCGGAGTCCGGAGGAGCGACGAACAGAGGGCCGAAGGGGAGTAGATCCGAGCGGCGAGGTCAGAGGAGGGGAGATCCGAGCGGCAGAGGACGCGAACAGCGGAGGAGCGACTAACAGGGGTCGCGAACTCGCCGGAGAAAGCCAGAGTCGGAGGATCTGGGTGCGCCGGGGAAGGACAGAACCAAGCGAAGGGGCCAGAGGAGAGCGGCATTAGACCGACGGGTATGGAGGAGATCGTCGTCGTGCTTGGCACGGGGACAGCTTGCACATGGTGGGTCGTCGGACTTCTCGCTTCTCATTGCTCGAGGCCTGGCCCGGAAGGGGATCTGGCGGAGAGCGGCGTTAGACCGGCGGGGATGGAGGAGATCGTCGTCGCTTGGAGGCGGCTTGCACATGGTGGGTCGCCGGACTTCTCGCTGCTCGAGGCCTGGGCTGGAAGGGGGATCAGGCGGAGAGCGGCGTGAGATCGGCGGGGATGGAGGAGATCATCGTCGGGCTTGGCATGAGGACGGCGCCGGCTAGGTGAGACGTCGGGCTTGGTGCCCGGCACACCGAGAGAGAAGGAGACGAGAAGAAAAGGAGGGAGAGTGAGAGGATGAGAAGGGATGGCGGCGGCTTGAGAGAGAGAACCCTAGGATTGTCTCTCAAGCCGACCCTTTTTTATATTCTCTCTTTTTTTTCCACTAATTTTTTATTTATAATTTTTTTTAAATAGCTGTTTTATTTGATCCCTTTCTCTTACCATGATTACCTTAAATCCTTGGATGATAATTGCGACCATCCGATTAAATCATGTCAGGGGCACGAGAATCTACTAGATGTTGGGGTTGATGCCGCAAACTTGAGGCTATGCACGACGGTGGGCGACTGACACTCCCCCTTCGGATCGGATCAGGCGATGGACCTCCCTTTGGATCGGATCACGAACGGTGCCGGGTGCTGGAGCGACGGAGAGGGTACACATGCTACTCTTCTCCTTCTCAAAATTTTTTTTTTGCCAAGAATATTACAATCTACCTTCTCAATATTTTTTTACCAAAAATATTTTTTTCAATAACTGATCAATTTTTTTAAAAAAATAGGGTACACTGGATATGAAAAGACATAAATTGATCGGCTGTAATTAAACAATGCCCCTGCATGAGTATTCACAAATGTGTGTGTATATATATATATAGTCACGCAGCGCCCCATCAAGATTCAAGAGTAATATATAATCGTCGTCCAGATCAGATCTGAATAAAACTAGTACAAATACTCGGCAAAAGAAAGAAGGAAAGAATCATGAAAAGAATTCAAAGCAATCTTGCATGTTTTCGTTTCTGTAGAATTAACTAGAAGAAAAGAAGAAGTAATATCGCCAAACCCATCCAAATTTGTGGCATTTTCGGTCCGTTGGCTCTTCAGGCAGGATGATTTGTTGCTATTACTACTGATGTATCAGTGATTAGATTAGAGCATCTCCCTCCTGGCGGCGTAGCCGTAACTGGACCTCCGTATGTTCTCCTGTCGTTTCCTGTAAACCACCACCCCAGCCACCGCTACCGCCACGATCAAAATCACTCCGAGTGCCACCCCCGCCTTCTTCCCCGCGCTCATCCCCTCTTTCTTTGCTTCGGAAGAATCCCCCGTCGAGTCCCCGCTGCCCGCCTTGATCTCCTTATTGGCCGGCGCAGGCACTGGCGCCGGGGACAGCGTCGGCGATGGTAGCGATGGTGGCGACGTCGGAGAGGATGCCTGCGTCGGCGACGGCGGCAGCAATGGGGATGGAGACGATGAGGGTACTGTCGGGGGCGGGGCTGGTGGGGACGAGGGTAGTGGCAGGACGATATCCGACGACGGTCCCGACGTAGGAGTGAGAAGTGGGGGCGAAGAGGACGGCGGTGACGGCTCCGGAACCGTTGATGGAGATGACGAGGTCTCCGAAAAGGTGAGGTAGGGCGCGGACGAGACGAGTAGAGTTACCAGGAGGACGAAGCGGAGCAATGCCGCCGCCATGGGATCGAGTTGATGGAATCGGCTCCGAGAAAAACCTAGATGAGAGGCGAGGGTTTTAATAGCGATCCGGGAAACCCGAGGCTAGAGGGACGGAGGAGCGGCGCTAGATCCAAGGGAGGACGGCGAGATCTGGATCTCTTCTTCTATTATCGAGAGGGGGTGGAACCTAGGGACTAGGGACTAGGGACCAGGAAGAGGAGAGGAATGGGTTAGGCGCAAGGCGTGGGTGGGGTCACAACACAACTCACGCGCCGCCTTTTATTCACAGAGAATGATAGATATATTGATATGGATGGATGACAGCTGGAGGTTGATAGGGTAACCGCATCCCCCGGTGGTTTTGGCGAGACGAATCGGAATTGTTAACGTGGGCATGGGAGTAGAGGATGGGATTTATAAGTTCGAGAGCAAACCAATGTAGAGTTGTAGACCATCGCCACTGTTTGTTTTCTTATACCGGTCACTATGACCAGAATAATTTCGGGTAAATTACGTTTTATTACCTCCAAGCTGTAAAATTAGGTAATCTCGTATCTTCAAGAATTTGATTCACTTCAATATGCCTTTAGCCTTCAAGTTTTGAAACAGCGCCCTTCAGTATCAAAATGTAAATGTAATTTATCGAATAATTTTAGTGCAGATGCATGCTTGTGTACAAATATTTTAGGAGAACATTGATTGTATAGATTAGCGTTCTCTGCGGTTTTTATTATTATTTCTCGGTCGACCATTCACAAGAGCAAGGCAATTTTATTAATGTGTCTGACTATCTAGAATGTAATATATCACATATTGCTAGGTATCAAGACTTTTCTACATTTGTAGTCAACTCTGTTGAGTCTTGAGTTCCACGCCTCGTGGGAATGGGATCCCTTTTAGTCTCAAGTACGCAAGTTCACGAGGAAAAAGCATCGAGTTTGATGCATCATTAACCTTTCTCCCCGTGAAGCGAGCCATTTCAAAGCCATCAACCCATGATGCACGGTGCAACTTCTCCATCGTTGGAGATCTGAAACCCGTTAGCAAGAAACCGGCCATGGAATTCACAATAACACTAATGAATTTTTTTAAAATCCGTTCGGTTGTCGTTGAGGAGTGAGCTGAAGTGGAGTGATTTTTTAAAAGTGACTTCACTAGAGTGACTTTTTTGGAGTTTTTGAGTTTTGGTGTTTAATTGATGTTTGAAGTGGAGATATGGTTACCCGATTATGAATAATTTCAGAGATTTTTAATAATTTAATATTTTATTTTAATATTAAATTATTAATATTTTATAATTAAATATTAAAATAATATTATTTTAGATTACGTATATCAATCATGAGTGACACGTGAGACTCACTTATATTAATATTTTATTATATTATGATATTATTAATATTATTTACCATTTCCTAACGAGCCACCTCAACGACTTCAAGTCAAAATCGCCCAGAGTCAAATTTAAAAATAAAAGTTAAATTTATCTTAGAGGTGAAGTGATTTAAAATGATTTCAATCTCATTTCAACACCACCAAATAACCGAAATGATTGGAGTCTCCACTTCAAGCCAACCAAACACGCTCTGACCACAAATAACTGCGTAAGTAGTATCCACTCTGAGCTGATTGTCGTCAAAGGATAGGGATCTTCTTGTTGTTAACTTAAGAGTAGCCTTCAAGGGTACAACGGATGGTGAAACAAACAGAGAGCTGAAGATCCGAAGATGTTTATTTGCCTTCCCTCTTTAAGTTATATTTCCTACACCGGTGTAAATGCTCTCCTGAATTACTAGATAGAACAACAAAACAATTTGCATGAGCACTACAATTCGTCTTTTAGATCTTCGCTGTCGCTCTTCTGACTCTCGGGTGCGGCAGCCACGTCCTCAGATTTTGTGGCCGAAGCAGGTTTTTGGAGTTTGAAAGGGATAGATGCGTGTTTCTTGATGAACTTGTAGAATGCTACAACCGTCCTATCTGTGTCGACAGTAATCTGTCCAAAATCAATGACAAAAGAGCATAAGAAAAATGGCACACTAAATGGATACATGGCTGCTCTTCACTGCAAAAATTGGTGATTTATACCCAAAGAAACATTTTCCTGTCACTACTTACCGGATCGAAACTTTTGTTTCCTGCTGGAAAGAAGAGCAGCGTTGGAAAGCCATCAGCCTGAAATATATGCGACAGAAATATATTTAGCCACTGACAAATTTACCTTCACAGTAAGTACAGCCACTCAAATCAGCTGGGCAACAAGGACATTTACTGGATGAAAACCAAGTCCATGAACCCTTTCCTTATAGGCCTCCTAACTATAGCGACAAAGTTGATTGACTAGGCCGCATAGACATTAGAACTCAATTGAAGCGGTGAGACTAATTGGAACAAATACTGCAATGAAGCAAGAATGTAGCAACTCAAAGCTTCAGCATTTGAGCTGGCCTTGTAATCTCAGAGGTCAAAGAAAAATATACATACAGATAATCAAACCTGAGCAAAAATATTTAGCTTCCACAGAACGATATTTAGTTCTCCTAACGCTGCTTTGGTTATCCTACCCTAACCAACTAGTGCTCTATTTGACTATGCTGAGAGTACCAAATAAGGAGAAGGCACACTTATATAAGAAACAGTACCTTAGCCCGAGGGTGCTCATTTGTGGTTCCATCCATCTTTGCAATAACAAGGGAATCGATGCCGCGGAGGTGCATGGCAAGCTTGTTGTAAATTGGCTCTAGTGCTTGGCAATGCCCACACCATGGTGCATAGAGCTGGTTGGTTCAAATCAATATTTAGTTACATGCATCATGCTGCCTTGCTGAGTACGTGACGAAATAAGTTTGAAAAGTCATCTACCTCAAGGAGAACGTCCGTGGATTCATCTAGAACTAGATCATCAAAATTATTCCCAACAACAACTTTTACATCTCCATCATTCTGTATCATGCATGACCAAAAAATTCTCTCGTTAGAGAAATAAAGGACAATAAAAACAAAATTGACAATTTGAGAAGACTGACTTCCTCTGGTACTGGGTCAGACTTGTAGAAAGGTTTAAGCTTGTCTTCCAAGAAGCCTTCAGCAAATGACTGAAAAAGAGAAAGAAGAGAGCATTGAGTACATGAGGGATGGTGAAAGAATTAAACAAAAATAGATACTATCTGAAACAAATTCACACATCTTTATTGTGCCAACTAACAAAAAGGACATCTTTCTCAGACGAACTTAAGCGGTATTCCAGTTCCATGCCTACATCCTAATGCGGAAGTAGGAGATGTTTGAAGCACAAAACAACTAAAATGGAAGACCAAGATTACAAAAGTTATTAAGACATATGCCTTGCCCAATTTGGAGGTCACCACTCTTATTCAGATCATTTTTTGCGAGTTTGGCTCTTTATATTTCTCCTTAGAAATTTCAGTTTCTTTCCTTTTCATTTGTTCCAGATCAATAACTTGACAACACAAGATAAGAGGTGTAAAGCCTGCAAGATGGAAAATGCATTGCGTAGGTCAAGATATTTCTTGTCTTTAGCTTCAGTTTATGGGCCTTTAGTTTGCAGGAGTTGCAAAGCATAGTTGTTCGTAGCCCTACTTAATAAGTATGTGCATATAGATGATCATCACCTATGTTCTATGTTCTTTTTTCACAGAACATATGAAGTTAAAGATTGACATGCATAACTAACATAATTCAAACTCAACTATATAGGGAAACGTTGGGTAAGTAATACCTTAACAGCCTCAAGTGTCACTTCACCATCCAGCATAAATTTTTTAGCATCATCATTTCCAGAGTATGCTAAAACCTGGAAAAGTTGTAAAGCAAAAATGCTGGGTAAGTGTTCCCTTTATCAATGACGCTTAATCCTCCTATTTTTAAAGGAGGAAAGAACTCAACAAAGTGTAAAGGAACAGATGTTACTTTAGGACCATCACCAGTCACCCCAAAGTAATCTGAAACTGGCTTGCCAATATCCTCATTATCCACCTCCACATAAACGAAGATAATCTGAAATAGACAAAAACGTATCATGAACTTAAAGATTGTTTGCAATACACGAACATAAAAAAGCCTCAAACAAGATTTCCGTTGTGATTTGAGCTTATCATATATACTACAAGTCAGATGTTTGTTTCAGGATTCATAAGAAATATATCCTCATCACCCATGACAAGCAACTATCTATGAGTAAATACACTGTTGTGGTTACGGCTAGCTATCAAACATAAGATGAGACCACAGAAATGATAGGTTTATTGGAGGCACAAAGGAGGAACCAGACCAAGCAACTTAGAAGATTGCAGAAAATAGTCTGTACTATGGCCAGCATACCATCGACGTAACTTAAAAAAGTCATAATCATCATAACCTATACAATTGAATTCTTGAATTCTTTGAAAATATTATCTGTTCTCACATTCTACAAGGACCCTAGGTGCAGAATCATCCGAAGTCATTCTGTGCATGTAACCAGACCTGCAATAGTTCATCTATCATTTCGATTTAAAGCACCCTAGCATAATTCAATCCAGACAAACTGGTTATAAAAGTATAAATTACAATAGAAGGCTTCTAGAAGACACCAATTCACGGAGTAAAGTTTTAATTTTCACAACTCAGTAGATCATCTACCAACATTGGGATGCGGAACAACATTGGAGGAAGAAAATACTACCTTTCCCTTAAAAGATTTTGCTGCCTCTTGAAAAATCGGTAGAACTTGCTCAGACCCTTTCGATGTAGCAAATAGCAAAAGCTGAGGACAGCAATGAAGGCATATAGTCAGAAATTAACTGATAGCATAGACTAGAATTTAGGGGTTTATAAATAGGGTAGTCAATGGAAATTGCCAAGATCTCTACCTGTTTCTTAATTGGATTGTCAAAAATAAGCGGGGCACTTTCCCTGGTAAAGTTGGTCACCAAAGGAAGCTTGTTGGCGAACACAAAATCAAGAATAGCAGATTTAGTAAACTGCCCATCTGGTGTACAATCAAGACAGTGTTTCAGAGTAATCCCATCAGTCTTTTCAAAATGGTAAGCACTTAAAACATCACGTCAGTGAACCAATGAACATACCAAAGTAAGACAATTTCTCAGCCTCCTTCTTGAGCAAAACCACCGAAGGACGTTGGGCTTTTGGGTCAATGTGGAATAGCTTTGCTACATCAGAACTGACAGTTTGATAGAAGTTCACATCATCGTCAAGTTTCGAAGCAGCAGCAAGCTCCTGACTCTCAGCACCCTGAATTTATTAAAGATATCTTATCAAGACTGAAAGGCACACTTCAACAAGCTATTACAGCAATACTAATCTACTCAAGGAGATGATAGCTACAACCTAGCCTGCTGGAGAAGGCTAAACAAACTTGAGTAAAAAAAAAAAACTATCTCTATAGGACTTATTTCATTAGAGGGTTGTGTTCCTTAAGCTGTGAGCTGCGATTAGCCTATCAATTGTCCACATGCAAGCAAGTTTGTTTTTAAGAAGTCATATCAGCAACACTTTGAAACTCTTAACATTTTTATTTATCACAGCTAACACACTTATCAAAAATGGAAACTGTGTATCCTAGTTATCGCATTGACATCTACATTCAAAATCTCCAACCACACATGGCCAGAACAAATAACTTAACTATACATTACAAAGATACAAGATATTTATGTAAGAATCCTCCAAATATTTAAGCATAGATTTATCAATATTAAATCATTCAAAGATGGGTTCCTTCATATGTTCTCCAATATAAAATATTGTCCCCTGGTTCAATGTGTTTCTCCAACAGAAAAAAAACATAATCTAGCTAATGGGATAATATCATAAGACAGGTTTTGATGCAAGGAGACCATAGTCTAGGTCACCAATGTCCATTGCCCTGAGATGTTGTGCTTTGAGAAGCTACTTAAAGTGAACAACAAATTACCACCAAAGAGTCCAAAAGTCCCAAAACAACTTTATTCTCAGCAGCCAATATTCGCTCTGCATCCTCAGTTGTTGTTATGTTGTATACTCCAGGTCCTATCTTCTTCTTGATCCAGGTCGCAATAGCATCCCTAGGGAAAAAGTTCACAAAGCAGTCGAAATTTAGGTATAGGAGAATTATAACTAAGTTTCATTTTTGAACTAGTATATGAAGACAAATTGATGTGTCAAATGGTTTTAGACATTTTTAAACAAGAACTTATCTCTCAATAACTACAAATCAGAATGCCAGAAATAATAACGCCACCAAACAACAATATTCCCTTCTGCAGGATTCATATTTCACAAGATCTTCAGATGATCTCAACCTACTTTGCTGAACAATTACTCAGGTAGGATAACTTCTAATCAAGCATGGTAATTCCAGGACGTTTCAATTATGCTATCAGAAAGTTACCAAAATTCTGCCAACCACACCAAAGTTGTACCGCTATAGTGGATAAACGACACCAACTTTTGCAAATCACATGACCTTAAATTTAGTAAATTATAAAACTTCAGATTCTTCAGTAAATCATGTGGTGTGTGAGGAGGGGGGGGGGGGGGGGGGGGGGGGGGGGGGTGCGATCTTAACCTTCCCCTCAGTGATAAAAGTGCACTCGCAGAATTGGAAAAAAAAACTGCAACCAATTAAACAAGAAAAAGGAAATCACTCAAGGCTTAGTGAAAAGAACCTGTAACAAGAAATATAAACAGCAAATAAGCAAGAAAGTAGGTAAATAACTCGAATGCTAATCCAGACTAAACAGCAAATAAACATGGAGTGAGTTCTAGAGAACTCGAATACCAAGAATAGCTTCCCCGAAGATCAAGAATGCTAATCCAGACTAAATCTTTAGAGAAAGGAGGTAAATAACTATAAAATGGAAACATTTTACGGCCTTACTAAGAATTGGCAGACGAAATTGAATCGGTTGGCAGATCAAGCGAGAGAAACACAAGGTCTAATGGCTAGATGTATCCTTACTGGGTTCTCCCTCCGGGGTACGGCCTATGAACCCCATCGACGAAGAAGAGGATGGTGGGGAATCCCTGGATTTCATACTTCTGTGCGAGCTCGTTCTCCTCGGTGGCATCAACCTTGGCTAGCGCGACATCCTCCCCATTGAGCTGGGTAGCCGCGGCGGCGTATTCCGGTGTCAAGGCCTGGCAGTGCCCGCACCAAGGCGCATAGAACTCCACCATCACGTGCCGGTTCTCCTTCAGGAACGCACTGAAGTTGCCGTCGGAAAGGACCACCACGTCCTTCTCATCCACCTCCGCCGCCGCGGGGGGCTCGTAGTGGTCCTCGCCGCCCTCGTATCCCTCCAGATCGGGGTTCTCCTCGTCGTACTCCGCGTCATTGTCGGAGTACTGAGAATCGGAGCCATGGAATTCGTGGCCGGTGGCGTCGGCGCCGTCTTCGTCCTCCCCCTCCTCGAGGAAGCTGAGGTCCTCCTCGTCGAGGTCAACGGCAGCGCCGCCCGTGGAGGCCGTGGCGTAGCCTTGGACGAGGAGGAGGGAGGCGATCGCGAGGGCGAAGAGGAGAGATCTGGACGCCATTGCCTCTCTAGCGTGGGTTTCTAGGGTTTCGTCTCTCTTGGATCGGGAGGGAGTGGGACTGAAGGGTTTATGTAACAACAGTAACGCACGGGGTCAAGAAGGAAGGCGACCACGCCATGTCATCCGGACACGTGGACGGATCTCATACGACACCTAAAGTAACGTTATGGTCTAGGAGGAGCTGATGATTGCCACGTGGTATTTGGACCATTCAGGCTCGAGACGTGGGAACTCGGGATTGTGGGTCATGAAGTTCGCCGACGGCGGCGTTCTGGGTGTCACGAGACCAACGCTGGACTGGGATGGAAAATTTGGCATTGGGATTTGTGTTGTTGGATCATTGGATCAATCGGACGGCTACAATGGGTGCTGCTCGCATGGTGTGGCATCCCGAAGCAGGCAAGCAAGTAGGGGGAGGGGGGTGGGGGGGGCGGGGGGCGGGGATACGCTCTTTTAATTTAGTGCGGAAATCTAGTAGTAACTAACTTGTAACGGCTACCAGGAGATCGAATTAGTAAGGAATCTTAGATCTGTGATCTTTTTAATGGTGTTAATCATGGAAAATAAGTCCTATATATAAAATGAATGAAAAAGATTGTCTGAAGTGATATGTAATAATTAATGTAAAAAATTACTCCCATTTCGAACGAATGCTAGCTAGTTCACTAACCATGGTGAGTAGGAGCTGAGAGTAGCATTATAGATAATGTACGTCAACTGTTCTGTTAAGTTGACTTCTCCTGATAAACTCTAGCTGGCCGGTTGCTTCACAACCACTTAATTTGGAGCATGCGATTGCGATGTAGTAGATCAGAATGGCTAGCGTACGTAATGGTATGTCTACCTTCCAATATATATATATATATGGTACGTACGTATCTCCATAAGAAGGAAGTCTATTCTATCTTCAACTGCGCGCTTATTTCGTTCATCATTTACTTAAGCAATTAAACTAGAGCTTAAGCAAACTAAAGTAGACATTATAAATGAGAGTGTGTCAACTTTAGCAAGGTAGGCAATGGGTGGGAGGAAGAGCCAGTCAGAGGACGACTACTGCGCTAACAGCGGGAAACAAAGAGGCTTCTCAAAGCTCTTCTTCGATGCCAAGCTCGCAGGTATCGTGGCTGAGAGAGATCACCACATGAGATCGAAAAGAAGAATGAAGCCCGGCCTCTCATGAGATCCATGGGTATCTTCTTTCAAGTACCTCACTTCAAACAAGGGGCTGGCACACAAGAACATCACATTATTGACCATCCGGGCCGGCGCTTTAGTTAATAGACTACCAGGCCGGGCTGAAACAGACAGAGAGCTCCAGATAGGAAGGCCGGCCCGTGAAATAGCCAGCTACTACTACACTAGGACGATATGGCACAGCACTGGCCGGGTAAGGTTTTAAACTATTTCATTGGTTAAAATTGAACGAACATTGATAAGACTCGCCTGCATTAAATGGCAGGGCTCTTTCCAAAGTATCAACAGAAAGGGGTCATGAAATTAAAGGCGAAACACACTTGTTCATTTCTTGCAGGAGTGTGCAGAGATGCCAAGAAATGCAATACTTGCAAGGTAACACAGAGTTCTTCAATCCAAACACCTAACATAGTTCTCTTGGCCAACATATATGACCATGAACTTTTCTAATTCATAAATAAGCACATCCAAATCGATTGCTAGAGCATCCAAAGACATGAAGAGATTGTCACATATGTCTCAGCTAATCTGGATGACAGAACGTTCCACAACCTTTTCTATAGTCAGCAAATTGGTGGAGCTATCAAGAGTATATAGCCTCGCAGTAGAAGCCATCATCATCATCTCTCATCGATGGAGGGCTCTTGTTTATTATCAACAGGCCTTCTCGTGACTACGCTGTTATTAGCTCTAGGACACATAAATATAACGGTCCTATAGACGATCATTAAATTGGCCTCTGTTTTCATAGGATTAGCCCCTTTGATAGGGCCGGCCGGGTACAAGATTATTCAATACATAAAGTTGGGAAAGAAGAAGAGGGCAGCGTGACACGCTTTTAACATAGCTTTTAACATAGCTTGGGATGCATTCATTCACTCCTGCATGCGTTTGCTCCCTAGCAATAATGCCACAAGGATAAAAAGCAGGGGTGGGAGCCTCTTCATCCATCAGCCTCTGTTCCTAGCACGCCATTTTCCTTTGCTGATTTAAGAAGCAACACCCCATTGCTATGTATCATCGACAGATGTATTCTTCTTATCAAGATGCTGTCATCACCCAGAAAGTACGATCTTGTTAAATCAGCCCATATATTCAAGTTTAAGCCAATGTCAAGCAGTGAAAATAAATATTTATTTTATAGGATTAAGATCATAATTCATCATGAAAACATGCTAACATTACATGATATCCTACAAATATGACAATATCATATTTCCCCTAATTACAATCTCAAGTGTCATCTCAAAGATACTCTTGCATCCGAATTTATCTCAAATGCTTTCTATAATTAAGAACAACATGTATCATGATTTGCCCAGCATTTCCCAACCGGGACATCATTGATATGTTCAACTCTGCAACTATATTTGATCCCCACCATAACACACATATATTCTACGCCAAGCAAAGCAGTACCCCCCCGCTCCCTCCTGCCTCCTCGTGGATATATATATATAAATCTCTCCACAATGTTTTCACCAACCATCGATCCTTCAACCCTCCCTCTTCACAATCAAAGATAGGAAGGGCTAATGGCATCTCCACACTCTTCCTCCTTGGCCTTCCTATCTTCCGTCCTCTTCTTTTCACTCACTCACGCACATGAGCAGTTGAGAGGACCTCATGGCTTCGCTTTCGAGAACCCCATGGCGTTCCCTCCATCGGCCTATGAGTTCTTCCACCCGGCTCACACTCCATCGACCATTGACGCCACCCAGGCTCCCTTGCCCTTCTTATCATTTCCGGCGTCGGCATCGTCAAAGGCGAAAGCCGACAGGGTCGACATCGAGGGCGTATGGCCGACTTCTCCAGGCAGCAGAGGTGGCGATGCTGGCAGGGTGGCCGCAATCGTGTTTGGAGTTCTCTTAGCCATGGTAGCGGCAGCAGGAGCTTCCTACGTGGTGATCAAACGCCGGGCAAATAGCAAGAGAGCCAAGACCATCATCCAGCCTGATGCTTGAGCTTATTATTATCATAACTCGATCTTATTAAGCTTGTTGTATTCGTACGTTCCTCTGATCATAGCTAGAGCTGCAAGTTTGCTTGTCTCCTACTAATCTAAGCTAAAATAGTGGCAAGTTGCTGCTTTGTGTGATGGTTTTCAGTGAATGTATAATCAAAAGAGTTGCTAGTCGTTGCACATAGTTTGACTTCGATTGGGCCTGGACTTGCTTGCTGTAGCCAGACCAGACAAACAAAGCTCAATCACCCTTCTAAGCGAGCTTCATTATTTATGTTAGGCTTCGGCTTTTTTTTTTTTTTTTTTTTTTTTTTTTTTTTTTGCATATTTAAGCCCGAAAGCTGGTATGTCAGGCTTTGGCTTTGGCTTTGGTTTTGGTTTTGGTTACTAAATTTAATTCAGCTCGCAGGCCCGCGATCTTAACTTACAAGTAATTTGAGCTAACTCAGCACGTCAACTGCTATTTAGTATTTACCTTGACCAATCAACAGTCAACACCAAGCAATTAGGTAGGATTGGGATTTGATCAAGGCATTCTAAATCGTGACCATTTTGAAGCTAAAATCCATGGATCGATTACTTCACTTTATTTTAAGAGATAATTATGCGATATTTTTCTCTTTGCATAACCTTAAATACAGTGAAAAGTTGGTCTTTTCCCCCACTAAAATAAGTATGCAAGCCTGGGAAGATATTTTTTCGATCGACTTCAAATAGCAATAATAATAATAACCGACAGCTTTGTAAAGAGATATAAAGAAAAAATCCACCATTAGCTCAACTCATCTCATCTCATCTTGGTAACCAATTGCAACAAGGGTTGTTCAAATGCATCTTTGGCCGTCGTTGAGGATCCGAGACACCTTCACGCACTCGTATCTCAGCAACCTCGAATGGAACTTCCATCGAATGAAGCAGAGAGAGGCAGCCGCCAAGAGGAAGAGGAGGAAGCAGCAGGGCAGCAGTGCCAGCGAGCAGAGCCAAGATGAGCCACTTCTTGGCTCTCGAGAAAAGGATGAGTCCGACCACCCTGAAGGATCAGGATCGATCTTTGTCTTCTGCGAACACCTCCTCCTCCTCACCTGCTGCTGCTGCTGCTGCTGCGGTAACCCTTTTACCCCTTTTCGGTTCTTGTTGCCATATATCTATTTGTTGTTGTTTTTTTTTTATAGTTCTTGAGGTTGATTTGTTGCAATTGCTGGGGTATTATACGCCATCTTTACTTTCTCTATGGTTATTGGTGATTGAAGTTGGGGGTGTTGGAATTAGTTCGATTGAAATGCCCTGTGAGAATTAACCTGTGAAGAAAATAAACCCCCTAAAATAACCTAAACTTGCTTCTATGACAACAGTGATACCACTCAACACATAGGCAATGTTGTCAAGTGATAAGCTTCTAACATACAAAGTATCAAACAATTGGAAGGCAGATTAGCAAGGTAGTGCAATCACAAAGTAACAAGAAAGAGGGAGACGAGATTAAACACAATCACTAACATAAAAGGTTTTTTAACGTGGAAAAACCCAACTGGGAAAAAACCACGGGTCCTCTATCGGAGACCACCCAAACCAAGCATTAGATCTTCATCTTCACAGTTGTACAGCTAACACCTTTCCAAGATGACTCTTCATCAACTAGGTTGTTAGCGACTGAGCTCGACTCCTCGACTCACTGTCAACTAAGACAAAATACAAAAGCTTGGTCTTCAACTCTACTCAAAGTTGAGATAGATAGAGGACCCCTCCTCTCTTCTTGAAGCTCCTTGGAATCCACCAAGGATGAAGGATTCCACCTTCGATTTGACTTGGACTCCTCCAAGTAACTGAAGAACTCCTTCTTCAGATAACACCCCTTGAAAGCTTCAAGGGTGAAGAACTCTCTCTTAGATAGAATGGCAGACACCCCTTGAAAGCTTCAAGGGTGAAGAACTCTCTCTTAGATAGAATGGCAGCTCTGAGGAAGCTAGGATTTCAGCTCACTTTGATCAAGTTGCTCCTCAGTTTCTTTGGACCGGAGTTCTTGCATCACAGCTTTAGTCTTCCTCTATATATAAGCCTGTTGCCAATCTTGAACAACCTGCTACTCCATTGCTTCCTAGCTGCTTTTCCAGTTTTTCATTTCTTCTCACTTCACACACAGCTGGTCTCGATTTTAAACCCATACAAAACTGCAGAACCTCCTTCCATGTTAAGCTTCTATACTGTGAAGTCAAGGCCCAAAAGCACTCAGTTCTTTTGTTCTCAATCTTCACAGCTATCTTCTGAGCATTTCCTATTTCAGCTTAACTTGGCTTTTGAGCATGCTAAAAAACAGAGCCCTCTTCTATGTAAACTTCCATCTGTAGCATCTGTCCATCTTTGCTACAGATGCTTTCAGATGCAGATTACTTCTTCTAGCTGAACATTGATCCATGAGCTTAGAAAAAAAAATGGTTGCAGTGTTTGATTTCTGCTCATGTCTGATCTTTGCTTCCAGTCAACTATGGTGGTTTCTTTAGAACTGCTGGTCCTCTAGCTGCCTCATTCTGACTTCAAGCATTTAGCAAATTTCTGCAATCTTGACTGCTGGACATCTCGCTGCTTATGCACACTTTGGCTATTGCTATTACAATGAATGTGTCCTAGTTACACACTAATGCACTAATCAAGTTTTGATCACAAATAGTCAATTACAAACTTACAACCTGCTTGCTGTCATAGTGGGTCATCGCATTTTCTAAGGGGAAAAGTGAAGACTTTATTTGCACTCTTGATCTTCTAGTGGATGGGAGTAATTTGGGTAAACAAGATTTATTCCTCTGTATTTTGGGGGGCCAATTGTTATATGCTCAGTAGAGCCTTGTCCGCAGGAATAGTACTTCTTTGGATATAAGGTATCTGCTTGTGGATAACAAGATTAGAGAATTGGGCCATGCATTAACCCCAAGGTGAGTGTGGAGAGATATGTTAGTAGCATCTAAGAGGATGATTATGTAGGACAGGCTAGAATTGCATAATAAACCAGATTAAGTTTGATCTCAGCATGTAAGTGGTCATCACATCTAACTGATAGTTTCAATTGAGCGATTTTTGGACCGCTGCATTCAATGGTTGTTATGAGAAGTCCATTTTCATGTTGTTGATTGATCTGTCAGACCTTCAACAAAAAAAAAATCTTAGTTCTGATGAGAATTGGGTTGCAGCTAGCAAGAATTTTGAGTTCAATTAGCAGCTTAGTTCCCTAGTTTATCTAGAATTTTATGAGATCGAACCTATTAATATCTGAACTTCTGCATGTGTATTCCACAGCATCATTTCTTTGCATTAATCAAACCTTTTGTTCTTAGACTTCAAAGAAGCAAGGAACTTTGATTCCTGGTCATGCTATTTGTGAGTATTACGCCATAGCTAACCTTCTACGGCCTTTTAAGTCCATCGATGCAACTGATATCTTCATATAATAGGTGATATGAAAAAAATTCTGAACTACTGTATTCAGTCATGACTCACAAGTGTGTCTACTGATATCTTTACTTTTACATTCTCTTGCCTATTGCATTGGATCCAGAACTATCTACCTTCGAAATAATGTATTTTCTAAGCTGGATGATCCTGCTAACAGACTTGTTCGATCAGAGTCATTTGAGCTCCATTTCTTTGAAACATGAAAAGATATGACTCATCTTTCTTTCCTGATGATCAGTTAATGTTTTTTGTTTTATCAGCATGTTATGATGAGGAAGATCACTAAGCAATTGTGTATGAAGAGCCTCTTCTGATGGGAAACAAGATGGCTTGGCACAATGGAAGGCTCGGTTGTCTCCTGTGATGTTGTATCATCTAATTTTTTTCCCTTAGTTGCAAATGGATGTGACTTCGTAAATAGGCAAAAGATTTGGCATATGATGGCAAAATTGTTGGAGCTTTAATTCATGACAAATAGATAGCACTAATTGCTTTCAAAATAGACTGAGAGATTACTGGTGATGTATATGAGTGTTGCCATTTCAGCAATCTCTGTATTAAAATGTTTGTGTAAGGCGTGCTGAAGCTGCCATTGTCATTCAACTTGTTTTGGCTTTCCTTATGATTCTGCCATACGCATGGAATTGGCATAGGCAAACTCCCAGTTGTGCAGCTAAGTTTTAGCACTCAGATTCTTTGGAACATCAACAATTCTTGCTCTTCTTTTTTGAGTCTAGGATCTGATTCTAGAATCGGATTTTGGCACCTTGATAACTCTTTATGCCCTGTAAAACTGGCAATATTTTTTTGAAGGCTAGAGTTGCTCATACGGTTGCTGGGAGCAGTTGGATCATGCTTTGCCTGTGATGAGTTATTGGCTCACCTTAGAAATGAATTAGATAACTTGAACCCTCAGTGCATTACTGGTTGAATATAAATCCACCATATATATAAAGAACGAAGACGATCCAAAGTTTAGCTGGTTCAGACCTTTGATAGAAATATTCTAGATTACACAATTGAATCTAGCAGAAACTTCTGTTTTTTGTATGGTAGGAGGCACTAGTCTCAGTTGGTACATAGGAATCACAATCGCAAATGTAGGCAGAAATTGCATGCTACCACCCACGCGAGCTCAGGTATGCAACCACAGAGCCAAGTGTCCCATCCACTGCTTTGTTCCACATATGTGCCAAATCAGGAGATTTACTGTCCAGAATGTACTGCTTTGTCTGCAGGAAACCAGACACAAGACTTAGGAACGTCTAAATGAATAGTAATAGATGAGTAAAAGTTAAATAGCCACTGAACCTATGCCATTGCATACCATCTAGCAGGGGTATTATAATAGGGGCACAAAGTTTTAATGCCAGCTAATCAGCTTGCCTCGAGGAAAAAGGCCAACAGAGCCCGCGAGGGCGATTGTGGATGATGCAACATAGATATGGTTTAATAGATTAATCACGATCAAAGTAAAATACAGCAATAAGCAAGATGATTTTTCCAGATTCTCTCTTAGCCATAAGCAGCATAGATATATACAAGATTTGATCTCTTGCACATTTAATAGATTCCTTTAATTACCATAAGAAGATTTCATCTATTTTACTATTTTGCCATATTTCAAGAACAAACAAGACCCTGATGAGACATCATGTATGAATCCCTTCCATGTACTCTTTACAGAGAGGATGATTGTCGTAACTTTCTTTTATCCGTCCTAATGTGTGATGTTTTGCTGCGCAGTTTCTTCCTCCTATCTGGCCTACTAAAATCGAGGGGAAGATCTGAGAGCCTTCTCATTGGAGAAGCTCCTCTTTTGCATCAGGACTTTTTGAATTTCAAACAAAAGATTTCAAAAACTAGAGGGACAAAGTCATAGCTAGCAAATGCGTATTCAAGAAAATAACCAGCTGTAGCAATGAGCGCAAACCTCTAGATGAAACCCCAATCTTTGCCTTAAGAGACAAGGGGTCAAATGTTAAGGATAATTGCCAAACACACAATTAATCTCCGACCTTGTCTGAGTTCCAAGGGCAGGAAAGGAATCCTATGAAGATTGCTAGACTCCTTGGAGTTCAAACATTCAGTTAAAACAGGACACTTAACCTAATCAGAGATAAACCGGATCTCCACAGCACCATGAGTTATATGCCCCAGAAAAAAGTGAAACTCTAGAGCTTGAAAAGCTATAACAAACACAAATTTCTCCATAATTTACGCTTAATAAATGCTAAAGCAGGACCCTTAACCTAATCTGAGACAAACCAAAACACCACAGCACCATGGGATATATGTCCTAGAAAAATGAGAGACTCTACAGCTTCAAAACCTACAAAAAATGCAAATTTTCTCCACGATTTAAGCTTAATCCTCTGCATAGTCAATAAGAGTGGCCACCC
Organism: Narthecium ossifragum; assembly: GCA_963920575.1. Taxonomy (NCBI): domain Eukaryota; kingdom Viridiplantae; phylum Streptophyta; class Magnoliopsida; order Dioscoreales; family Nartheciaceae; genus Narthecium; species Narthecium ossifragum. The sequence continues at coordinate 39,055,555 of OY986963.1, read as the reverse complement.
CTAGAAAACAAATGGGAGTAACTTTCAGCAAAATCTGTAAAAGCATAAGCTTAAAGCAGTCCCAACTCTAGTTTAAGCAAGCAGTAATAACGTACACAATGATTATTTGTGGCTAGAATTCAGTTATCTAGCCACAGATTATTCCAAGTGCTAAAGGTACGCCTAGTATATGTCAGCTTTGCCTTGGCCTTAACAAAAAGACTATCCTCTGAAGAGCCATATTACCTCTCATGGTAGTAAACCGATAAATGCGACTAGAAGTTTTTCCGTCCGTCCTAGCCCCCACCCCGACGTTCCCTACCTCATAACTAATCCTGACATGATTATGACATTGATTCTAAAATGTTATCATTCTTCGATTTGTTACTTGAGCAGGTGATCAAGCTGGCGAACCTTGGAAATGAAAGGATGTTGTCAAAGTAACAAACACCAAATGCTCTCATAACAAATCTGACGAAGTCTACTCTATCATTTTTTTCAGGAAATCAGATTACACATATGAGATAACAGGGAACAAGATTTGTCTTTGCTTGGCAAGATAATTGATTTCAAGACCTATTATAAATGTATCATTTTGCGTTCCAGAGCCATCTCAACTCCTAAGGAATGCTATTACCTCTTAATAAAGAAGCACATACATAATCCTCAAATTAGCCCTACCTCGTATATATTCTTCTGCTCGGGCCCAACTTTTTCTGAGATTGATCTGTAAATGGCCCTGCGTTGCTCAGACACGATGGCAGCCACGAAGACAGCCCCTAACGTCGCACCAAGAATCCGTTCCTGCATTACAAACCATCACCATCCATACTAAATGGGGATAAACCAGAGCTTGGGAACCCCTATACTCCATTATCGCAACACAAGCAGTGCAAAATTGCGTCTTTCAAGGGAAAACGTAAAGATTGGAACGGCGAGGGTTCGGATTGGTGGGCACCTGAGTAAGGATGCTGATCATGGCTGCCGATCGATGATGCTCGCCGACCCTCTCTCGTCTCCGGGGTTCCCACCAAATCAGCGACACCAGACCAGGGTGCTCCTCGGTCTACTTTCGGGGGTTAAAGCTAGGCCGGCCCATATAAAACGTCAGGGGGTCATCGCCCAGCCTGGTCCCTTTTTCTCGTCTACGGCCCATTTCCATTTCTAAGAAATTAGGCCCACATATCCGATGCTTATTAATCTTAGATCGATATCAGCCGTTCGATTGGAATGGGTCCCCCCCTCCCTCCTATAGAAAGTTGGGCTCTTCCAACGGGCGGATAACTAATGGAAATTTGACAATCCACTCCAGTTCCGCGCGCTCCAAGAGACCAGGTCCACGTTCCATCCAGACCCCTAGCTCTCTCGGATCCCTAGCTCTCTCTCTCTCTCCATCTCTCAAAATCTCTGCACATATCCATGCATAATCGAGTGTTTTTTATGAGCATCCCCACCCATTGTTCAGTTCCACCAATTAAAAATCCTACCATTCTACTGCCTTTAACGCGAGTTCTAGTGGCTTTTCTTGCATTCTTGCTTTTTTTAGAAGGTCTTACTCTACCGCGTTTAAGGGTCGTGTTTCTTTGATGCGGCGTTCATGTTAATTTTATCTTGTCTTCCTACCTATATATATATATATATATGGACTTTTTGTTAAGACTTTGATGACTGATGATTGCTTGGCAACAACAATACTACCACTTTTTTTGAGTTGATACTCTCTCTTATCTGTTTGCAAACAAACTGAATATAGATAGATATATGAGTACATATATCGAAAATTAAGGAAATGGATAAGCTGTTGGACGGCCTAGACTGCAGACTGATGAGGGTGTCGGGCATGGTAGCCGACTCGATCATGATGGGCATCGTCAACTCCGCCATGGAAGTCGCCTACGAGAAGAGCTGCTCCTCCAAGGAGGGAGATTTGGAGCGCTTGAACGACAAGTCCCGGTTCTGTGAGCTCGCGGTGATGCAGCTGGACTGGTGTTTGAAGCTGTTGGAGGATGAGGTGGACAGCTACAATGTTGTTGAGAGTGCCCAGGATCGAGAGAAGCTGCTCTCTGATCTGGAGGAGACCAGGAACCGGATTCAGTGTCGGCTCGAGGAAACGGAGCTCGCCATAGCCGACAAGGATCAGGAGATTAGCTCTTTGCATGCAGAACTACAGTTTGAGAGAATGACGAGCAAGGGAGTCGATGCACGTCTCCCAATTATTAGCAACACGATGAATGCTGAGAAGAAGATTAATGGAGATCATGACCTGTCTGAGTTAAAGGACAACTTTGATCAAGAAATGTACAAAATTCAAGCTAAATTGGACGATGGGAAACAGAGTCTGATGGATCTTATGGAGAAGCTACATGTATTTTCATTGACAATGGTAAAATTCGGGCAGGATTTTTGTTCTGAGGAAGAAAAGGAGATCGATAGTAGTCGGAAAGAAGAACAAATGGATCGCAGACAACAGACACACCACGAGAGAAGTAAGTTTGAAGCCCTTAATTTCCAGTTGATGGAGCAGCTCAAATCTGAAATTGAGGAGATTGCTAGTCATACTGATGGTGTCAACAGAGTTCTCAACTCTGCTTCTGAAATGATGGAGAATTTTGTTTCCTTGTTCAGAGGTGCTCTAGATGAGCAGCAGTGGAAGTGGAATATCCAGAAAGGAATGCATGACACTATCATTCAGAGCTCCATGAGGGATGTCCAGAGAAATTTCAACAAGGAACCTGAGGCAGGGGGAGAAAATTCTGATCCTTTTTTCGTAGACAAGAAGTGGTCTGCTCTAATGGATGACATTACTAGTTTGCACGAGGATTTGGTAATGTTAGCCACCAAAATGGACGTGAAAGAGAAAACAACCAGTGCCACAGAATTGAGGATGCGCTATCCTTCTTCAATGAGAGGTACCCAGAGAATTGAAGAAAAATCTGAAAAGGGAAATGCTCTTAGCGTCGCGGATTCGCGTTCAGATTCAAGAATAGCTGGTGAAGGCAAGTGTGCACAAGAAAGCCACAAGGCCTTTGTTTCTGATGTTCTTGGTAAACCAGAAAATACAGAATACTTATCGAAGGAAAGTGAATATGGACATTCTGTTGCTGAGAGGATAAAGAATCACGAGTCTATCATAAGAAAGAAGAGCGAGGAAATAAGCTGGCTAAAAGGAGAGCTTTCCAGAGAAAAGGCTTCAACCTTAAGAGACGATGTGGATCTTGATTCTACAAAGAAAATGATTGCGAAGATCATCTTGCAACTGGAGAGTATCAAAAAAGAAAATAAAGAGTTGGTTGCGGTTTCTGATTACTATGGAGGGGCTCATGGAAGAGATGAGAATTTTCAACTAAATGATTTAGCACAACTTCCAGTGGAGAAAGAAATGAAGGTCCTGCAAACATCTGGATGGAACCCTGAGAACTTAGGTAAAAGGTCATGTTGTCACTTGATAGATTCTGAGCTCTGTAAGGATACAAGACAGTTGAAACAAGAAAAGGTAGATTTGGATATGAAGGCTATGATATTGGAAGAAACTTATGCAATTCTCTTCAAAGGACTAGTTAAAAGGATGCATGTAGAATCCTTTGATTATGATATAGAGACAATAATAAGGGAGGATATATGGAGGACTGTTCTTGGTGATACCATCAAGGTTTGGAATGATGATAGACAGACCTATGGCATCGAGAAACTTCTTATGAATGAAATACAGCATTTTGTTTTCGGTGAGTTAGTAAAAAATCTCAAAGAATATGCAAATTTGTTTTTCGAGAATTGCCAACAATGGGTTCTTCAGTCCGGCGACAACCCGTTTGATAAGCAAAAAGCTAGCGGAAGGATAGACATAATGCAAGAAGTGGACTTCCCATCAAACAGAGCTAAAGTGCAGGGAGATTCATTTGCTAATGTAGATAAACCACATATCTCTCTTGATGCTGTTAGCTCTGAAAACAAAGATCTTAGGTATAACCAACATGGCCAGAAGACGGTGGAGAATGAAGACACTCATGAATTAGTGGAGGAAAAGTTTAAAACATCTCTTAAGACGAGAGGTTTTAGTATGATGGAACCAAGGGGAGATATGTCAAGTCCTGACTTCCCTGGTCATGATAGGGATAACATTCAGGATCATGTTGCTTCAACAATTGACAGAAAAATAGAGAATGGGGAGCAGTGGCAGCCGAATATCTATGAGGAAGCACAACTTCATGAGTTTAATTTGTTTTTGAAGCCTTTCACCAAGTTTTCACGAGCTCTCACAGATTTTCAGCACATGGCATATGAAAAAATAGGAGCTGACATTTCAAGGTAGAGATGAGGCCACTAACTATTCTAGTCCATTTCATGTCCCTGCCAATCTATAAACTCAAGAGTATGAGCTGACAATTTCACATTCTTAGTAACACGCATTATTTATTGCGACTTCTTGATACTAATTTCTGTCGTGTTTCATTCACACCAAAAATCACTTAAGAAGAGATTTAGAGTTTGCATCTTACAGACGTTGTGGTGAATTAATGTTTTAAATTCATTCACTAATTTGTAGAACATTTGATCAGAAGATTTTATTGTGCAGGTTGGAAGAGTTGAACAATAACTTCAATCCTCTTCTTGAGCATATAGGCTCAACAAAGAAAAATGAATTGCTCTATAGGAAGGCTTTTACAAGGCGATGCTATGACCTACAGACAGCTGAAGTTGAGGTCAGAATGACGCATACTCTGGATGTTATTCTGCTTCAAGAATAGTGGAGTTATCAGAAAAGCACTTTTCCTTTTGATGCCTTAGAGGTGTCAGGATCAGCAGCTAGTCAGCGTATGTTATTAGATTGGGGAAGTGGTGATCCATTTGTCCTCACCCTTCTCTGGATGCTATTCAGCTTTGTCTAACAGATGATGTGACCGTCAAAGTATTGTTGTTTAAGTTAACCCCAAATACATTCTTCCATGAGAAAAGTGACTAGCTACATCCTGGACTTCTATCTACACATTTCTTTTGAATTGGAGGTGAAATCGAAACTCTTAGGCCATTAGATAGCAAAGTTACCACATGCTTGACCGCCTGCTTCGGGAAATATTCAAGAAAAGATCATCATGATATCCTTGAGTTGTTTTGCTCAAGCAACATCTAGGTCATCCAGTGAATTCTATGGGCGCTCATGGATGGGAATTCTATGGGCGCTCATGGATGGGATTACTGTTTGACATTCTAGAACCTTTAGCTGATGAATAAGGCCCTCTTCTAAGCAAGAGACTGCAAAAGTATGAGATGTCTTAGAAAGAGACTCAATTTGCATGTTTTGCCATATACGGACTGAATAAACTTAGGCAAATATGGTATGTTGTCTTCTTTATTTGAAGAAGATTTCAGGTTTCTATAATTAGGCATATCTGGTACTCCTGACCAAAAAGGTGCCGCCTTTTTTTTTTGTTCCAAACACAGGTTGATTTGCTTGGGGATGAAGTAGATTTATTACGTGGCCTTCTTGACAAGATATACATGACACTGAATCACTATTCACCAGTTCTGCAACATTATTTTGGGGTAAGATTCATTTTTTTCTGACCGATTACTCTTTTAAAGTTCTAGTTTTCCTATATCATGAGAAATGAGGATAATGAGAAGGAAATTAAAGAAGAAATTGTATTCACTGGAATTCCTCAGGAAAGTTGCTTATGAAGCTGCTTGTTTTATGCTCCCATGTAATTTAAGTTGCTTATGAAATTGGTTCGTTTCTCTCTGTGCTTTTGACATCTACTCTACCATTATACAATGCAACCCTTGAAACTTGTGTAAGAGCATTTTATAGTCTAAAATCTTGTGACCTAATGAAGAGCTAATCATTCTCTAGCTTTATGAGGGCTCTATGTTGATCTTTATAGGTTGAGGATTTGAGCACTAGTGCAGCCAAGGCCGACACTATATTACAATTTGGTAATAAATTAGGAAAGATTGTAGGCCAATTCAAATGAGCATCAGCATTGCATTATGAAGATAGGGACTTGGTGTAGTTGTTAGATAACAACAGTCTGCGATAAAGTTTCAGACGACGACGATGAAATAAATGCTTCCATCATTCCAGAAATGTGAATTAGCATTCTGTTTATCTCAATAAAGGGCTTCTGTAAATGCCCTTCCACATTGCAAGAATGTGCAAACAAATTGAGGCAACTAGTTTCTTTTTTGTTTTGATAAAAGAGGCAACTAGCTATATGGTTCTGCACAAATGAAGTAAATGACAAGTATATGAGTCCTATACATGTCCTGAATCAAGAATGGCATTCTTCAAAGATGTTTCACTTGAGACCTTCACCAACCAGCTGATCATGATGAACAATTTCTCCTTTTCTCCAGGCACTGTCTTAATTAAAGATTCTTATAGACCACAGCTTCCATTTGCATATGAAGTAATATACAGTTTCAAACTCTGCATAGCCAGTTTGCTTTGTGTTTACTCTAGTTATGATTTGAAACTTCTTTTCATGCTTTCATATACTGACATAGAAGGAAATCAGAAATCAATCTAGCTAGTTAGAGCACAATGATTATAATGGTCCATGCGGATAACACAGATAGTACTCTCTATGCTTTCAGATCATGGACTTACTAAGACTGATTCGATGTGAATTATCTCATGAAGCGTGTAGTACATCGAAGCAGTGAGAATTGAATTCTCTTTCTTCTTCTTTAAAGCTGATCACCCCTGCTCTTCTTTGCCACTCTTTCTTTTAATGATTGTGGTATTTGGCAAAGGCCAAGTAATTAATGGCGTAGTGGTTGTAATTAGATTGTTCTTGGGTTCTATTATAATGGGCAATTATGGCCAACTATACTATCCAAATAAGATGGTCCACACCGTTTTAAATGGATCTTCGTCTTTTTCTTCGTTTCTAATAGATAGATCAGCGAGAAACCGAAAAGGTTAAGGGGAAATATGTCATCTTAAACTGCTTTTTTCCTTCCTCATCACATTTTCTATATATATATATATATATACCTTATAAGATCACGTGACAGTTTTGACTCATTGTCTAAGTCATAAAATTATACACACATAGCATAAGATTGTACCTAAATAAAGAAAAAGAGAGGATAGTGGGTTGACGTGGCGTAAGTTATTATAGAGATAGAGGGAGAGGAGAGAAAGAGAGAGCGGGGGTGAGCAGTTAGCCGTGCCACAGGCCCACCACCTAGATAATATAATATCAGTTTTTATAATGTGGCATATGAGTCATAAAACTATGCACGTATAACATGCACATGTGGCATAGGATTGTAACCAAATGAATAGAGAGATAAGATAGTGTGGGTGGCACATGTGCCCATTTTTTATGTGGCGCACACGTGATGTAAGGTTGATTATGAGAAAGAGGAGAGAGAGAGAAGGGGTGGGTAGCTAGCCGTGCCACATGGCACGGGGGTCAGGTCCATCTATACAATATATATACAATGTGAGCATCGTGCCACCTGACACGGGTAACCACTCACCTCCACTACCCCTTAACCACCCACCCTCACTGTCCTCTCTCTCCTCCTCTGCATATGACTCAGCTGCCACATGTCCCCCCTCTCCTCTTCTCTCTATGAGTTAGTTGTCACGTGTGAGAAAATAGATGAGTCAGATTGTGACTCATAAAAGGTGATATGATAAGATAGACTAGGTGGGCCCCGTGCCATGCCAGGTGGTATGGGTAACCACTCACCCCCACTAACTACCCAGCCTCACTGCCCTCTCTCTCCTCCCATCCATATGAGTTAGCTGCCATGCCCCCCCTCCTCATTCTCTCTCTATAAGTCAGTTGTCATGTGTGAGAAAATAGATGAATCAGATTATGACTCATAAAATATGATATTATTTAATATATATCATCATTATATGGGGCTATGGTTATAAGTGAAACTTTTGTTGTCCTACGTGGCGGGAGAATGTTATAGGTGGAGTCTATGTGGCGTCTATGTGGTATGATAATCCTAAGTTGAGGGGGTTTAGTGGGAGGGAGTTATTGGGGTGGGGTTGGTGGTTACCTTGCCATGTGGCAGGGGCACAACTAATATATATCTACCTTATAAAGAGCAAAAACGGTTACAATCGTTTACCTCCTATTAGTTTATTTACATATATATTTTCTTAAGTTAATTTTGTATATTTTTATCATCTTTTCTAAGTTAGTTTTAAATATACATTCTTATAATCATAAGTCAGGAGATTAGTTTTAAATATACATACTTATCTACCTTATAAGATTCAAGGTAGTTACTTTTATGACTCATCATGTGAGTCATAAACTTATACACACATGACATATATGTCGTATAAAATTATAATTAAATAAATAAAAAAAAGATAGTGGTTGATCTGGCGTAAGTTATAATAGAGATAGTGGGGGCGGGCAGTTAGCCGTGTCAGGTGGCACGGCCCACCACCTAGTATATCCTTTCATTCTTATCTTATCCGGTACATATTATACTCGGAATCACATAATAATTAATATCAAAGAGTATGTCATTATGCAAGCATTCTAATCATGCAAACCTGCTAAGATAATACTATTGATTAGTGGCTGTCATTAGGCGAAAGTTCCATTGTGGAATGATTGCTGGCTCTTGTAAGTTTACTGGTTCGGAATCTAAGGACGGTGGGTGTGCTTATCATGTTCATATATATTTCTATTTCTCTCCGGCCAACTAATAATGCACACTCTCTCTCTCTCTCTGTTATAGTGACACTAATTCTTAGTTAAATTAGCAAACACCCACCCATGCTAATTTTATAGTGTGCTAACTCCATGTATTTTGTGCCTCGAGCCAATCCAAATCCACCACATCAGCGAAAGATTCTGTGTCCCTCTCCGACGTCAGGACACTCCTGTAGATCCATCAACAAGAACGGCCACGTGGACCCCAGCGCTCTCCAGAGCCTTCCTCTATAGTATTTTAGTCTATCCTTTACCCGCCGTGCCAAACCGCCAGGGTATCCCACGCCATTCATCCGGGCACGTGTCGGACCGCCATAGGACTGCCACCAAAGTCCTCGTTTTTCTGTAAAAAAAAGTGCCAGAGGCCAGTATGAGTCCACGTGGCACTGTACCGTTGAAGTGCAAGAGGCACGTGCTGGGGAATGGAGTTGGGTTGGTTTCGCCCAAATCGAGCCCAATTCCGGAAATGAGAAAAGAACAGCAACCAACCATAATAAAGGTAACACAATTTAAGTATAAACCGCAACTTATCGAATCATGAATGTGACCCAGCCTAGTTATCTGAAAACCAGCTAGCTTGTCGATCAATCATCTAATGAGAGTAGCACACAGCGACAACTCTGTCATTAATTAGTTGCTCATAAAAATTGATGGCACATGACACGCATCCAATATATTCCAGCTCACTTGTGATCCATTCCAATACGGGACATCACTCCTTTCAATCTGGAAAGGCTTATCAACAGCTACTAAATTCTTTTCCGATCCCTATCGTACTACTACTATAGCTACTACCACCACTATGTCCACCACTACTATAGCTACTAATTAATTAAAAGTCCAGAAGAAAGGAAGATATAGACAGAGAGAGACAGAGTGGGTGGCGATGGTGGGGCCTGTGACAGGGGACTGGTTGCGCTTAGTCGGTTTTGGCCGGCAAAATAAACTCCAAAAAACCCACCCCGCTCTCTTCTCTCCACAGAGCGAGCGAGCACCACAGCCACCCATCCATAAATACCCCCTCTTCCTCACCTCGCTCATCATCTCCAACTCAATACCACCACCAATTAGCAACAAGCAAAGGCTGATCATCTAGCTAGCTAGCTAGCTCTTGCTTATAGTGACTCAAGCCCAACTTGGTCGCTAGCTACATTTTAGTTAGTTAATGGGGAAGGACATGGAGGTGGCGGAGCCAGGCGGCGAATTCGCGGCGAAGGACTACTCTGATCCTCCGCCGGCGGCACTTATCGACTTTGATGAGCTCACCAAGTGGTCATTCTACCGCTCGCTCATCGCGGAATTCATCGCGACGCTGCTCTTCCTGTACATCACAGTGGCCACTGTCATTGGGTACAAGCACCAGTCTGATCCCACCCTCGGCAACGCCGATGCTGCATGCAGCGGCGTCGGCATCCTTGGTATTGCCTGGGCCTTCGGCGGCATGATCTTCATCCTTGTCTACTGCACCGCCGGCATCTCCGGTACTATATATTATATATATAAATCCAGGCTTCTTAATTAATTATACGTATACGTATATATATAATTTTATGATTCTGGCGCTTAATTGGATTTTGTGATCATTAGGTGGCCACATCAACCCGGCGGTGACGTTCGGCCTGTTCTTGGCGCGGAAGGTGTCCCTGATCCGGGCGGTGATGTACATGGTGGCACAGTGTCTCGGCGCCATATGCGGCGTCGGCTTCGTCAAGGCGTTCCAGAGTGCTTATTACGTGCGCTATGGCGGCGGCGCCAACGAGCTTAGCGCCGGCTACTCCAAGGGCACCGGCCTCGCCGCCGAGATCATCGGCACCTTCGTTCTCGTTTACACCGTCTTCTCCGCCACCGACCCCAAACGCAACGCTCGCGACTCCCACGTCCCGGTACGTATGTTACAACCACCATACCGTACGTACGTAGTAAAATTAACGAGTAGTACTGCTTTTATATAATTAATTCTCATCACCCGAGCAACATTAATCTTGCAGGTGTTGGCTCCACTCCCAATTGGGTTCGCCGTTTTCATGGTCCATCTAGCCACCATCCCCATCACAGGGACTGGCATCAACCCAGCCAGGAGCTTTGGGGCCGCCGTGATCTACAACAAGGATAAGGCTTGGGATGATCAGGTATATCTAATCTATCTATAGTCAACACACACACACACATATATATATATAACGTTATCTTATCATCAGCAGGTATCTCTGTAAGGCCCCACAGACACATGATCGATCGACTGGATTAGAATTCTCACACTAATAAGTAATAATTTCACATGCATGATGTATATATTGCTGTATCTGTAAGATAAAGGAAAAGGTGATTTCATAATTAGCTAGCTCCACCTTTTAGACTTTTGTCCCTGACTCCTAATAAGATCACAATAGACTCCCCCCCCCCGGCCCCCACTCCTTGCAAGAAGGAAAAAAAGCAGAGCATCCTCATTCCCTTTCAGGAGGCTTCAGCTTTTACCATATGCTCTGTCTTGCAGTGATAATATGCCAACTGCGCCATGTGGGGGTGGGTCACCCAGTACTGCACCCACCACATATGCATCCATCTTAATCTTAATTTACACATCAAACAGTACCCCATGTTGCTTTCTCTAGCTAGCATGCGTTCTACCAAACCCTGATAATTAATTCTCTGTTTTTAGCTGTTGAAGAGATATTGATATGGTCCTAGCTAGCTAGCTAGTTAATGCATGCTGATATAATAGAGCCGTCTATTTTGTGATTGAATTGCAGTGGATATTCTGGGTGGGACCTTTCATTGGTGCTGCCATTGCTGCAGCTTATCATCAGTATGTCCTGCGAGCATCAGCCGTGAAGCTCGGCTCCTTCCGCAGCAATGCCTGATTTATTGCATAATTCCCAAGTGCATGAACAGTGAGCTAAGTGGCTGGCCTGGTGGTGAAGTAATAATAAGAGAAGAGTCTATATCTGGAGCCTGCTGGAACTGTAGATATATTTGGTCATATTTCTTGTTGTGATTTCTGCTGCAGTGTGTATCTTTCTCCTTATTTTAATTTCCTCCAAATCGCCTGCATGTGCTTCTCCTTGTATGTGTGATTTATAATCAAGAAGAAGCTGCTATCTAGTTAAGAGTGCATACTTAATTTAATTAATTTGCAGCTCCTTAATTAATTTGTCATTTCAAGTGGCCAACTTGAAATAATTCTTCTGTGATACGTACGTACGTCTCGCACAAGCTGGAGAAGGATCAAGCATCCAATAATTAAAACATCTCTAATTAGAAAAAAAAAGGAAAGATGCATCACGAGTTCAATTTAGAATAGTACTCATTAAAACGTACAGCTAACTGGTGCATTGTCAGTAAAATCATTCATTATTGATCGATCGTATAAACAGTTAATTGAATGTTATAATTAATTAATAATGGAGATGATGAGCTAGCACATTTGTATATATATATATAGAGAGAGAGAGAGAGAAGGCAAATGGAAAATTAGAAAAAAGATAAATTAGGGGGACAAAGGCGTCATCAGAAGCGTGCGCGGTGGTCTATGGGTACGTAACCATCCAAATACCTTTAATCAATAGACCGATGGAGGCCATCCAGGAGGTTCTTTTCATATAATAACAGCAAAAGATGAAGAGCTTTGTGTTATTGGTGCCTCGGATTGGTCAGTTTAAGGACTAAGCCTGGCTTCCAACGTCTAGAGATGGGAATCCTATATTTTATCGCATCTTAAGACCGCATTGTGTTTGTTAACTTGATCGGTTGTTGGGTTTTAGAGATGTATGGCGATCTCTTCCGAGCATATATTTTATTACAAGGTGCGCATCGCGATGATGCAAAGGAGCTCATCATATTTTTTTTTTATTAGTTGAGCCCAGGGTTAAAAAATCCAATTAAGGGTTAGTAACAAGACAAGTTGAGAGGGCGGACGATAAGGCCCTCATCCTCTTCGATGTAAGCAAAGACGAAACAGAGTGTCAGGGCCTCATGAGCCAGCCAGTCTGCAATGAGGTTGTCCTTGTGGGAGATGTAAGCGCACCAAGCTCAGCGAGGTTATGGCTCAACAACCAAATGTCCTGAACCACAACTCTACAATTCTCCACTAAGGATAGCCTTCCCTTAATCAATTGAACCGCATATATGGAATCGCTCTCGACAGTTACCTGTCTGAAACCTTGGTGGACGGTATTCTCGACCACCATACAGATGGCATGGAGCTCGCCAAGCAAGATGGAGTCAGTCTTGTGTGAGCTGCTAATGGACCACAAGACAAGATCCTCCTCATTGATACACACTGCGCCAAGTCCGGCCATACCGGAGAGAGGGTCGAAGGAAGCATTAACCTGGAACCGGGCTCCAACTGGGGCTTCTCTTCGCCTGCGAAGGTTTGCTACGTTGATATGTTCCCGTGATTGCCATCTGATCAGATGGGTGATGTCACGCCCCGACCCAGAAAACCCATCCAGGACGGGACGTGAGGGTTCCTATCACTATTCATCTTCAACCGGCGCAGTACAAGCGGAAAGGATAAACAATTCAAGTAGAAGTATTCCAGAGGCTAAGCAGATTTTAATCATAATATAACATCAAGTCTTACAATATCTGAATTCCAAAATACAGATTTATACAACATCCCAAAGGTTCTCCAAAAAGGGTACAACATACATAATTATATATCAAAAAGTTACAACAGCTATATCCTCCAACAAAACCTCAGACGCCTCTGGATATACTCGCGCCGCCAAAAGCCGAACCTGCTGGCTCCACTGAGGAGGAACTGCCGCCTGCACCTGCAAACGCAGCCCGGGTAGGAATGAGCAAAAAGCCCAGTAGGGTTCTACTCTACGGCACACTGAAAGAAGGTAAACAACAACAGTGTCATTTCTCCGCCTAAGTCTAAAGGATGCCACGGGGTCCCATAACCCCTATCGATTCCCCAAGGGATCCTACTCTTCTCAACCGACCACGCTGGGAATACCATCCAAACACGCTGGGAGGAAACCAAGAACCAGAACCAGTAGGAACACCCTTTACCCAGCAGGAAGCCACTGCCTGGGGACACACGTCGGGGACATCGACAACCATCCTTAGCACTTGGCCTTGGAGAGCCGACACGACCTCTAAACCTCAAGCAGTTTAATATTCCAGTCCGACTAACGCAATCCTCAATCACCAAAGATTCAGATCAACAATCACACCCTAATCCTGACTACCCATCCACAGTCCTAAGGCTAGATCCGAGCTACCCGAGAGCCTCGGATCGGCGACCTAAAACATCGCCCGCCTAACCTCAAATGCTTCTAATGCATACAATGCATGAGCTTAAGCAAACATCTACCCTAGATGTCTCTATATGTCACATCAGCAGTTATAAGTTCCACAGATATACAATAGCCCTCGGCACTCGCCGGCAAGAGGCTAAGGTTCCACAGTTTCTCATTAACTAGCACTCATAGCTAGTTAATGGCTAAGCAAACAACTGATCATTTAATTACAAACATACAAGTATTTAAATGCAAGTAAAGCCATATATTTACCAAGAAGGAAGTCACATGAATCGATTCTCAAACCCGATGGAAAACCCCTTGAAAACCCCATCAAATCCCCCTACATGCTTCCCAACATGCTTAGGTACTAATCCCAAACCAAATCCGTCCAAGAAAAGCCAGAAAACACTGATCAGGCGCTCACGGTCGATGCGACGGTCGATCCGTGCATCGATCGTGAGACCACGGACGATGCCACGGTCGATCCAGAGATCGACCGTGAGACCCATGCGAAGAAAAACCAAGGGCGACGGTCGATCGACCCATCGACCCTGAGAAGCCCAAAATCGAACAAAGCCTGACGGTCGATCCGACGGTCGACCGTCAGGTAAAAGGGAAAAGAAGGAGATCCCGCGGTCAATCCATGCATCGACCCTGGGAAGCCAAAATCTCGACAGAGCCCGACGGTCGATGCGACAGTCGATGCGACGGTCGATGCGACAGTCGATGCGACGGTCGACCGTCAGGCCCAGAGTAAGTATATTAAAGCTTGACGGTCGATACATCGATCGACCGTCGAGCCTGACGGTCGATGCACCGATCGACTGTCGAGCTCGCGACGCAAAATGCCAGAAATCCCATTTCTAGGTTTTCAAGGATCAAAACATGTTTTAAAACAATGAAACTTGGTAGGCAAGTGTATTTTGAAGTGGAGAATCCAATGATGTAAAGAAATCTAGTTTTAGATGGTTAAAGCCCATTTTAGGTCGGAAAACCAAAAACCGACAAAACGGCGACGTTTCGGAAACCAGCCGTTAGAATACGGAAATCTTGGCATACAAACACTCCAAACCATTCACATTGCATACAGAACAGATTACACAACATCCTAGCATGGCATTCCACAGCAAACCACATATGCAATCTAACCTAGTAGAACCCGATCCAAGGATCGGGGTAGAAACACCTACCTTAAACGCAATCCCAGCTTCTCCATGCGTCCAGCCAACCTTGCCACGAAGATCCGCTACTCAGCCCCTCCAAGATCAAGCCCAGCCGAAGGAGAGGGAAGAAGGGGAGAAGAAGAAGAGACGTCGGTGGAGAAGAGAAGGAAGAACCAGCCAAAGAAAGAGAAGAGGGGAAGGAGAGAAGAGAGGAGAGGAGAGAGGGGAGCGGGTGGGGGTTGGAGCCAACTGCTCCAACCACCCTCCACTCACCAGGCCTCTAATGGGCCGGATCCTCTCTAACGGGCTAAAAACCCGTTGACCCGCTAACGAGCCCGATAGCGAGCTTTAGCGAGGCCCGAGCTGGGATCTTCCGATCCTGGGCCCACCTAACCATTCTAAACAACCACATACATCAATCCAAGGCCATGGGTGCAACGCGGGTGTGAAACCGACCACCAGGGGCATATTTACCAAAATGCCCCTAGGGTCCAAACCGCCACACGATCGCCCGATCGTGTCCGACGCGGAACCAAACCAACAGGAAACCGGCTCTCGACCCACGTGGTCGAGTCAGGTCTGAGGGACGGGCCCTCACAGGTGATACCTTGAGCGTCTTGACCCCCTTCCCCTGCCACGACCTTGCACCTGTCATTCCATAACCACCAGGCCCCGTAGGGAAACATAGAGGTTGCTCGCTTGGTCTCTTCATATTTGCGCTCCCTGCAGAGTAGGTGAAGGAAGCTGTCCATGGTGAGCTGAGAGTCGCAGATGCCAGAGCATGCTAACACTATGTTCCACACATCCTGGGCAAACCTGCACTCAAATAGCACATGCTCTGCGGTTTCCTCTGTGATGCTACAGTGAGGGCATAGGCTGTCGGAGGTCAGACAGAGACTCCAGAGCGTGGACTTGACCGGCAGCCTCCCGTGAAGGAGCTTCCAGAGGAACAACTTGGGTCGCGGGCCTGTTGGTGCTTTCCAGATGTTGCACCATAGCTGGAAGTCCTCGCGCAGTGCTCTATTTTCTGTCCATGTGTTCCAACATTTGGTAAACAGAGGGCATAGTGACTCTACCATTCTTGGACCATGCCCAAGTGGGGCAATCGTGAGTGCCATGGGGTGTCAGGTTGATGCGAAGGAGCTGCTCAGTCATGCTTGGATGAAAGAGCGAGGAAAGTTTGCACAGGTCCCATCTCCCATCTTCAGTGAAGAAATCTTGTACTTTGGTGCAGAGGAAACTATCATCGGTGCTTACCAGGCAGAGGTAGGAGTTTAGAGGGCCATCTCCTATCCACCAATCGTGGAGGATGTCAGCGCGGCAGGATGTGCTGAACTCCCATCGCGGATGCTTGCAAAGCAAGCTCGCAACATTGCAAATGGAGCGCCAGAGGGCGAAGATAGAGGACGAGCCTCTGTGATTGGGTAGAGTCCCATCAAACCTATACTTGACGTGACAGATGATCATCCAAAGGCTCTCTTGTGCTTCGAGAATCATATTAGATAGCAATAACTCGGAGATTTATATAGCTCATATAAGATAGCATATATCAACGTTTATATTTTAAAGCTAGCTAGCAGAAACTGTGCATTATCATGTCATTCAGCAACCATTTAGTCAAACAAAGAAGGAAAGCTTATATTAATGTTTAATTATATATGTTTATATGTTTGACCATATGAGAGAGTTTCTTTAACCGCGTTCACTATTTTAATAGGTTATATATATCATGCTATCTGCTAGGGTAAGTGTTGAGCAAATAAAAATAATGGCCACATCATCCCATCTGGGAAACCGTAACTGGGTTTGCACACAAATCAAAGCCTTGTTGTGTTTCACGCATCAGCTTCGGCCCATAAGGCTTGCGTGGGTCCATCACGAGGCGCATTTCATAATATTTTGGGCTGGGCTTATTGGCATCTATCTCTCGGCTTGGATCTTGTGAGTCAGCTCGGAGGGCTGTAGCCGGGATCATTTTATGAGTTTAATTAGTAGCTAATACGGCCTTGCAATAGTCACGCTTGCACCGGCTAAGAAATATATATTAGTACATCACCATATTTTGACTTTTTTTTTGGAAAAGATCCCACATCAAACCCCCCTAGTCTCAATTTGCAGTAATCTTCGCTATGAGTTGCAACGAAGTAAGCAACCAAGCTTACACTCTCAAACCATTTATTTGACTTGGGTATAAACAATAATGCAGATTTTTGTTTTAAAATTAGTTAAATTCGGAACCACAACTACAGCAAATTAACAAATATATCTCAGGAATTAAAGGGTTGGATTCCTGAAACAAGATCCATCTATCCCTGCTCAACTACTTTAAAAATGAAAAAAAAAAAAAACCATCACATGTTTACGCTTGTTGCTCAGTAATTGGTGCATAGAGTTGCATAATTGGCATATAGACACATGCATGCGGCAATACGTGGTCCAGGGAAATCACTTATTAATTACCATGCAGCTAGCAAGCATTGTTAATGAATTAAATGAAGGATCCAGGAAGTTGCGTAGCCAGGCAACTTTCACGTATAAACATGATGCATGAGCAATTAAACAAAGGACCTCCCAACTCATATTCCAAGAAGCATTGCCTCTCCCTAAGTAACATCCCCAGGTTGGTCGCCCTCCTCCCCCTACTATTTGCTTTGAAATGTGCAGTACTTGTTGATTAATTAATACCAAACCCCAATCCTGCTTTCTATATGGCCACATATCCAAATGAATCTTGCTTTCCGTATATAAGTAAGTAGCTTGGGAGGGGGGGACTTCTTTTCTATTCAATCCACAATGCCAGCCAAATATCTCACATACTATAATAAAAGATCGATGGATCAGATAAGTTGTGTGGATAAGCTTGAGAGGGGCATTCCCAAAACTCCCTCTCATTCCATTGTTGCCTTCCCTCCGCATTCATGGAATCTAAATCCTAAACCTATCCAACAGATCAATAATATGGAAGCCCCAGCTGCCTTCAACTCGGGACCATTCCCTAACATCATACTATATTCCTATGATCCAAAATCCACTGAATTTATATCTAGTCTAATTAATGCTATATTTAGATGAATTGCGTTAGCATTATCATTTATTTCCTAGTGCCCTTTCTTTTTCTTGGAGTATGACAAATATCCTTTAATATACGATGGAGAAATTTAGTAATGACCATATTGGATGGACGAGAGATCCAGAAGTGCTTAGAATAAATTACCATTTATATATAAATATATTGGAAACCAGCCATTACTATAATAATATATATTTATAGATACCATATAGCGTCATTTTTTACGTGGCGAAGGCCAAGTCAGTCCTGTTTGCCGTCCCTCTCTATCCACTGTTCAACTACCAGCCCCCCCCCCGCCCCCAAGGACGCCCACCATTGACATCACGCCACGTATAGACGAAGGCGACGACCACCGTACTTATCCACGTCATCACGGGCGAGGGCCCCACTCTGAAACGGTGATCCATGGCTAGACGTAAACGCTTCACAGCTCCAACCAAGCGGGCCCCACTTCACGTGCCAGCACGCTGGCTTAGGCACGAGGTCCAGGACCAACACGTGGCACTCATATCCACGGGGGGGGACGATGTACGTGTCAGCATCTCAGGCTGCTTTGTATCGGGCCCACACTACTCACGCTCACTGTGTTGCGACAAAACCGGATGCTGCGAAAAAACAATTTGTCCTCGTAACGATAAATACCTCCGCGGGGAGAATTACCTAAACGCCCCCGACCAATCACGTCCCTGCTGCTCTCTCACTCCCCCCCCCCATATTAATAATACATTATGTACGTAGCAGTGTCCCATACGCCACCACCTCAACCGGGCCTTCCTAGTCGTCTGTGTCATTGATCCACGCCTTGGAGTTCTGGTGTCTCGCAGGAACAACTTCAAAGTAAATTAGGAGGCTAGGATAGGAGCAAGCCTGTTTTTTTTGGGTTGATTTATTATCATGTTTCACCACTTGTAAAAAGTCTTCACATCCCTAATGTCGATCATATAGTTTCAGAGCTCTCTGGGAAGTCAATAATGTCTGAAATTGTCCGTTCCACAGACTAATAATAATGAGAAGTGGCGGTGGAGGGGACACCAGAACAGGTCCACGTCGGAAAAGAATGCATGGTATTGGTCCACGTCGGAAAATAAAGGAAGGAGGAGGACTGGAGGGGGGACCAAATGGAGAAAGATGTGTAGGAGCCTTATCCCCATCCTTCTCTCGACCCTTATAAAACCGGTAGCCAAACACCCCCTACCCTCCCCATCTATCCGCAAAGAAAGAAACAAAAGCCTACCTAACGAGAGAAAGAGAGACTGAGAGACCGAGGACTTAGATAGATAGCTAAGTCGTGAGAAATTAGGGGGCCAAAAAAAAGCGAGGGGTTAAAAAGAAAAAAAACAGGGAAAGGAGAGATGGCTGGGAGGCAAATGAAGCACGCTTCGTACCGGCTGTTCGCCGCCACGACGGTGGGGGAGACGGCGCGAGTCGCCCCCATGGTGGACTCGGATGAGTTCGACGAGTTCGACGTCTGGGGTGGATCCGGGCCCACCGAATTGCTTCTGCAGCCCCCCGCCGAGTTCGGCAAGCCAATCCCACCGGCGCGTGCTAGCCGGAGATCTAAGGCGGGCAGCGACCGTGCGGCGGCGGCGGCGGCGTCGCTCCCGGTGAACATACCGGACTGGTCGAAGATCCTCCGCCACGAATACAGGGACCACTACAATGGTAGCCACGACGATGGTGGTTACTACGGCGGAGAGCGGTGGGCGGAGGAGGAGGAGGAGGCGGAATTGGGCGCCGGTGGGGTGATGATCCCGCCGCACGAGCTGCTGTGGAAGAGCCGCGGCGCCTCCTTCTCGGTCCACGAGGGTATTGGAAGGACTCTGAAGGGGAGGGACCTCAGACGGGTTCGCAACGCCATCTTTGAGAAGACCGGCTTTCAGGACTGATCAGAGCCATTGGCCATCCCATCCATGTTTCCCTTCTTTTTTTTTGTTCCCCTTCTTTTTTCCCCTCAAATTTTCAAGCATTTTCTTCTCCTTTTTTTTCCCCAGTCGGAAGGAGACGAGTAATGGGTTTTGTTGACCGGGATTTGATCCTTGGAAGTTTTTTTTTTTTTTTTTTTTTTGTTATTGTTCTCTGACTCTTTGATTGTATTATGATCGATCTCTTTGGGTGATGCCGATCATGTTCATATAATCTTCGTTTGTTTTTCTACACATCATGTTTATTTTGTTGATTCTAGTATTGTTATTATCCGTATGCTGATTGGAACTAGTAATATCCATAAATAGATATCTTGGCGAATCCGATAGGATTTTTCCCCAAATCTCTCCATTAATAAACATTTATGGAATTGGAAAATCCAAATGGAACTCATGAGTCATGAGATGGAGGAGAGATATCCGTTGATTTCTCTCATTTTCAAAAAATTAAAATAATAGTCACATGTTTTCCCCTTTGAAGAGGATATACGGCGGACAAGTTTGAAGCATGGATTTCGACTAATAATCCAAACTGAGAGAGAGCGAGAGAATATCGAGGAACATGGAAGGGCATATCCCCCAACCAACCGAGAGGATATTCCAGGGTTTAGACTTGATTAGTTCTCAACACTCGTAAAAGAAACTTAAAAGGAAATCACTCAGCATTGCGAGTGAAAGAGAATAAATAAATAAATATAAAGGGGGATTTGATGATTTGATTGCTAACGTTGATGGCATGTTATTAGTGCTCCACCGAATCTGTTTATCAACTTTAATAAACAAGTTAAAAGGGTTACCTATGTCTCCTTTTCTTTGAGTTATTCTTCTTGGTGGCCAAGTAAAAGGACAAGTGTATTATTAAATAGGACGGACCAATGGGCTGGCTTTGTTATTGATTCATGTGCTACTACTCTGGCAAGCCAAACAAAACCTGCCAAGTAGCTGTTTCCTAAAAATCCGAATAATTAAGGGAGCACATACCAAACAGATGCAGCAGCAGCAGCAGTGTACATGGGTGATTTAGGAACTGTCAATAACCAAAGAGAGACGGAGACTCAAAATTGTACAAATGAAAGAATACAATTCTCCATGATCCCCTCCAAGATTAAAAATTTAAGATGGTGGGATCGCATCTTTTAAACTTCTCTTTCTGTCATGTCTGGACTCGAGTTATCATGCATGAGTTTGTTCACGCATGAGTACATTAACTTAACATTAAAGAGTGGACTCATAGAGTCAGGTTCTGATCAAATTTTGAGGATCGGAATACAAAGAAATGTCTTGTGATCATCAGCCAATCGCAGCACTTTGCTTCCTTTCTTCAATTTTGACGTCATATTCGCCTACTTATCATGACGTCACATTCTAACAATCTTAATTAATTACACAAGCCCACAAGATAAAGTTTTTTCCTTTAAATTCCTCGTTTCATCTTGCTAATAATAATCATGAGCTGTGTAGCAGTACTATATAGACAACATTTCTTATCAGCCAAAATATTAATCAACATGTTAATCCGCTCTCTTAATATGGATTAGCTTTTAGATTAATTTAGTAATTAAGCCGAGGAATGATTGAAAGGCCCAATTATTGTATCATACTAACTAGCTGATTGACTTGAGTCGACTCAATATGGATTAATCGATCCATTAGTCAAGGTCGCCGGGCTAATTACGCACTAAACAATGAAAACGAGAATGATTCAAATGCATGCCACAAGAATGATGCTAGCTAGGGGAGGTCTTGGGGTGCTAGCTAGTAAGGTTTGCTTTCGAATGTAACATAGGAAAGCAATAATATCAAGCACTTCATTAATTCATTGGAATTGGTCGACAATGAGTATGGAAATTTTGTACAAAATTTCAAACATATTGCATAAAAGAGGAGCAGTAGGTGATCAGGAGCACTTCGTGATCACCAGACTAAACAAAAAGCATGGTCCCCAACAGCATATAAACATTGAAGAGTCATGCACTAGTTAATCCTATGAACAATCTTCAGATGACTGCATATGGTCTAATCATGAGCCCATATATCTAAATACAGCTAGTAAAGATCAACGCCCACTTTCAATGTTCAACGCCGTGTTTTTCCCGGTATTGTAGAAAGCGCTGCTCTCTGTTGCATAAAAACGCGATGAAAACTGATAATCAGCGGCCAACAATGTCTCCGTCTCCTCACCAGGGTGATGCTGCCCACATGGTTGCCGCTTGAACTTGCGCAACCTATGCAGCTCTTCCACAACTTCCTTCATGGAAGGCCTCTCTTCCCCCTTAACACTCAAACATCTCCTCACAAGCTCACCAAACTCTTCCAGCAATTCCATTCCAGCTTCCATCTGAACTTGTTTGTCCAATATCCTCTCTAGCTGATTGTTTTTCATTGCAGAGAGGAAAGCTAATGCAAGGGATTGTACCACTTTGCTGGAGCCCACGTAATAGAGTGCTTCCTTGCCGGTGATGAGCTCCAATAGAACCACTCCAAAACTATAAACATCACTCTTTTCTGTTAACATACGAGTCTGCAAGTACTCTGGATCCAAGTAGCCAAGCGTGCCTTGTATTACTTCGGCAAACTTATTGTCGTCTGTGACTGCTAGAATCGATGTTCCAAAGTCTGTCACCTTTGCTTCATAGTTTTTATCCAAGAGGATGTTGGAGGACTTGATGTCTCCATGAATGATTGGTGTCTGTGCCGAAGAATGTAGATATGCTAGTGCCTCTCCAGACTCTATAACAATCACTAAACGGATTTCGAAAGACAATGGGTGCTCGCTATGCCTTGTGTGGATATGCCTAGGAAGGGCTCCATTGACGACGAACTCATATACCAACATTGGAATTTGTAGTTCTAAACAGCAACCCAATAGTTTCACCACGTTCTTATGATTTATCTGAGAAAGGATTACCATCTCATTTACAAATGATTCCCTTTGATCCTCATCTATAATATTATTGGCCTTTTTAATGGCAACTTTGTCTATGCCTTCTAATGTTCCCTCATAAACAGTGTCACTGCCTCCTTGTCCGAGTTCTAATGATCTATCGAAATTGTTGGTGGCCTTTTTTAAATCTTCGCTTTTGAAGATCCTGAAGACAATGCCTCTCTCTTTTCGTATTTTTTTGTAGAGCATGAGCCCTCCATTCTGCTCAAAATAGTTTTGCTTGTCATTCTGGTTCTTTCTCCACAGGTGCACCGTTACTAGAAAAAAGACCATTCCGAGTGCCAAGATAATGCCACTACTTACACCTGCACATATATATTTATATACACAAATTAAATATACTACAATGATCTAAGTGAGAAAGCTCAATTTATATGCACAAATGAAATTACTAATTATACTTATATTTATATGAAACTCATCACTCATCTTATATATATAAAGTAGCAAGACACTAATTAATCGTTAAATTTTTGAAGGCATGGACTTTTTCTATGAATTATTCTTGATGATGTATAACATCGAATTAATCTCTTTGGATGCTAGCTAGCTATGGTCTATTTAATTAGTACTTTCTACTCTACGATTAGTTATTTAGTTAATGGGGGGATTTGGCGACAGCTAACAAAAACAAAAATAATACTGCACTCTATTTTTAGCCGCTCAGTTCTATTAATAGATAAAATGACTTGAATGCCCCTCCACCCTCCATCCTCTCACAACATTAAACACTAATATATACCACCATCACCCGCCACCAGCCGCCCGTCCGTCCAGCTCCGATGAACTCCACCACCATCTCAGGCCAGCTCGTATTCTCCAGCGATTTCTCACGATCTCTCAACAACAACCCCCCCCCCCCCCCCCCCCCCAACTATCATAGCCTCACTGGTCACCAACTCCGGCGAGATCCCTTTCTCTCCGGCCATCTCCTAACCTCAAAGCCACCTCCACCTCCAACTCCGCCCTCAACACCACCCCCCCTATTCCTCCTATCCTCCTGGCAAACCCAACCTCCATTAGCTCGGGCCAAGCATCCATTGGAACCGACCTTCTTCCTCCACCCCGACGAGCCACTCGACCCCGACCCCACCAGTCTCAACGGCTGCTCCGACCTCGCCGGGCATCGTCAAGACGTCAACGATCCCTCCTTCCCCGGCGACCTCCCTCATCGCCCGCAACCCGAGCCCCACCTCGTCGGACCCGGCGCCACCCCTCCTAATTCACCGCCCCTAATCCTTAGTGAGAACAGACATCTATGTACGTATTTCAATAACAAGCTTCAAAAAGTTCAGGATCAGAGTGATAAAAAAGGCATGAGCTAGCTAGCTAGAGAAAGAAGGATCACATAGAATAATTACGTACGTACCTACAACCACCTTCAATTCTAAAGGGAATCGTGGGCTGCAACCATCTATGAAAGAAGCATTGCCATGTTTGCCTTTCGGGCACGAGCAGTTATAGCTTCCTGGTGTATTCGCACAGATTCCATAGCAAGGATATGTCTCCGGAAGCCCACACTCGTCAATATCTACCAATTATCAAATTATATATATATATATATATATATATATATATATATATATATATATATATATATATATATATATAAGTCCGTCAATTTGCGCATCTTTAAAAATTTATCATCATGAAATTATAGTTAAAGATAGATGGCGCACGAGATTAGACTGATATCATATATATACGTACGTACCCTGGCATCCATTTAGAGATAGGGATTGCCTTGATAACCAGTGGAGCAAATGCAGAGATATCCTTCTCCGTTGGTGGAGTCGATGCAGGTGCTGTTTTCGCTAAGGCAAGCGTAGGACGTCAGATTAAGCTTCGCCTCCTGGCAACTCGCAGTATCCCGCACAGCCCAGTCGAGCGCGAGCGGCACCCCTGTCTCATTTCTCTTCAAGAAACCTTTTCTAGAGAGATCGGATGTATTGAAGACAAACTGGTCCTTATCCACCAAGAACGCGTAGCCGCAGGGGTTGAAGCTGGCGACGGCACTGTTGTTGATTGAGGAGCCAAACGACACCTCGTAGTGGGTGAGACCCTCGGCTATGGGGTCTGGCAGCAGCCCTTGCCGGCGCAAACACCATCCTCGGCCAGCGACACGTTCGTGCACGCCGTTCCGCAGCCGCTAAGGTAGTTTTTGTCGTTGTTGAAGATGTGGGCAGCAGTGCGGCAGCCGATGACGGTGAACATGTTCTGATTGTTGGAGAACCGGTATATTTGCCGACTACTCACATTAAAAGAGGTTCCGTGGGTGGACGTCAACGCAGTGCTGTTATAGCAAGCGTAGGATATGAAGTGGTAGAGGACACGCATATGGAGCCGTTGAGCAAAAATATGTTGGCGATCTCGATGTTGCCGTTGCCGATGAAAGCTCTTGGAGGGATGTAATTGGAGTTGCATGCATGTGACGGCGAAGCGATAATCCCTATAGCAGCCGGATTCGGATTTGGAGTCGTTGATGCCGAAAGGGTAGGGGATGCTGATATCGCCACAGCTGTCTGGGCATCCCGGCCGCAACGCCATGTTCACCGGCGCCGATGACGCTGCAACCACAATAATTGTTACCACTAAGAGCAAGTACAACACTACTCCTCTCATGAGCGACATCGTAGCTAGCTACTTTGCTAGCTTCTCTTTTAATTGGTTTATATATATATACTCTGGAGAATCCAGAACAATTAAGCGCAGGAATGGAAGCCTATATTTGTGCTAATACTTCATGTGTACTCAAGAGGTTTGAGAACCACTTCTCAAACCTGGATATATATTGTTCAAGATAGGAATATTTTTTTTAAGCATTTTACCTTGACTAATTAGTAGCTAGTATATATGGGTAATACTCATTCAAGATAGGATTAATGATTTTTCGCTTTTTTAAGTTATGAGAACGAGTCTAAACAAGGACGCGCCACGATGGTAATTTGGTGGAGGACTTTGTTGAACTCAAGTTGCGTCCTCGATCTAAACCATTAGCGGCCTGCCATGTATCTAGCCATTGCAACCACAGAGAGAACAATTAAGGAGATTAGTATTCCAGAGGCTCGTCATAAAATGCGTGACATATAAACCTCAGAAATTATCTGCTAGTTTACAATCCATGGATACAACTGGCTTAATTATTCCCGTTATTACACGTCAATATGTGACTAAAAAGATAAAATCGGAATGAGAAAAATATTTAATATCCGTGCATGCTTCCACTCATGTACTATTTTTGGTTTTTTTTATTCTTCAGCACGTTAAAGAAAAAAAAAAAAAAAACAGAAACCAGAGATCGAAAAAGAAGACACTCACTGGCGATATTAGCGACAGAAAGGAAAAATGCCGCCACTAAAACAATAGCGACGTCAACGGGCCGCTATAGTCTGTCTGGCATCAAGCAAATGGTATCTTTATTCTGTTCCACAAATGAAACCAACCATTTCTTTCACTATAATTAGTTGCATGAGGGCCTTACTTAAGCAAAGACTCTGAGGTGGACTCTTACTTCTCTATCACAATCATCTACTTGGGCGGGCACCTGCATGTAGACAAATCATATGGGATTTTTCTAGGCTAGCGATGTGATCCAATATGGCTGTTTCTCCTTTTATTTCTCTTGGAGAATCTAAGGTGGATGCTGAAATGTTGGCTAGGTGTGGAAAGACTTTGGCTTGCAGCAACCGATCGATTCTCAAGTCCATTATATTGGTTGGCAAGACTTGATGATCACCGGAGACTGACTATTCAATGTCTTTAATTTCTTTTAACAGTTTATCTCTTGGAATCTCTATGGATCGGTTTCTTGATTTAAATGTTTTTGTCCTTCCAGAGAAGCGTCCACAAAACGTCGTTACCGGGCTCTATATATGGAGTCACCGGAGGTGAATGTACTGTTGAAATTAAGGCACTTGGATTGGCCACGTTTCATCTGAGGTCAGCTCTCTACCTAATCTTACGGTATCTCCCTACTATTCAATGACGACAGCAATCTCACAGGTCGAATTCCTCCCTCACTCGCTAACTCAACCAAGCTATTACAATGAATGTGTCACACTAACGCACTAAT
Source organism: Narthecium ossifragum (assembly GCA_963920575.1). Lineage (NCBI taxonomy): Eukaryota > Viridiplantae > Streptophyta > Magnoliopsida > Dioscoreales > Nartheciaceae > Narthecium > Narthecium ossifragum. The sequence goes on along the minus strand of OY986963.1, from coordinate 39,028,460 downwards.
CATATTTTGATCACAAATATCAATTTCATAGCTTACACAAAGATCTATGTGGCCAAGTCAAGGGTTTACGTCCCTGCATTCTACCTTTTACTCATGCAAAATGAAGCAAGGAAGAGTCTCAAAATCATACTCTCTGTCATTCTTCCCCTTGCATGTAGTAGGCATTCTTATATGCGGCATCGCTGCATTAGCCTTGTTGCATTAGCCTATTTCAGTAAGAAGAGACAGAGAGAAGTAGCCGTCACTGAAAGCAGGAATGGCAAAAGAGGAACTTTGAGTCCACTCATGGCAGCTGAGAGTGTGTTGTAATAATATTCAACTCTATGGAATTCATCTCTTTATGGACTGTTGGCTTTCATCACCTCTTATTAAGAAGAACTCTTGATATATAGATTAATGCAACTTGAGTTTGATGATATAAAATCTGATTACATCAATCATTAGGCCCCCTTAATGACATGTATCCTGTAATTAGTTATCTCCAAGACAATAGTCCTGCCTGATATGAAAAGTGTCATACTAATTTCAGCAATTTTTTCCTGAATTAATGATAAGAGCGTCTTCTTTCAGCTAGAATGAAGCCTATTTCTTGTTTTTTTTTCATAATTAAGAAGAGAAGTGCCAGTTGGAATCTCAACACTTAGAAGGTTTGACAGCGAAGGAGTGGATGATTTAGAGGTATGTGATTTAATTACCGACGGGGTTTGGGATTTAGAATAAGCACAAATGTCTTCGGCATGCTGCTGCTTCATATACATCAGGACTTACTCAAAGGGTTTTTGTTTTTAACCTTCTTCTGTCATAAAACCCTTAACTTGTTAACACTTGAGAATGAGAGATTACCCATCTTTTAGAAAATACCCATTTTCTATATATATAGTTCAATACCCGTAATACTAACATATATACATTACGGAACGTACCTTCTCATGAATAAATATGGATTTACTGATTCATTCCATGACATGATATTAACTTGGAAGTGTTCAAACATGCATAGATAGCACATCATTAATTCATTGGAATTGTTCGACAATGACTATGAAAATTTTATACAAAAATACAAACATATTGCATAAAAGAGAAGCAGTAGGTGCTCAGGAGCACTTCGTGATCACTAGACTAAACAAAAAGCATGATCCCCAACAACTTATAATCATGGAGAGTCTTGTACTAGTTAATCCTATGAACAATCCGTAGAGAAATCCGACGGCCTCTTTCTCTGAGCACCTCCTATTCTTCAAGTGTAGAAACCCAAGGTCTCATACACGCCAAGGATCGCACACCACCAACTAGAAACAAGAACGGAGAATACTAAACGCACAAAGAGATACCCAAACAACTTCAATGCATAGATTCACCAAGAGTTGACAAAGAAAACACCAATTTGAAGAACCAACTAATAAGCTCTTCAGTTAATACCCAATGAAAGTTTACAAGAGATGAAGAAGGGTAGGAAGAGAGGCCACCCACCTCTTTTCTAGAAGATCTCCAACAAGCTTGAACTACTCCCTCTTCCCTTCCCTTGCTTTTGACACCAAAATAAGAAGAAAGAACTTAGAGTCAAAATAGAGAAGTCTCTACACAAGAGTAAACCTCTCATCACTACTTAAACCCTCTAACATACCATTACATATAACATACCATACTATTCCCAAAATGCCCCTAATAAGTTATGAAACCTATTATATAACATAGCATGTTAAGACCAAATTTAGTGCTAATTTTTAACAAAATCTTCAGATGGCTGCATATGGCCTAATCATGAGCACCATATATCTCAATACAGCTAGTAAAGATCAACGCCCACTTTCAATGTTCAATGTCGTGTTTTTCTCGACACTGTAGAAAGTGCTGCTCTCTGCTGCATAAAAACACGATGAAAACTGATCTTCAGCAGTCAACAATGTCTCCGTCTCCTCACCAGGGTGATCTTGCCCCCATGGTTGCCGCTTGAACTTGCGCAACCTATGCAGCTCTTCCACAACTTCCTTCATGGCAGGCCTCTCTTCCCCCTTAACACTCAAACATCTCCTCACAAGCTCACCAAACTCTTCCAACAATTCCATTCCAGCTTCCATCATAACCTTTTGGTCCAATATCCTCCCTAGCTGATTGTTTTTCATTGCAGAGAGGAAAGCCAATGCAAGGGATTGTACCACTTTGCTGGAGCCCACGTAATAGAGTGCTTGCTTGCCGGTGATGAGCTCCAAGAGAACCACTCCAAAGCTATAAACATCACTCTTTTCTGTTAACATACAAGTCTGCAAGTACTCTGGATCCAAGTAGCCACGCGTGCCCTGTATCACTCCAGCAAACTTATCTTCGTCTGTGGCTGCCAGAATCGATGTTCCAAAGTCTGCCACCTTTGCTTCATAGTTTTCATCCAAGAGGATGTTGGAGGGCTTGATGTCTCCATGAATGATTGGCGTCTGTGCCGAAGAATGTAGATATGCTAGTGCCTCTGCGGACTCTATAGCAATCGCCAGACGGGTATCGAAAGGCAATGGGTGCTTGCTATGCCTTGTGTGGATATGCCTAGGAAGGGCTCCATTGACGACGAACTCATATACCAACATTGGAATTTGTAGTTCTAAACAGCAACCCAATAGTTTCACCACATTCTTATGATTGATCTGAGAAAGGATTACCATCTCATTCACAAATGATTCCCTTTGATCCTCATCTATAATATTCTTGGCCTTTTTAATGGCAACTTTTCCTATGCCTTCTAATGTTCCCTCATAAACAGTGCCATTGCCTCCTTGTCCAAGTTCTAAGGACCTATCGAAGTTGTTTGTGGCCTTTTCTAAATCTTCGCGTTTGAAGATCCTGAAGATGTTGCCTCGCTCTTTTCGTATTTTTTCGTAGAGTATGAGCCCTCCATTCTGCTCAAAAAAGTTTTGCTTGTCATTCTGGTTCTTTCTCCACAGGTGCACCGTTACTAGACAGAAGACCATTCCGAGTGCCAAGATAATGCCACCGCTTACACCTGCATATATATATATATATATATATATATATTTATATCCACAAATTAAATATACTGTAATGATCTAAGTGAGAAAGCTCAATTTATATGCACAAATTAAATTGCTAATTATATTTATATTTATATGAAACTCATCACTCATCTTATATATATAAAGTAGCAAGACACCAATTAATCGTTAAAATTTTGAAGGATGGACTTTTTCTATGAATTATTCTTGATGATGTATAACATCGAATTAATCACTTTGGATGCTTGCTAGCTATGCTCTATTTAATTACTACTTTCTACTCTACGATTAGTTATTTAGTTAATGGGGGATTTGGCGACAGCTAACAAAAACAAAAATAATACTGCACTTTTTTTTAGCCGCTTGGTTCTAACCAACAACTATCATAGCCTCACTGGTCACCAACTCCGGCGAGATCCCTTTCTCTCCGGCCATCTCCTTCCTCCACTAACCTCACCACCTCACCTCCTCTAACCTCGCAGCCACCTCCACCTCCAACTCCGCCCTCAACACCACCTCCCCTATTCCTCCTATCCTCCTGGAAAACCCAACCTCCACTAACTCCGGCCAAGCATCCATTGGAACCCACCTTCTTCCTCCACCCCGGCGAGCCACTCGACCCCGACCCCACCACAGCCTCAACGGCTGCTCCGACCTCACCCGGCATCGTCAACGATCCCTCCTTCCCCGGCGACCTCCCTCATCGTCCGCAACCCGAGCCCCACCTCGTCGGACCCGGCGCCACCCCTCCTAATTCACCGCCCCTAATCCTTAGTGAGAACAGACATCTATGTACGTATTTCAATAACAAGCTTCAAAAAGTTCAGGATCACAGTGATAAAAAAGGCATGAGCTATAGCTAGCTAGAGAAGAGAAGGATCACATAGAATAATTACGTACGTACCTACAACCACCAATTCTAAAGGGAATCGTGGGCTGCAACCATCTGGGGTAGAAGCATTGCCATATTTGCCTTTCGGGCACGAGCAGGTATAGCTTCCAGCTGGTGTATTCGCACAGATTCCATGGCATGGATATGTCTCCGGAAGCACACACTCGTCAATATCTACCAATTATCAATATATCCATGTGTCAGTCAATTGGCGCATCTTTAAAAATTTATCATCATGAAATTATAGTTAAAGATAGATGGCGCGCGGGATTAGAGTGATATCATATATACGTACGTACCCTGGCATCCATTCGAGAGATAGGGATTGCCTTGATAACCAGTGGAGCAATTGCAGAGATATCCATATCCGTTGGTGGAGTTGATGCAGTCGCTGTTTTCGCTAAGGCAAGCGTACTTGTCGCAGCTGGCAATATCCCGCACAGCCCAGTCGAGCACGAGCGGCACCCGTGTCTCATCTCTCTCGGAGAAATCTTTTCTAGAGAGATCGGATGTTTTGAAGACAAACTGGTCCTTCTCCACCAAGAACGCGTAGCCGCAGGGGCTGAAGTTGTCGACAGCACTGTTGTTGATTGAGGGGCTTAACGACACCTCGTAGTAGTTGAGACCCTCGGCTATGGGGGTCTGGCAGCAGCCCTTGCCGGCACAAACACCATCCTCGGCCAGCGACACGTCCACGCACGCCGTTCCGCAGCCGCTAAGGTAGACTTCGTCGTTGTTGAAGATGTAGGCAGCAGTGTGGCAGCCGATGGCGGTGAACATGTTCCGCTTGCTGGAGATCCGGTATGCTTGCCGACCACGCACATCAATAGAGGAATCGGTGGCGGACGTTAACGCAGTGCTGTTATAGCAAGCGTAGGACATGAACGGGTTGAGGACACGCATGGAGCCGTCGAGCAAGGATATGTCCGTGATCTCGATGGTGCAACTACGGTCGCATGTGACGTCGAAGCCATCCTTATAACAACCGGATTCGATGCCGAAGGGGTAGGGGATGCTGATGTCGCCACAGCTGTCTGAACATCCCGCCCGCAACGCCATGTTCGCCGACGCCGATGACGCTGCTACCACAACAACTGCTACCACTAAGAGCAAGTACAGCACTACTCCTCTCATGAGCGACATCGCAACAACTTTGCTAGCTTCTCTTTTAATTGGTCTATATCAATCATCAATCATCATCATCATCATCGATCATCAATCCTTATATGAGGTTATGGTTATATCATAATCTTTTGATATCAGAGGGTTGGGAGATCCTTATCACAGGTCAGCAATTTTATAGTCGGTTAACAACGGTTCCTAAGAGAGAGGGGGGTGGGGGTGATTACGGGAGAGAGTTTATGAGAGAGAGAGTAGTGTATATCATCATTATATAATAGTAAGTTAACCATCATGTTGTTCTATATGGAGCCTACGTGAAAGGGATTATTCTACGTGGAGCCTACATGAAGGGGATAGTGGAGGGGGGGATGTGGTCATGAGCATCGACCGAGGGTTAGGCTGGCTGGCTGGTTGCATGGAAAGGCGGAGCGCGAACGTGGACGTGCATTAGTTTTTAGGGAGTTGCCTTTCTTAAAGTGCGTGTTGTGTTACTATAATCGGCTCCAGATCACGGGAAAGAGAGGGTGCATTTGCGTTATTGCATAGCATGGTGGTGGGGATTAGCTATCTTAGAATACAATAAAGTGTATTAAAAGTGGGAAACTTCGCTTGAGACGCGGGGGATTGCTCGCACAGGACGAAGCAGGACGGGGGGCCATGGGGGACAGCTTGCCGGTGTTTGCATCGATCCCCGGACGGCCTTCGCCATGCGTGGTATTAATTGTCCTCTTGAAACCTATTCTTCATCCTCCAACGCTGACCGGGTCTTGACCGTTTAATTACAACAGGTCAATTTTCATATCCAGTGTACACTTATTTTTTTTAAAAAAATTTGATCACTTATTGAAGAAAATATTTTTGATAAAAAATATTGAAAAGGTATATTGTAATATTTTTGGTAAAAAAAAATTATTGAGAAGGAGAAGAGCAGCCCGTGCACCCTCTCCGTCGCTCCAGCACCTGACGCCATTTGTGATCCTATCCAAAGGGGACCATCCGTCGCCGGATCCAATCCGAAGGGGGGAGCGTCCGTCACCCACCACCGTGTGCAGCCTCAAGTTCGCGGCATCAACCCCAACATCCAACAGATTCCCATGTCCCTGACACGGTTTAATCAGATGATTGCAATTATCATCCAAGGAAATCATGTTAAGAGAAAGAGACCAAATAAAGCAGCTATTAAAAAAAAATACAACTCAAAAATCAGTGGACAAAAAGAAAGAGAGAGAATATAAAAAAGAGGCGGCTTGAGAGACAGCCCTAGGTTCTCTCTCTTAAGTCGCCGCCAACTCCTTCATCCTCTCCCATCCCTTCTCATCATCTCACTCTCCCTCTTTTTCTTCTTCTCTCCCAAGCCTCATAATTGCGACAGAGGTCGGGAGGTCGTGACACCAAGACTCCCCTTTTCTTCTCTCCTCCCTTGTCTTCTTCTTTTCTCTTCTTCTTCCCTTCTTTCCTTCCTCCTCATCGTCACCAGCAAACACCATCGTTTTGAAGCCTTTCTTCTCCGGCGAAGTCCAAATCGGTGATGCCTCCACTTCCCCGCTCCTGCGACGACGCATCCACACCGTTTGCTCCACTTCCCCGTTCACGACGCCGGAGGTCGGGGAGATCGGGAAGATTGGAGGTCGGGTGAGGAGATCGGGGAGGTCGGAGGTCTTGACGCCAGTGGAGAAGCTCGGAATTGCGACATAGGTACCCTCACCCACCCCATCTCTCTCTTTCATCACCGGTCCCGCCCGCCTGGAACCCATATTGGGGTCTCTCTTCCACGCCGTCTCCTCCTTCGATATCGTCACCCATTGGAACCCCGATTCCCAACGCCCAGCCGACACGGCTGCTCTTCGCCGTCGAGCTCTGCCACAAGCCACCCCAACCTCCCTCCACCGCCGATGCTGCCGCAAGACTGGACTCCTCTCCTACGTGAACGCCGGCTCGCGAGACTGGACTCCTCGCCTCCGTCCTCCAACGTCGGCTCCAACCTCTTTCTCTTCTCCTCGGCGCCAATCACGGGCAAAGCCTCAGAAGAAATCACGTGCAATACTGGGAGGATGACGTCGCTGGTGATAGCATGCGCCCCACCCGGTACCCTCCACCACCGACACTGCTGCGAGACTGGACTCCTCTCCTCCTTGAACGCCGGTTCGTCGCTTCTGCCTTCGCTTCACCTCTCCTCCGTGAACGCGTGTTGTCCCGAGTCCCGACCCACACTACTCTCTCTCATAAACTCTCTCCCGTAACCACCCCTACCTCCCTCTCGCTTAGGAACCGTTGTTAACCGACTGCAAAACTGCTGCCCGGAACCGTTGGATTCAAGCAAACTTGTGATGAGGATCTCCCAACCTCTGATATCAAAAGGTTATGATATAACCATAACCTCATATAAGGATTGATGATATGATATACAATTCATATCTTCTAAAATAGATGTTTCATATGTTGGAACTCAATGATTAGGAGGAACTTTGAGTCCACTCATGACAGCTGAGAGTGTGTTGTAATAATATTCAACTCTATGGAATTCATCTCTTTATCGACTGTTGGCTTTCATCACCTCTTATAAAGAACTCTTGATATATAGATTAATGCAACTTGAGTTTGATGATATAAAATCTGATTACATCAATCATTAGCCCCCTTAATGACATGTATCCTGTAATTAGTTATCTCCAAGACAATAGTCCCTATATATATACTCCTGCCTGATATGAAAAGTGTCATACTCATTTCAGCAATTTTTCCGGAATTAATGATAAGAGCGTCTTCTTTCAGCTAGAATGATGCCTATTTCTTGTTTTTTTTTTTCATATTTAAGAAGAGAAGTGCCGCTAAAGCCGTGAGAAGGTTTGACAACGAATCTTACGACTTTTAGCGTCAGCTTGGGGATCCCAGTTGGAATCTCAACAGTGCATTGCTGATTATTTGGATAACCAAGAATCATAACGTACACTAGTTATAAATCATACATATAATTAACAAGTAGTTGTTTGCGATGACCATTTTTTAAACGTCCCTGAAAGTTATAATTAGCACAGTTTTGGGTAAAAGGTGTGTGATTCAGGATCCATCTTTCAGCAACTCTAAGAGTAATCAAGCTTGACTCGTTTAGATTCGAGCCAAATTTGATTGAGTCTATTTCCGAGCTAATCTCAATTAACTTGACAACTACTCTCTTGTACGTCTACCCCTCCTGGGTAAAACTTCTAGCTCTGCCCCTGTACATAGACATGGGTTATACGTTTCGAAACATGGTTTGTACAATCCAACATACTAAAGCATATGTACTATTGTTGGAAATTAACCAATAGTTTTCTTTGGGTTATTGAATTAGATGGTGAACAATAAATACATGGAGTAGCTAGTAGAGAGATGTACCACTTATTATCTACATAATAGTGACAAACTAATTAACAACAAACATTAATGTCTACAATGCATGATATCCCGGCGTTTTCCAATAAGGTCATGACTTAATTACGCATCTATTGAGCAATATAGATTCGCAGCCATCCATCCTTCGCTAAATTCCTCTCCCTCTTCCTCTCATTGGATCGATCACGAACCTGGTACTTTAGTTGCAAGGTGGACGACGTACGCCTGCAACATCGCCTTCGCCAATGTGAGACGTCTCCACTACTCTATTCCAGCTCTGGTGAATCTCCGGCATGACATTGAGGTAAAAGCATCTATACATTCTACTGTAATCGATCGTAGGTGAATGGTGGGTGAAGCCCATAACGTGTTTGTTGTTTTGAGCCAATGAAATTTGCTTAGCTTTTCAAAGGGGAAAAAAACCAACTTTTTCTGAAAGAAGAGGCATCAGCATAATATAATATAGCTCATGCATGCAGTCGTCAGGATAGTGTCACATTAATCAACTTCTACAAAGACCTTTCTCTTCTTTTGTTCCTCCATCGATTGTTTCTTTCTTTCTTTCTCCCTAGCTAGCACTATCTTTGAATTTAAGATTTCAGAGGAGGAGTCAATGAATTTTTTTTTCTCCTGGAGAATTTAAGGTAGATGCTGAAATAATGTTGGTAGGTGTTGGAAGATCGACTTGTAGTAATCAATCGAGTCTAAAGTCCATTATATTAGGTTGGCAAGACTTGATCACCAGAGACTGACCATTCAATGTTTAGCTCTTTGGTGTGTGGGAGTTCTTCCACCACAGTTTATTTCTTCAAACCTCTATGACTCTATATATGGATGGTTTCTTCATTTGTAAGTTTTTTTTTCCCTTCCTGAGAAGCTTTCGTATATAAAAAGTCTTTGACCGGGCTCTATGGAGTACTAGTCACCAGAGGAGATGAGTCTACTGTTGAAAGGCTCTTGGCCAGGGCGTCGCCGGTCCTGGCCGCCCGCCTTCTAGAATCTGGATGAATGATGGTGCCTATTGTCAATTTTTATTCACAGATCGAGATCGATGCGTCCATCTCTTTCGTTATTGCACTGGATCGATCATAAACAATTATCTAGCTAGTCAGGAGTCAGGAGTCGATCCACTCGTATCAATCAAAATCATCAACTATGTCTGTATGAAAGCATACACTACCACAGGTTTCTCTCATCTTTTTCTCTTGTGGTGTGGAGGCATTGCTAGGCGGGACCGGAGACTTGTAATCGATTTTAAGTCCAGTCCATATATTGGCAATATAGGCTATATTGCTTTAAAAACCCCTGCCATGCTCACCCAATTTTCATTGCAACTTAATTGCGACAACAACAGCTAGAGCTATCACATTAATTTAGCTGCATGGATTGCTACTCTGATAGGCTCCTCATTATCAAGAAACTCCTCCAATCCTTTCTCTTACTTCTTCTGCTAACCTCCTAAGTACCGGCCGCAATTCAACCAACCAGGCCTCCCTCCCATTGAGGAAATTAATCACATTTCTCGAGTCAGATTCAATAATCACCCTTGTAATGCCTCTCGCCACCGCCTCTTCCAGCCCTCTCTGAATCACCAAGAGCTCGACCTCATCACCGTTGTCACGATGGAAGCAGCACCCCTGAAACAGGGTCTGCCACTGGCACTCAGCCAAGTTCTCCTTCTGTTGTGGAGACGCCCGCCATCCATTGGAGAGACAAAGGATCGATGATCCAGAGTAATTGAACACTGCTTCACTCTTGAAGTACTAAGTATGAAGTTTGGGAGGATCTTGGAATGCTAATTTGCAGCAACACCCGCTAAATGTTTAGAGGAAGAGAAGCTATATATAACTTGTAAGGTGTTTTGTTGTAGAAAGAAATAAAGAGCTTGTTATGTAATGGATTGCCAACTACAATTCACTCATATATGTATAAAACCTTTTCTAATGTATACATATATGTTTCTGTATTCTGACTATTCGGCACCAAACGAATCCAAGGTAGGAGAAGGAAGTCGACCAGGGAAAAATAATTGGATGCAGAAATAATTAAAGTGATTAAGTTCACTATTTGGCATCATCCTCATATGAATCCGAAGAGCGCAGCCCAAGTATTGGCATCACCCTCATATGAAGATAAAAGAATGGGAGGAGTAAGAGAGCCCTTACCGCCAGACCTGGAGTGCCTCAGTCCGCCGCCCCTGGCTCCGTGAGGTCTCATCCTGCTGGAGAGCATAATCGCCTCACTGCTGCAATGCTCAGTTCCAAGGAGATGCTGGGTGGCTCGGAGCTTGTGGAGGCCATTGAATCAAAGGGAGCCGAAAAGTTCCGCATCGGACGAACGAACATGTCACCGGAGATGCTTCATCGTCTCCGAAGTAAGTGGAACCACACCTTGTTCGGAAGGTTCATCGGGGGGAGAGTAGGCATTGAGTTCCTTCGTCGCAGGCTAGCTGGACTATGGCAAACTGATGCCCCCTTCCTTGTCACGGACATGGCGAGGGGTGTCTTTGCCTTCAAGTTCGAATCGGAGGAGGACATGCTCAAGATACTCACAGGTGGACCATGGATGGTCGATGGCCTTACCCTATCCCTCATCCGATGGAGAAATTGCTTCGGCCCAACTGCTTCTGCTTTCACGAAGGCGCCGCTCTGGATCCGCATACCAGACCTTCCGCCGGAGTTCTTTGATAGAGGTGCCATCTTCAGCATGGTGGCTAATGCTGGCATTCCCCTGGCCATCGACACCGTCACCAAGTTCACTGATCGCTGCAAATACGCGCGCGTCTGCGTTGAGGTGGACCTCACGATTCCGGCGTGCATTGGCACATATCTTCCAAGAGAAGGCAACGGAGGTGAACTAGACTTCTTCCTCCAACCATTCGTCTACGAGAACATCCAGATTTGCGATTGCTGTGGTCTTCTTGGGCACCAGCAGGTCAGATGCCCGGAGTGCGCGCTGGCCAAGCATCAACAGGCGGCGTGCGTTGCAAACATGGAGCAGGATTCTATGGAGGCTCAGACACCAGTCCATCAGGGTACTCCACCCCCCTGCCAACCATTTGAAGACCGACCTAGCCCATCCATCCGAGGTGACGATGGAAAACATACCTGGTGCGTGGCATACGGTACAAAGCCGACGTCGATGGGTGAAGAGGGGTGAGGGCGCACAACCTCCGGCGCCGGCCTCGGCGGCGCGGCCTCATAGGAGAGAGGAGCCCAGGCAGGAGGCTGTACGGATGCGGGTGCCAGCTCAGCACAAGGTCGCGACAGAACCTGACACAGCGCCAAGCCACCTAGGGGAGCAGCGACAGGGCTCTGACAACGTACCACCCACGATCGTCGCTGGCGGGGGAAAAGGACAAGCAACGCAACAAACCGCTACTGATGGCGGCGTCCCCACGAGATCGCTTCAGCACGATGGCGGCGGCGTTATGCAAGGAGGAATTAATCCATCTGAAGTTAGGACTAGCCTCATCCCTTATAAGGGCAATGCTAATGGGCTGCAGCCCAACAAGACCTGGGCCCAGGTCGCGAGCTCCAGTCGCCGGCCCGGCTCCAATCGCTTCTCCCCTATAGTCAGAACCATGGCTGATCTCGATGATGACGAGATTGCATCGCTCTCCTTACAGGAGGTTGGCTGGTATGCGCGGGAAAGAAACAGAGGAAACCGTCCCGGACCTCTGGTCGTTCCTTTGGATATAAAACATTTGAGTCCCTTCCGGAGCTTAGTGACGACGCAATGGAGGACGCGCACCACACTGGCCTTCTCTTACTCAGGCAGGCTCTTCATGGTGACACCCCGGTCCACATGGCTGAGATAACTTCCAGGATGCAGAGAGTAGTGATGGTCCAACCAGTCAGGATATGGAGGTTGCTGATGATCGGCCCATTCCTCCTGGTTTCACTCCGCGACGTGATGAGTTAGTGTCGCGCCCCGACCCGCGAAAGCCCAACCGGGCCGGGCGACGCGAACCGAAAACTAACTAAATGCGGAAATAAAGGCGAGGGTTTCCCCCAATTTACTGATTTCACAATTCAATTCATAAGTAACCCTGAATATACAATAAATTTAAACCTCAACAATTATAATATAATAATTCAAAACCTCAAAAGGGGTTACAACAGTTTATACATCATACTCCCGTAGGAGACTAACTATAACAAAAGTGTAGAAGGGATCACCGGTCCTCAAACCCCGCCAGACGCCGCCGCGTCACCAAACACCTGCCCGGTAGGGGCTACTGAAGAAGAGCTGGCGCCTGCACCTGCAAAACGCAGCCCCGGGTAGGAATGAGTATAAAGCTCAGTAGGGTTCTACACTACGCCACACAGAAGGAAGGGGGAAACGCAACAGTGTCGCCCTCAAGCCAGACTCGAGTGTGCTACAGAGGGCCCCATAACCCCCCCACCGGTGATCTCTAGGCATATCCAACTATGGTCACCCCAACGGACTGGGCCCATCCTGGATACACCTAGTGTCGCAGGGTGCCAGCTGTGGTCACCCAACTCGCCATGGGCCCACACTGATCCCCTACTGGCAGGAACAGACACTGCCCAAACAAAAAGACCCGCCACCGGCGACATCCTCAACACCTGACTTGAAGCCGACACGACCTCTATAATCATCAAGCAACATGTGTACCAGTCATCTAAGCCTATCATCAAGTTTGACTGGACATCACAATTCGAACCTGGACCAAGCTACCCAACCCCGGTCCTAGGGCTAAATCCGAGCTTCCAGCCTCGGGACGGCGATCCACAAATCACCCACGCCCTAACCATGCAACTAATGCACAACAGAGAATGCATGCAATGACATACACAGATAAGAGAAATAAGGCATGCAACAGTATGATCAGGCAACATACAAGTCTAACCGGATCGCTGCAGCGGTACTACCAACCGCTGCCAGCTGATCCGCAGCGGGTCCCGGCATTACGACGGTACCACGACCGTCAACCGCGAACCCCTGCAACGGGAAGCAACCCCGAAAACTTCGATGAACAGTAAAAAATATATTATTATAATCCGAGATTATAATATCTTATTGAAAACATCAAAAAGTTCTCTACAAGCTGCTAGTTGACCCCGTCGATCCGACGTCCAAACGACGTCGGATTCAAGATCCAACTTAGCAACCAGTAGATCTATATGCATGGATCAACATATCCAAAATCCAGGATCATCCAACGGCTGGATTCACGGAAAACCATTACTCAAAACGGCTAATCAAAACTCCATAAAACTCCACCAGCCAGCCATAGGATCGATCCTGGGGTAGTAGGATCGATCCTATGCTTATACCGGTTTCAGCCCAGCTTCGTCGCATGCCACAAGAAAAATCACCAAAATTCGTAGGAAAATTGTAAAAATACAAACTAAGATGACATGGATAGATAACGAAGAGATCTACAACTCTTATGTTTTGCAAAAGCCAAGATCATACACATACAAGCCGAAAAATCCGCCGCAAGCCGGCTGTTCTTCAAGAACAGCAGAAAACCGGAAATTCCGAGATTAATCATGCATAAAACCTACTCAAATCTCAACTGATTAACATGAAACTTAAATCAGTTATTCTAATAGATAAGATACATCCCACAGCACAATTTCATCAAGATCTAACGGCTAGATCTAACTAAACCCACTAATTAACTCATGTAGGTAGAACACCTACCTAGCAGCGCTTTCCTCGGCTGATTCCCCGCGAGTTGATCACCAACGAGGTTCCAAACTACTTCAGGGGTCTTCCTCTCGTCACCACGGATCCAATGAGCTTTAGAACGCCCAAAACGGTGGCCGGAGGAGGGAGAACGGAGGAGATGAAGGTGGGCTGCCGGAAGGAACACAGAGCATACCAGAACCGGGAAGAAGAGAGAAAGAAGGGAGAAGAAGAGAAGGAAGAATAGGAAGAGAAGAGAAGGAGAAGGTAGGGGAAGGCCGGGGAAGGTGGGGGAAGGTCGGGGAAGGTGGGGGAAGAGACCTCTCCTCTGACAAAGGAGAGCAACGGCCACGACGGCCGTCCTCGCAAACCCAACTGCCCTGACTTGCTGGAAGGGGAGGATCGATCCTTTACTCAAAGAGGATCGATCTTCTTAACAGAAAGATCGATCTTCTTATCAAGGAGATCGATCCCCTTTGCCAAGAAGGCAAAACTTGGGCTAAAACGCAAGCCCAAACTCGGATCTTCCGATCCCGGGTCCACCTAGCCATTCTAATCAAACACTAACACAAACAAGGTCAGTGTGTGCATTCGCGGGTGTGAAATAAGCCGACAAGGCGCAATTTACCAAATTGCCCTTGTGGTCCACAACGAGCCACGGGCCTGACCCAGGCGGTCGACCCAGGAATGGAGGGGCAGGTCCTCACAGTTAGACACCTCCCTCTATCCAATAGAGAGTCAGGCCAAGCGCTGCAAACACGCCACAGGGGACGAGCATCCCCTTCTCTTTGGAGTTTTCCAATGAAGCTCCTCTCCTGGAACTGCCATGGTCTTGGACCAATACGAGCAGTCAGCGCCTGTCGTCGCCTGCTCAAAAAACATGACCTGGATTTCCTTTTCCTCCTCGAAACGGTGGTGGTGGATTCCAACATGAATTTTATCTCTCGCCGGCTTGGGCCGCAGTGGCACACCTACCTCCTTCCCTCTAAAGGTCGGCATGGCGGGATCCTGGCGGTATGGAGGGCGCGTGTTGGCACCGTCTCCTTTGAGTACTTCACTGATCAAGCTATCCATGGCATAGTCACAACTAGAGGCCTTGGCCAATGGTTCATATCAGTGGTGTACGCCGCGCGTCGGGGCAGAGACAGGAGAATCCTCTGGGACACGTTGGCCAAACTTAGTAGTTCCGGTTGGCCTCACCTTGCCATTGGCAACTTCAACGTCTTGGCGAACTCCACGGAGAAGCGGGGGGGGGGGGGGGGGGGGAGCGGGCTTCAGATACACAACCTCTGTCATCGAATTCCTCTCCTTCATCACACGGAATGACATGATTGACTTGGGCTTCAAAGGGCCCTCCTTCACCTGGTCGAATCAGCAATTTGGACGTGCAAGAATCTTAGAGAGACTGGACAGAGCTCTAGTCTCCCCTCTATGGCAGGATTGGTTTCCCATGGCAGGGGTGACTCATCTTTCGCAATGCCGATCGGATCACCGCCCAATTCTGCTTGAACTTTCCCCAGTGCGGCGGTGCCCTGGCCCATCTCCCTTCAGACTCCAGCAAATCTGGAATGTCCACCCTTCCTTCAAGCAAGGGGTTGCCAGAGCCTGGAGCAGGCAGCGGCGTGGCTCCGAGCAATACATTTTCCGTGGGCGTATCAAGGAGCTCAGGAATATGGTGAAATCCTGGAGCAGAACTGATGAAGGTGACATTTCCAATTCCCAACTCCACTTGGAGCACCATCTCCACAGCTTGTACTTGCAGGAGGAGCAGGGTCCCCTTCCTCTGTTTCAAGAGCAGCAAATTAGAAGTCTTGAGCGCCAGCTTCTTGCTCTTGAGGACCAGCGAGAAACCTACACTTCTCAGCACCGGCGTCGTACCTGGGTCGCTGAGGGGGATAGAAACTCGCGTTGCTTTCATCAAGGAGTGAGAGCAGCGACATATTCCTCCAGAGTCCTTGAACTGAAGCTTGAGGATGGCAAGGTGGTCAGCAAGCATGAAGACATCGCAGCTCTGTTCCTTGCACACTACCAACAGCTCTGGTCTGTGGATAGGGGTAGCTCCTCTGCAACTCTCCCGCCCCTCCCCACCATTTCCTCTGTAGCCAAGGATGGCATTTTGGGTGAGGTCTCCGCAGAGGAAATTCTTGCAGTGCTCCAATCGATGGGTAGGGGCAGAAGTCCTGGCCCGGATGGGCTAACTGTCGAATTTTTCTTGGAGCACTGACGCATCGTGGGGCGGGACTTCACATCCTTGATTCAGGCCTTCTTCAGAAACTGCAAAATGCCCAGTGGGTGGAACAATACCTTCATCGCTCTTGTTCCCAAGTGTGCCAACCCCAGACGCATCAAGGACTACAGGCCCATAGGCCTCTGCAATGTTTGCTACAAAGTAATATCCTCCATCCTTGCCAACCGTATGAAGTCGGCTCTTCAAGAGGTCGTCAGCCTTGAGTAGTCCGCCTATATAGAAGGAAGGTCGATCCAAGACAACATTGGAGCTGCTCATGAACTCCTTCATACGCTGCAGAAAGCTCCCAAGAAGGACGCGCTCATGGCCCTCAAAATCGACATCAAAGCTGCTTACGACTCTGTCAGCTGGAGATTCATCCACAGAATTCTGGTTTGCATGAACTTCCCGGATGCCTGGATCAACTGGGTCATGGAATGCCTCACCACTGCTCACTTCTCTTTGCTCATCAATGGCAGGGTTTGTGGCTTTTTTCTCGCCGCCCGCGGACTCCGGCAGGGAGACCCGCTATCTGCCTATTTGTTCGTCCTCGCCCAAGAGGTCCTCACCCAGCTGACCAAGACTCCTCTAATTGCTGTTAAGGGGGTGACCTACCCAGGATCATCCATGCGGGTGAGCCATCTTCTTTACGCGGACGATTGCATCCTTGTGACTCCGGCGAGACGTGAGGAAGCCAAGAAGGTCATCAACATTCTCAAGAGATACAAGAGACTTGCTGGATTGGAGGTCAGCCCAGAGAAGTCCAGCACCAAATTCTCTCCCTCCACCTCCCACCGGCGCCGGAAGATGCTGGCTCATATTCTGGGTTTCTCGAGGCAGTCAGCTCCTTGGAAATACTTGGGAGTTCCTCTGGACTCTCGATGCATACAGGTCAAGGATTTCTCACCTCTAATAGATGCGATTCAAGGGAAATTGGCATCTTGGAGGTGCTCCATCAAGGCATTGGCAGGGCGTGCTACATTGGTGTAGGCCGTCCTCCAAGCTATGCCCGGTCCATGTCATGTCCTCAATTCCCACTTCGACCTCTGTTCTCAGCAAGATATCTGCACTGGCTCGCGAATTTCTCTGGCAGGGGAAGAAAGGGTCACTTTCTAAGGTCTCATGGGATGTTGCGGCCTTGGCTTTAAAGATCTCAAGAGATGGCAGCTCGCTTTGAGGATGAAGCAAGCATCCAAATTCCTTGATTCTCGCAAGAACATTTGGATCTCCATCTGCCGTGCAAAGTATAGAACCACTTATGCTCTTCCTACACTCCAATGCTCTGTTTCTGCTTCGTCCCTTTGGCGTGCCATTTGTAGAGCTGTGGTCATCCTTCGCAAAGGCCTTCGCTGGGAGCCTGGGGCGGGTTGTCGCGCCAGTGTCCTTCATGACTGGTGGATAGGGGAAGGTCCCTTGATATCATATCCTTGTCCGATGTTAGCTGACAGTGGTCTTTCGCAGATGACGGTTCAAGAGCTCATTTCTGAGGATGGCAGTTGGGACATAGCCAGGCTCACTTCCTTATTCCACCCGAGCATGGTTGATAGCATCCTCGCGGACACTCCGAGGCCCAGCAGCAGCGGGGGCGATCCGAGATGGGTTTGGGGTAAGGGGGGAAGGATCTCCTCGGCCTCTGCTTATCATATGCTTGAGTTTCTGGAGGGCGCGCATGCTATTGAGGATCAATCACAACTATGGAGAAGCACCTGGAATGCTCCCACAGGCCCAAGGGTGAAGACGTTCCTATGGAAGCTCCTTCATGGGAAATTGCCGACCAAGTCTGTGCTCTGGCACCTTTGCCTTTCCTCTGAGCACCTTTGCCCTCGCTGCGGCCTTGCGGAAGAGACTCCAGAGCACTTGCTCTTTGACTGTGGCTTTGCGCGGGAGGTCTGGAGTGGAGTGCTTCCTGAAGCTTCCAGTGCTGGATGCAGCTTAACCATGAATCGCTTCCTTCATCTTCTATGTCAGCCTCGGAAAACTATGGAGGAAGTGCGCGCGAAGTCCTTACTGGTCTATGGTGCATGGTCGATCTGGAAGGAGAGATGTAGGGTGGCGGCAGGGGAGCAGGGCTCAGCAGCTCGTGACTTGGCGCGCTTGATCAGGTGGCAATCTAGGGAGTACATCACCATTACTGACCTTCGCAAGACGAAGACACCTTCAGTGGAAGCCACAGGTATTAGACTCCAAACTGACGCTTCCTTTCATACGCTCTCAGGCACAGCAGGCATTGGAGTAGCGTGCATCGGAGACGATGATCTTCTTCTGTGGTCTGAGAGCACCTCACAAACCGCCAACTCCATCCTCCTTGGGGAGCTCTGTGCCATCCATTTAGCAACTAGTATCGCACAGCAGCGTGGCTTTAGGCAGATTCTTATTGAGAGCGACTCACTTCATGCAATCAAAATGTTAGAGGGCAGAATGCCATTAACTGAGGAGAGCAGGCGTACTGTGCAAGGCATATGGTGGCTGGGACGTAACTTCACTGATTTCCATGTCTCCTACATCCCTCGTGAAGAAAATATGTGTGATGACTGGCTGGCCCGTGAGGCCCTTCGACTTCGTTTGGACCTTATGGATTCGGAGGGGACTGTGGGGTATGCCCCAAGTCCTTTAGGGTGATTTTGTACTTAACCCCTCGCTGGGTCTAGCCTTTTGGACTCAATTAATCAAAAAAAAAAAACCCTCATATGAAGATCTCTCCAGAAACTTACTCCATTTGTACCTTCCATGAGAGCCATATATGGATGGAATCAATTCATGTTGTTCTCATTAAAATCAACAACACATCTTCTGCCTTTGTAACACTGAAATCGAATCTTCCTAATCAATTATACATCAAGATAGCAATATCCGACCACATCTGATTCGATTACACGGCACATACTATACTTGACATGAATTGCCACAATACATGACTCAGTCTAAACCTAACACAACCCATGGTTGCTGTTGTTGTTCTTAGTTAACTATAATTCAAGATCTTCTTAATCTTCGGATTCAATGTGGATTAGTAATGAGGTGAAAAAATAAGGTTTTTTTGAAAATCATTTGTTAGATTCATAAGATCTAACAGTTGGCATCAGAGTGAGGCTATGATTATGGTTGATCGGTAGTTCTTGTATTTTCCGAAATAATACATGAGGTTTTTTGGTTTTTTTTTATTTAAAAAAATCCATTAAGCTATATATGTCTCTTGGTTATTCCGCATAAAATAAGAGATAATGTGGTAATAGAAGAGGGCTTGGCCCACCCATCCATTGCTCGTTGAATCCATCACCACCGGTGGCTAATGCAGCCGACCATGCCCCTGGGATCATGGCAGCCTCTTTGGCTGCGGTGGTCAGGGACTACGGCATAAGCGAACGGCGGCGACCGAGCCACGTGAGATCACCTTAGGGGTTTAGCGTCGTTGCTTTCTCGGCGACGACGGTGATCAGGAGCTAAGTCTTAGATGGGTGATTTAGGAACTTTCAATAACCAGAGACGGAGTCCGTCTCTAAATTGTACAAATGAATGAATATTATTCCCCATCCTCCCCTCCAAGATGATTAAGATGGTGATATCGCATCTTTATTAAACTTCTCTTTCATTAATTGCTAATAAATGTATAATATTTCAACTCTTCCTGTCATGTCTGGACTCGAGTTATCATGCATGAGTTCGTTCACGCATGAACTTTAACTTAACATTAAATTGTGGACTTGATAGAGTCAGGTTCTGATCAAATTTTGAGGATTGGAATACAAAGTGTGTCCGGTTGATTATTAATTGGATCTTCTTATGTTTAATCGATCTCTCTTGCCGAAATTTAGATAATATCAAACAATTAATGAAAGTCACCTTCTTTCCTTAAGTTTAGGGCCTGTTTGTTTGTGGATGCATAACATGTTATGGCGGTTCTCTCTTGACTACCGGGTCTTGTGACTTTGCTTACTTTCTTCAATTTTGACTAAACTCAGCATGTTCCTTAATACACCTAGTTATCATGACGTCATATTCTAACAATCCTAATTAATTACACCAGCCCACAAGATATAGTTTTTCCTTTAAATTCCTCATATCATCTCGCTAGCTAATAATAATCATGAGTTGTGGAGCAGTACTATATAGACAACATTTCTTATCAGCCATCATATTAATCAACGGTTAAGAGTCCGTGTTAATCCTCTCTCGATCTTAATATGGATTAGCTTTCGGATTAATTTAGTAATCAAGCCGAGGAATGATTGAAAGGCCCGATGATTGTATCATACTAGCTAGCTGCTTGACTTGAGCCGACTTAATATGGATTAATCGATCCATTAGTCAAGGTCACCGGCCTAATTACGTACTAAACAATGAAAACAAGAATGATTCAAATGCATGCCACGAGAATGATGCTAGCTAGGGGAGGTCTTGGGGCGCTGGCTTGTAAGGTTTGCTTTCAAATGTAACATAGGAAAGCAATAATATCAAGGACATCACTTTAAGTTGATATGTGTGTGATGTTGACAATTAGATATAAGAAAAAGACATATTAATGAGAATGAGCACAAATGTCTTCGGCCTTCTACTGAGTACTGCCTCATGTACATCAGGACTCACTCAAATGATTTTTGTTTTTTCCCCTTCTTCTGTCATAAAACCCTTAACCTGGTAACACTTGAGAATGGGAAAATACCCTTTTTTTTCAAAAAATACCCATTTTCCATATATATAGTTCAATTCCCGTAATACTAACATATATAAATTACGGAATGGACCTTCTCATGAACAAATCTGGATTTACTGATTCATTCCTTAATATGATATTAACTTGTAGGTGCTCAAACATGCATAGGTAGCACTTCATTAATTCACTAGAATTGTTCGACAATGAGTATGAAAATTTTGTACAAAATTACAAACATATTGCATAAAAGAGAAGCAGTAAGTGATCAGGAGCACTTCGTGATCACTAGACTAAACAAAAAGCATGGTCCCCAACAACTTATAAACATGGACAACCTTGTACTAGTTAATCCTATGAACAATCTTCAGATGACTCCATATGGCCTAATCATGAGCCCATATATCTAAATACAGCTAGTAAAGATCAACGCCCAGTTTCTATGTTCCACACAGTGCTTTTCTCGGCACTGTAGAAAGCGTTGCTCTCTGCTGCATAAAAACGCGATGAACACTGATGATCAACAGCCAGCAATGTCTCCGTCTCCTCACCAGGGTGATGCTGCCCACATGGCTGCCGCTTGAACTTGCGCAACCTATGCAGCTCTTCCACAACTTCCTTCATGGCAGGCCTCTCTTCCCCCTTAACACTCAAACATCTCCTCACAAGCTCACCAAACTCTTCCAGCAATTCCATTCCAACTTCCATCATAACTTTTTGATCCAATATCCTCCCTAGCTGATTGTTTTTCATTGCAGAGAGGAAAGCTAATGCAAGGGGTTGTAACACTTTGCTGGAGCCCACGTAATAGAGTGCTTCCTTGCCGGTGATGAGCTCCAAGAGAACCACTCCAAAGCTATAAACATCACTCTTTTCTGTTAACATACAAGTCTGCAAGTACTCTGGATCCAAGTAGCCACGCGTGCCCTGTATCACTTCAGCAAACTTATCTTCGTCTGTGGCTGCCAGAATTGATGTTCCAAAGTCTGCCACCTTTGCTTCATAGTTTTCATCCAAGAGGATGTTGGAGGACTTGATGTCTCCATGAATGATTGGCGTTTGTGTCGAAGAATGTAGATATGCTAGTGCCTCTGCAGACTCTACAGCAATCACTAGACGGATTTCGAAAGACAATGTGTGCTTGCTATACCTTGTGTGGATATGCCTAGGAAGGGCTCCATTGACGACGAACTCATATACCAACATTGGAATTTGTAGTTCTAAACAGCAACCCAATAGTTTCACCACATTCTTATGATTGATTTGAGAAAGGATTACCATCTCATTCACAAATGATTCCCTTTGATCCTCATCTATAATATTCCTGGCCTTTTTAATGGCAACTTTTCCTATGCCTTCTAATGTTCCCTCATAAACAGTGCCACTGCCTCCTTGTCCGAGTTCTAAGGATCTATCGAAATTGTTGGTGGCATTTTTTAAATCTTCGCTTTTGAAGATCCTGAAGACGATGCCTCTCTCTTTTCGTATTTTTTCGTAGAGCATGAGCCCTCCATTTTGCTCAAAAAAGTTTTGCTTATCATTCTGGTTCTTTCTCCTTAGGTGCACCGTTACTAGAAAAAAGACCATTCCGAGTGCTAAGATAATGCCACTGCTTACACCTGCATATATATATATTTATATGCACAAATTAAATATACGGCAATGATCTAAGTGAGAAAGCTCAATTGAGTTTAGGACATGTACTTCTTTTAATTAAGGTGATCTTATATGAAAGAGAACTCAAGTGGTGAGGTATGAACTCATCACTCATCTTATATATATTACCAAGAAAAAAATTAATCGTTAAATATTCTAAGGATGGGACTTTTAGTATGAATTATTCTTGATGATATATATAATCGAATTAATTACTTTGGATGCTAGCGATGGTCCATTTAATTAGTGCTTTGTACTCTACCATTAGTTAATTCCATTGATCGATCTCTGTAATTAATCATTTTATTTTCCGGATCAAAAGGAGTGCGTGTAGTTTTGAATGAATTAAAATGCTCCGTAGTGAGAACATACATCTATGTACGTATTTCAATAAAAGCTTCAAAAAGTTCAGGATCAGTGTGATAAAAAAGGAATGAGCTAGCTAGCTAGAGAAGAGAAGGATCACATAGAATAATTACGTACGTACCTACAACCACCTTTAATAGCAAAGAGAATCTTGGGCTGCAACCATCTATGATATAAGCATTGCCATGTTTGCCTTTCGGGCACGAGCAGGTATAGCTTCCAGCTGGTGTATTCGCACAGATTCCATAGCATGGATATATCTCCGGAAGCTCACACTCGTTAATATCTACCAATTATCAAATTATATCCATGAGTCAGTCAATTGGCGCATCTTTAAAAATTTATCATCATGAAATTATAGTTAAAGATAGATGGCGCGAGAGATTAGAGTGATATCATATATACGTACCCTGGCATCCTCCATTTGAGAGATAGGGATTGCCTTGATAACCAGCGGAGCAATTGCAGAGATATCCTTCTCCGTTGCTGGAGTTGATGCAGTCGCTTTTTTCGCTACGGCAAGCGTAGGACGTCGCGTTTAGCTTGGCCTCGTCGCAGCTAGGAATATCCCGCACAGCCCAGTCGAGCACGAGCGGCACCCGTGTCTCATTTCTCTCAGAGAAACCTTTTCTAGAGAGATCGGATATATTGAAGACAAACTGGTCATACTCCACCAAGAACGCGTAGCCGCAGGGGTTGAAGCTGGCGACGACACTGTTGTTGAATGAGGAGCCTAAGCTAAGCGCCACCTTGTAGTAGTTGAGATCCTCGGGTATGGAGGTCTGGCAGCAGCCCTTGCCGCCGCAAGCACCATCCTCGGCCGTCGACTCGTTCGCGCACGCCGTCACACAGCCGCTAATGTAGTCTTCGTCGTCGGAGATGTAGGCAGTAGTGCGGCAGCCGATGACGGTGAACATGTTCTGCTCGTTGGAGATCCGGAATGCTTGCCCACCACTCACATTAATAGAGGATTCGAAGGAGGACGTCAACGTAGTGTTGTTATAGCAAGCGTAGGACATGATCGGGTTGAGGACACGCATGGAGCCATCGAGCAAGGATATGTTGGTGATCTCGATGCTGCCGTCGGCAATGAAAGCTCTTGGAGGGGTGTAACTGCGGCTGCATGTGACGTCGAAGCCATCCTTATAACAGCCGGATTCGGATTTGGAGTCGTTGATGCCGAAGGGGTAGGGGATGCTGATGTCGCCACAGCTGTCAGAGCATCCCGGCAACGCCATGTTCGCCGACGCCGATGACGCTGCTACCACAACAACTGCTACCACTACTAAGAGCAAGTACAACACTATTCCTCTCATGAGCCTTTTAAATAGTGGCTCTTTGGAGAATCCAGAACAAGTAAGCGCAGGAATGGAAGCCTATATTTGTGCTAATACTTCATGTGTACTCAAGAGGTTTGAGAACCACATATATTCAAACCTGGATATATATATATACATATATATATATATATATTTCAAGATAGGAATGATTTTTTTTTTATAAAAAAATTAAGCACTTTACCTTGACTAATTAGTAGCTAGTATGGGTAAATAATCATTCAAGATAGGATTAATGATTTTTCGCTTTTTTAAGTTATGAGAACGAGTCTAAACAAGGACGCGCCACGATGGTAATTTGGTGGAGGACTTTGTTGAACTCAAGTTGCGTCCTCGATCTAAACCATTATTTGTAAACTTATTGAACATTAGCCTGCCATATATCTAGCCATTGCAACCACAGAGAGAACAATTAAGGAGATTAGTATTCCATAGGCTCGTCATAAAATGCGTGATATATATATAAACCTCAGAAATTTTCCTATCCATATATATATATGCACCACCAAATTAACTTCCTGAAGAGTAGTGATGCATATATAGTTAAAACTCACTTCCGTGTTTTTGAGAGCGAAAATTGTTTCGAAGAGTGAGTTGATCATTCAATTCATGGAAAAAGTTATTTTGTTTTTGCTTGATAGAAGTGGACCACTACTTCAGAAAGACTGGATTCCACTTGCGGATGCTACGTACGTACACTTGGCAGCCAAACAGATCTTGATGACATATATATATCGACTTCATCTATCTAGATATTATGTACTTAAATTTGTTTAGTATTATATATGTAGCCGATCAGTTGAAAAAAAAAAATTGATTTTGGCCAGGAGTACATTAAATCTTGGCCAGGAGATCGAGATGAAATGAAACGTCTTGGAATGGCTTATTGGGACTAATTTTTTCATGGATAAAGTCTAGACCTCGTATTTTTTATTTTTTATTATCCTTATTTCCCCCAGTTGGATGTGACTTTTATAATTAAGGAGAGATAATCGATGCGTGTTTATGGATATACTTATCTTCTGTCAATGAACCCCTCATAGAAGACTTTTCCTTAAATGAAAACGATCATTGACATCAGCCTATTTTTTCATGGACAAAGTCTAGACTATGTATGCTTTTATCAACCTTATAAGGAGCAATAACGATTAACCTGCATTAATTCATATCCCAATTCATATCCCCTAAGTTTTTTTATATATATTCTCTAAGTTTGCTTTATATAAACCTGCATTAATTCATATCAACCTAAGTTCTATTAATATTATCTTATGCAATATGCAATATGCAAATGCAAAGACTTATATTATTTTATATACCTTAAGTTAGACTTATAAAATATTTTATATTTTATATTTTATTGGCTATGTTTTATGGTGACAGTGAATAAAAAGCTATAACCAACCTTCGAACCCTGGACCACCTACGGGTCAACACAGTCGTCTAACCAGACAAACTATAAGGAGTTTGTTAAAATTTTATATTAACAATAACTAAAAATTGTGTTAGGGCACAGGTGAATACTAGTTATCATATATCAACGAATAACAGCTGGTATTTAGTTGTATGAAGACGTTTGAACTGGTATTGTAAATTAAAACGACCATTGACTTTCCATATATATATATATCATTATATAGGAGCATGGTTATAACTTAACCTTTTGTTGTCCTACTGGCATCCTATGTGGCAGGGTTTATCCTATGTGGCAGCTGATGTGAAGGGGATAATAGTGGGGGAGGGGGGAGTTAGAGGGGATAGTTGGGAGTTATAAGGGAAGTAATGAGAGATGGTGATTACCTTGCCATGTGACAGGGAATAGGACTAGTATAGTAGTATATGTATATGATTAACGTACACCTTCTTTTACACGTAGACGTTTGCATGTATAAGTTTATAGGGTCATGAAATGAAACGATCATTGACTTCAAATGTATGATATGAACAGCACCTTCTTTTACACATGATGAGTGCATGTAAAGGGTACTGGTGATCAGCACACGTTTGCATACTTAGACGTACATTGGACCTTCATCAGATATATATCCTTTCTGAGTTGTGAGATGATGCATCTTGGAATGCCCTTGGAAAAAAAGAAACCATTGCTGTCGAGCTAGAGCAGTTTTCTTTTTTGGATGGATTTATTTACTTGTGCTTATATGGATCGATAGGGAGGAGTAATCGATGCTCGATCTTCCGATATTGTTTGTTGATGGCTCATGCACCCTAATTTAAGCCTCCAAGAATATCATTTTTTCTTATTTTTCAATAGGTTGCATGGTTGTGGGGCCATGGCCTCTCTCCCTAACTTGGCCTATGAATGGTTTTTTTTAATATTAGATGAGCTCGAAGACTAGATTAAGAAAGAAGAAAAGATTACAATAAATACCTCACACCAATAAAAAATCCGGGAAACCAATAGGGGTAGCTCAAAAGCCCAAACTTGAAGATGTTTATACTTGAAGCCTGAAGGCATTTAAAAATAATATATAAGAATATGAGTCAAGCTAGTAAAACCTGCCGGGGATGAAACATATATAGGCCATGGTGATTTTATTGGTATTTGGTAGAGTATGTTGGAACTCAAGATGTATCAGTTAATTAACCGGCCATTATTGAATTTGTTCACGCATCAAAGAACTTGAATGATTCCTAGCTATTACATGGCTCTATAGTTAATCTTATTTTCCTTGCTTAGTGAACCATCAATGTTTATTTCTTTGTGTTAAAAGCAGTTATCATGGAATTTGAAAAACTATTTGTTCATCTTTCACGCTTAAGCTTACGATCCTTATTTTGTGAGTTCTATTTGCTGACTATTTTCTTTGTGTGCAGAATCAGTCCTAGTGAGCCTATAGGAGTTTCCAAATTAATCGAATAAGTAATGTGGTCCTTCATCTTCACTACATGATGATTTTTCTTTTCTGTTCTTTGCTTTTGTTTGTTCAACAAAATATTGCAACTTTCGGGAGGATGAATTAAATTTGTTGTAATGCAGCTGTAAGTCTCAAGCTAAGACTTCATGAGGATGTATTTTGATTTTGCTGAGGATGCGTTGATTGATTGCAAATCTAGATATAATTTTATGCAAAACTATATGTAATTTTATGCAAATTGTTAGGAAAACCTGGCGGAGATCACACCAAGATGGGAGAGTACCAAAATAGAACTAGGAGAAGAGACACCAGATTTAACGTGAAAAACCTTCCGGTAAATCACCGCAAACGAAAAACCACGGAAAGAGAGAAAACTTCAATATATGAGAAGATTTACAAGACTCGATCTCTGAACTCTCACATATAAATCTTTCTCAACCCTCCCAAATACATTCACTCAAAGAATGCCCAACTTTCTATCAAGCCCTCTTTGCTTTCTCTCAAGCCCTCTTGCTTTCTCTCAAGCCCTAATACTTTCTCTCAAGCCCTAAGACCTCTCTCTAGGCCTCCAAGATGAGAACCCTCATTCTACATTAGGGTTACACCCTAAGCCCTATTTATATCCACTAATTAACCCACACTCGGATTAATCTGGACCCTTAAATTTTTCCCAGATTCCTCAAAGGATCGATCTTCTTGAATGAAAGGATCGATCCTTTCATTCCGTAGAAAAGACCGCCCCGAAGAGGATCGATCCTTTTGAGGGTAAGGATCAATCATCCAAAACACGCTCCCTGTCATGGAAAAAATCGCCTGGGAGGATCGATCCTTATAGAGTAGAGAATCGATCCTTTCCATCCCAGCTTTCTGTCGTGGGAAGAGAATCGATCCTTTCCAAGCAAAGGATCGATCCTTTGCTTCATACACCTTTGTTTTTTCAGCATCACGCGTCCTCATCGCTTCTCGTCGACGTCTCTTGTCAACATCTCTCATGGGGAGGGATTTTCCCAACACAAATTTGGTGTTTATTGTTGTTAAACAGGTTGACCCGACCCGACCCGTTTAATAAACGGATTAGGCTGGTCGAGTCGGGTTGACTCGTTTATAAATGGGTCGGGTTTTGATTGATAAAACCTGACCCGCTTATTAAACGGGTCGGGTTCAGATTTGACCTTCATTAAACGGGTCAGTGTTGGATCTGATCCGAACGTGACCCGCGAACCCGAATTGTCACCCCTAATTACATACATAGCACCCAGAACACCCGGAATCAGAATCTACGTACGATTCATATTGACTGCTTCCAGGAACGTGTGCACGCCAGTTTACCAAAACATGCATATTTTTATAATCAGCTGTTTAATTAAGAGTCTGTTGTAATCTGATGATGTCTTCCATTAATTAGCTCTTGGATTTATTTATTAGTGAGCCAAGGAATGATTGAAAGGTCATTTATTGTATCATACTAGTTGCTTGACTGACTTGAGTGTCGATCGGATATGGATTCGATCCATGTAAGTCAAGGTCACAGACCTATTTACCAAGAAAATGAAAAGAAGAATGATTCAAATGCAAGCCGGCCACAAGAACTAATGATGCCAGGGGCCGGTCTTGGGGTGTTAGCTTGTAAGGTTTGCCTTCAAATTTAACATATATAGGAAACAATAAGTAAGGACGTCACTTTCAGTTGATGTGTGTGATGTTAACCTTTCAATTGTTAGTTTGTAAGGGTTGGGCTCGGGTGCAAGCCCAACCCTACTTCCGATTGTTAGTGACTACAAGGAAATCATTAAAAAGACATAGGATGAGACCTTCTAGATCAATAATACATCAGAAGGGAAACATTTCTAGATAAAATAAAACATATGTTTCTGTTGGATTTGAGGCCCAAATGAGTTGGGCTATACATGGGTTGAATCAAATGGGCCTTGGAGAGCCCATTAATAAAATAACCAAAGAGGTGAAGAACCCATGTGTGTAGAACAGTTTAGTCCCATATTGGAAGTGGAAGAAAACTTTCACTTGTTTATATAGAGTTTTGAGCTTTTAGGTTTTGAACACATGTGAGGACTAAAGGTGGAACACCCGCATGCGCGCACCGCCGCCGACCGGCCGTGCTCGTGCGCCGTGTGTGTCCTTTTTGCTACACACAAGAGCTGGTTGAGTCAGCTCGGATTCACTGAACCTTTTCAACTTCCGAAACAGTTCAGATGAGTTAATTGGATCTGACTCTTGGGCTATCCATAATTAATGGGCTGAGTCAGTTACCACTTGGAATTGATCTGGTCCGACCCTTGGGCTTCTGTGCAAAATTGATTGAGTCAGTTATGACTCTTGGGCTTCTGTGCAATTGATTGAGTCAGTTTCAATTCCTGGAGAATTGATTGAAATCTGACTCTTGGTTTGTCAGCTTCCAGATGACGTGGCAGTCTCCTATTGGCTGGTTTTTGCTGACAAGGCTAGCTTTTCATCTCCCTTAATGGCTGATCAGCTTCCTCCCTTAGCCTATAAATAGTCTAATTAGCTCTTGGATTAATTTATAATCAGCTCTTTGAAAGGTCATTTGCTTGACTTGAGTCGATCGGATATGGATTCGATCCGTGTAAGTCAAGGTCACAGACCTATTTACCAAGAAAATTAAAAGAAGAATGATTCCAATGCAAGCCGGCCACAAGAACTAATGATGCCAGGGGCCGGTCTTGGGATGATAGCTAGCTTGTAAGGTTTGCCTTCAAATGTAGCATAGGAAAGCAATAATATTAAAGACATCACTTTCAGTTGATATGTGTGTGATGTTAACAATTAGATTTAATTAGAAGACAATCAGACATATTAATGTGAATATGCACAGATGTCTTCGTCTTCCTGCTACTGCTTCATGTATATCATCAGGACTTGCTCATTATAAGGTTTTCTGTTTTCTTGTTTTCGTGGGCTTCTTCTGCCATATATGATACCCTTGAATTTGTATTGGCAGTTGAGAATGAGAAAATAGTAATTTTCCATATATATCTCAATACCCGTAATAATTACACATTTGTTACGGAATGCATCTTCTCATGAACAAATCTGGATATATTTACTGATTCATTCCATAATATAAGATTAACTTGGAAGTGTTCAAACATGCATGTATAGCACTTCATTACTTGGAATTGTTCAGCAATGAGTATGAAGTTTTTGGACAAAATCCGATAAGCAATCTCTTGGGAAGACTGCATATATATGTATGGCTTAATCATGAGCCCATACAAAATACATGGCAATCCCATATTGCATAATGATGAGAATAACTTGGTAGCGTTTAACCATGAGTGTGGACATTTTGCGTTTAGGAACATATTGCATGAAGGAGAATACCAATGATCAACAACATAACATATTATTGCCAATTCCAGCAGGAACATATCATATCAACATATTATTCCCCTATTGAAGTATCCTACAAACAAAAAAATCACGATGAATGGTTTAATTGTAAGCCCATATAAAGTAATTATATGTACATCATCGCCCGTCTATTAGTGTATTGACGGCTTGGTGCTTCTCGGAATCGTAAAAATTAGTACTGTAGCTCTTTACTGGGAGAACCGTTGGAGAGTAATCAGCCAGGAAAGCCCTTATCTCCTCATGATGAGGGTGATGCTGCATGCCCCAACGGCTACCGTTTGAACTTGCTCAACCTATGTGCTAATCAAATTAATGGCTAACCAATCAATGATTGACATGTCAGCATAATAAATATGGTCGACAACCTTTTCAATCTAATTGGACGATGTTGTTCTAAGATAAACAAGAGATCATCGACCAAAAGAAGGAAGCTGTCATCCAAGGATGATAGTAATCTTTGTACAAGAAAGTCATCGGCCAAGGGCAATGATGATCTAAAGACAAGAAAGTTATCAATTAAGAACGATGAAGATATGTAAAAGAAAAGAGCATCGGTCAAGAAGGATGACATTGCAACATAGGAAAGCTCATCAACCAGACGCAACCGTCATCGGTCAAATCATGATGTGGAGAAACGATGAAATATCGGAGAACACGGGACACGCGGCTTACCAAGAGTGAAAGATGAAAGATAACGAAGAAAAGCTGTGAAAGTTACTGAGGAGAAGTGTATTATTAAATAGGACCAATGGGCTGGCTTTGCTATTGATTGATCGATCGATTTATGTGCTACTACTCTGGCCAGCCAAACAAAACCTGCCAAGTAGCTGTTTCCTAAAAATCCGAATAAATTAAGCACATACCAAACAGATGCAGCAGCAACAGAGTACATGGGTGATTTAGGAACCTTCATTAACCAGAGAGACGGAGTCTCAAATTTGTACAAATGAAAGAATATTACTCTTAATCCTCCACTCTAAGATTAAGATGATGGGATCGCATCTTTATTAAACTTCTCTTCCTGTCATGTCTGGACTCGAGTTATCATGCATGAGTTCGTTCATGCATGAGTACATACATTAACTTAACATTAAAGAGTGGACAGACAGGGTCAGGTTCTTATCAAATTTTGAGGATTGGAATACAAAGTGTGTCCGGTTGATGATTAATTGGATCTTATGTTTCATCGATCTCTTGCCGAAATTTAGATGATATCAAAAGTCACCTTCTTTCCTTATGTTTAGGGCCTGTTTGTGGATGCCATAACAAATGTCGGTTCTCTCTTAAATACCAGGTCTTGTGACTTTGCTTCCTTTCTTCAATTTTGACTAAACTCAGCAAGTTCCTTCGTACACCTACTTATCATGATGTCATATTCTAAAAATCTTAATTAATTACACCAGCCCACAAGATAAAGTCTTCGACTTGCTACTGCTTCATATACATCAGGACTTACTAAAAGGGTTTTTGTTTTTTCCCCTTCTTCTGTCATAAAACCCTTAACTTCTTAACACTTGAGAATGAGAAAATACCCTTTTTTTTTCAAAAAATACCCATTTTCCATATATAAAGTTCAATACCCGTAGTACTAACATATATACATTACGGAATGTACCTTCACATGAACAAATCTGGATTTACTGATTCATTCCATGATTTGATACTAACTTGGAAGTGTTCAAACATGCATAGATAGCACTTCATTAATTCATTGGAATTGTTCGACAATGAGTATGAAAATTTTATACAAAATTACAAACATATTGCATAAAAGAGAAGCAGTAGGTGATCAGGAGCGCTTCGTGATAACTAGACTAAACAAAAAGCATGGTCCCCGACAACTTATAAACAGGGAGAGTCTTATACTAGTTAATCCAATGAACAATCTTCAGATGACTGGATATGGCCTAATCATGAGCCCATATATCTAAATACAGCTAGTAAAGATCAACGCCCACTTTCAATGTTCAACGCTGTGTTATTCCCGGTATTGTAGAAAGTGCTGCTCTCTGCTAGATAAAAACGTGATGAAAATTGATTATCAGCAGCCAGCAATGTCTCCGTCTCCTCACCAGGGTGATGCTGCCCACATGGCTGCCGCTTGAACTTGCGCAACCTATGCAGCTCTTCCACAACTTCCTTCATGGCAGGCCTCTCTTCCCCCTTAACACTCAAACATCTCCTCACAAGCTCACCAAACTCTTCCAGCAATTCCATTCCAGCTTCCATCATAACTTTTTGGTCCAATATCCTCGCTAGCTGATTGTTTTTCATTGCAGAGAGGAAAACTAATGCAAGGGTTCGTACCACTTTACTGGAGCCCACGTAATAGAGTGCTTGCTTGCCGGTGATGAGCTCCAAGAGAACCACTCCAAAGCTATAAACATCACTCTTTTCTGTTAACATACGAGTCTGCAAGTACTCTGGATCCAAGTAGCCACGCGTGCCCTGTATCACTTCAGCAAACTTATCTTCGTCTGTGGCTGCCAGAATCGATGTTCCAAAGTCTGCCACCTTTGCTTTATAGTTTTCATCCAAGAGGATGTTGGAGGACTTGATGTCTCCATGAATGATTGGTGTATGTGCTGAAGAATGTAGATATGCTAGTGCCTCTGCAGACTCTATAGCAATCACTAGACGGATTTCGAAAGACAATGGGTGCTTGCTATGTCTTGTGTGAATATGCCTAGGAAGGGCTCCATTGACGACGAACTCATATACCAACATTGGAATTTGTAGTTCTAAACAGCAACCCAATAGTTTCACCACGTTCTTATGATTGATCTGAGAAAGGATTACCATCTCATTCACAAATGATTCCCTTTGATTCTCATCTATGATATTTTTGGCCTTTTTAATGGCAACTTTTCCTATGCCTTCTAATGTTCCCTCATAGACAGTGCCACTGCCTCCTTGTCCGAGTTCTAAGGATCTATCGAAATTGTTTGTGGCCTTTTTTAAATCTTCGCTTTTGAAGATCCTGAAGACGATGCCTCTCTCTTCTCGTATTTTTTCGTAGAGCATGAGCCCTCCATTTTGCTCAAAAAAGTTTTGCTTATCATTCTGGTGCTTTCTCCTCATGTGCACCGTTACTAGAAAAAAGACCATTCCAAGTGCTAAGATAATGCCACTGCTTACACCTGCATATATATATATTTATATGCACAAATTAAATATATGGTAATGATCTAGGTGAGAAAGCTGAATTGAGTTTAGGACGTTTACTTCTTTTAATTAAGGTGATCTTATATGAAAGAGAACTAAGTGGTGAGGTATGAACTCATCACTCATTTTTTTTTTTTGAGTAAGTCAGGCAAAAAATGGCTAGTTACAGAAAAGAAACTACCTAACTAAGTAAACAGACAAAAAGAGAAATTCGCAGGGGCTTCAGATCGAGGAGCTTTTATATATATATATATATATATATATATATATATATATATATATATATTAACAAGAAACAAATTAATCATTAAATATTCAAAGGATGGGACTTTTTGTATGAATTATTCTTGATGATATATATAATCGAATTATTACTTTGGATGCCAGCGATGGTCCATTTAATTAGTGCTTTGTACTCTACCATTAGTTAATTCCTTTGATCGATCTCTGTAATCATTTTATTTTCCGCATCAAAAGGAGTGCGTGTGGTTTTGAATGAATTAAAATGCTCCGTAGTGAGAACATACATCTATGTACGTATTTCAATAAATTATAAAAGCTTCAAAAAGTTCAGGATCACAGTGATAAAATTACGTACGTACCTACAACTGCCTTTAATAGCAAAGTGAATCTTGGGCTGCAACCTCCTATGGTATAAGGATCGCCATGTTTGCCTTTCGGGCACGAGCAGGTATAGTTTCCTGGTGTATTCGCACAGATTCCATAGCAAGGATATGTCTCCGGAAGCCCACACTCGTCAATATCTACCAATTATCAAATTATATCCATGAGTCAGTCAATTGGCGCATCTTTAAAAATTTATCATCATGAAATTATAGTTAAAGATAGATGGCGCGAGAGATTAGACTGATATATCACATATACGTACCCTGGCATCCTCCATTTGAGAGATAGGGATTGCCTTGATAACCAGTGGAGCAATTGCAGAGATATCCTTCTCCGTTGGTGGAGTTGATGCAGTCGCTTTTTTCGCTACGGCAAGCGTAGGACGTCAGATTAAGCTTCGCCTCGGGGCAGCTGCCAATATCCCGCA